>CM069450.1:5083396-5122283 GCA_035610835.1 Ophiura sarsii | reverse complement strand
AAATAAATACTTGTAGCGTTATTTTTTCATCTGACAATGAATATATTGTGCCTGTTAGTCGTGATTTATTATTTCCCTCTTCGAATAGAAAAACCCACAATTGCCACAACGTTTTACCATGAAAGTAACAGTACTTTCATGGTTTTACGAAATCAAGATGTTCAAGAGCGGATCATCGATAGTTCATTCCGAGCGTGATTTTCCGTTGGGACATGCGTAATCTAAGCATTGTTAACGTCGCTTACAATTATGGGCGTGGTTTACCTAAATGGTCGCATTTAGTCGGTGATCTGATAGTCTGGGTAACGAGATCGTGATCTAAAATGTCACTTGACACGCGTGATGATGTGATCGCAGATCGGTACCTGCGGTCTGGATCCCCGGTCTGGATCCAGGCACGCATGATGTTTCATGAATGGGTGGTGTTTTCAGTCTCTCAATTATCGTGGTAATTTGAACCACTGTTTGAACAAACAAGTTACTTGTCAGTGCATTGACCTAATTTCTTGGCTATTTCGATTAAAAACAAGATGTCTGGAGAGGGGGCGGCAGGCGCGTAGCCAGCATTGTCATTCTGGGGGGGGGGGGGGGGGGGGGGCAAACATCAATATCGTCCCTATTTTTAAGCATTTTCGTAAAAGGTTGCCACGTAAGTTGGGGGGGGGGGGGGTGAGGTCAAACAAAATTCGCTTCTCTTTTTCCCTCTCCTCCCCCTTTCCCTTCTCTTCTCCCTCTCCTTCCCCTTTCTCTTCTCTTTCTCCCTCTCCTTCCCCCTTCTTTCTCTCTTTTCTCTCCTTCTTCTCGTCCCCATTTTTCCGCTTCGCCGTCCCCATTTTAGGTGTCCGGGGGGGGGGGCAGTCTGCCCCCCTTCCCCCCCCCCCCCCCCCCCCCCCCACTGGCTACGCTACTGGGGGGCGGGCGGTGATTATATTTAATCAGTGACAGTTAATCTTAACTGTCACTGATTTTATGTGTATAAGTGTATCGTCTGCCATCAAGTATAACCGATGAACACCTGTGAATAAACAATATTAGGACATGTTAGGCCTAATTGGAATATTAATACAGCTTTGAAATTGAACGGCGAAATGAAGGTAGGACTGTAAATAAAAGTAGCAAACTTGAAGGCTACAATCCTGTTTATAAATTACGCTATAATAGCTTCAAACCTCATAAATAAAAATTTCATCAGAAAAACTGTCTACCAAATTATCGATTCAATCCATTATTGTTTCTATTCGTGGAGTTGTTTTTTAAATAATAAAAACGTGACAAAACAAAAATTGAGACTATAATAAAACAAAAGTCCCATCATGCTTGGGGAGGGGCAGGGAGATTACCCCATCCCCCGCCACTCATGAAGCACAAATAATTATTTGAAATTAAAAATTTGACAAAATAGAGATTGCGAAAAATAACAAATGAAGACCTTTTAATATAGGTCTATAAAACCTGTCTTTAGCCCCATTAATGCACTCCTTTTGTATTATAATACTATATAGGTCAATATTTAAACAATGTCTTGAGAAACGCCGGTTTCACGTACCAAAGACGAACAACACCTCTATAAAATAATACATAAATGGAACTGTTTACAACTCGAAGGTCTACAACACATGCGACACCGGTGCGGACACCGGTTATCATTTATACAATAGAAACCAGTCATTGTGTTTTATTTATTTATATTATATAAAAATACTACGGTACCAATATCCTTATTAATTGTCCTTGATATTCCTTCAAACGGTAGTTTTAGTCTAAAAACGTGTCAGTATTCACGTCATGAATTGTTGTTACTTTCATTACTTTAAATTTTATTCTCATTTTATCTGTTGTTCTTTTATTTAGCAATATCATCATCCTATTTATATAAAAATAAAGTACATACTTATCTGTTTGATTCCGAACACGTTGTTCTGTTTGCGTTGATAACATAGTGACGACTGGTAAAGTAGGTCAAATAACCTAGCCCGATGACATCATGATGTGCGCATGCGTGTTTAAAACACCGTTCCTTGCCACGCACGTGAGATGAGGTATTACGGACACAATGTTAATGGGAAAACCCCGCTGGAAATCGATGGAACTTTCAAGATTTAACAAAACAATCTTTATCACAAAATGTGGACATCATCATAGGCAGGGGATATTTTAACAATGCATCATTATTAATTCCACGTGTGAAGCAAGCGATAATCCCACCAATGCATGAGTAAACAGAGGTAGGTTTTTACCTCGATGATGGGGCTTGTGGCTTTGTGGAAAACTACACTGCGTGATTTTTTTTATATCGCCTTTCCTCGTTTTTATTTGTGTTTTCTAATCTCTGTCTCGCATTTTTATTCCAATCTAATACTTATTTATTTACTAGTCCCATGAGTAATATATATATTTTTAAATTTAGTGCCTAACAATATGACCGCGCGGATTTCACGTGTAATTTCCCACTGTTTGGTTTTTCCTTGAATTTTAAATCACACTGATCACGGAAATCACGGAGTTTTACACAAACTGCTCACAGTTATGCCTTAGAAAATCACGGATTCTGCAGAACCCACCTATACTACTATGTAGCTGTCAGCAAAGACGGTAAACAGACAAACCAGTCTAGGTAATTGCCTACGGCATAACGGTCACAGACTCAAGTATCAATACAATCGATCGTGTTTCTTGTGTGGAAGCACTGTCAAGTCATCATGCCTCAGTGCATTGTATACGGCGTACCGCGGTATACTTTCACAAACTCAAGTATCAATACAATCGATCGTGTTTCCTGCGTGGAAGCACTGTCTAGTCATCATGCCTCAGTGCATTATTGTATACGGCGTACCGCGGTATACCTTGTCAATACTGTAAACGTCGTGCCGCGGTATACCTTGTCAATTACTGGACTAATTAGGCGACAACACTATAGATAAGGAGGCTTATCTTTAAATTGGACGGACGAGGAGCGCCGCAAGTGCGGCGTCCTGCACAAAGCTGCGGCGCGACGCGGCGAGATTTATAAATAATACTGTCGGCTTTCCTAAGTAAAACCAAACGGAAGATGAACTTGAAATTATAGACAAAATATCGTCTCTTTTCTTAAAAGTTAAGACAGCAGCAAAGACAAAATTCCTGCAAATTATATATCATTTTGATTGAAAAGTATCCGGCGTAAGATTATCTCCAATATACACAAAGTTAATTATATAAAATTAGTTTCAATAAGTAAAAGAACCACAGATTCAATTTTCCGGAATTTGCAATTGATAGTTGAATTGAAAATGTATATTAGGACTCATTTAATGCTAACTGAACCAATATTAACATATCTGTTCACTTGTTTGAGTTGTCAGTGAATAACATTTACTTTCATTGTACATAGTTAAATGAAATGTTAAAACGATTATCAAAAATAAATGTGCAAAGCAATATAAGCAACTGTATCTTTGCGTACGAAACTAACAGAATTATGTTTGACACATCAACGTTTACAATAGCATCAAAGTATTTGCGTTTTCTTTGAAATAGTACACCTGGCACCAAAATGAAAAGCAAGGGTATAGGTTATTTCTCTGAATGTCATAAAAACAGAACTTATCCTTGCACGTAAGTAGCATAATTTATTAAAACACTTTAACTATGTTATTGTATGTTCTAAAGAAAAAAACAAATGTCGGTTGAGCTTCGAAATTATCGGCCGATACCGCCGCGCAATTGGCATGGCTGGTAAATCAAGGTCGGCACCGCCCCCCCCCCCCCCCCACCCCCACCCCCCACATAATGGTATCTGGATAAACGGAGCGTGTGGTATATAATTATGGTCAGGCCTTATTTAGAACACAACAAACATGACAAAGGGATTACATACGTTTAAGCCCTACATGCCTATTGGAGGACTAATATATTTAATGTAAATTGGCCCGAAAAAACCCGGGGTTGGCACACATAGTGCTCAAATACAATCATGGAATGGTAGAAGTGATCCGCCGACCATAAATATGATAAAACTAAATAACCGACTATAGAACTAGAACCCAAACGCTCAGAACGCAGGCCTACTGAATAACCTGGATACAGTAGGCCTATGTGCACATGGGCAGTGGCGGCACTACCATCAACATTTTAAAGGGGAAAACGGGGGTGGGGGACAATAAAACAATCTGGAGGGGGCCAAGACAAAACACTTGGGTGGAAAATTCAAGCCTTTTGGCTTTTATTGTAAACATTCCTGAAATTAGATTAATTTGTTCTAAATCAGACATTTTGGACCAATTTAAAGCTAATTTTAAGTAACTTTAAATTTTGAACTTGAAATTGAACTTTTTTATTATTATTTGGGGTACAAAATGCGTAGGGACTTAAACTGTGGGAGAGGTCACGACTGGTGGCATTCCCCCCACCCCCTCGGGCATACCCCTACCCGGTAGTGATTATCTTTTAGTACATGAGTTTAACCAAAATCAGTTCATTTGTTTAAAAATGTAAAAAAAATCCCTTCTTAAATACTGATTTTAAGAATAGGCCTACAAACGCATTGCCATCGTACGCATTAACTTTTCTCAGAGTGACCAAACTAGTTTTTCGCCTATAAAAACATATAAGGAAAATATATTAGCTTTCCACTTTCCACGCGGCTATTAGTTTTACCATATATACAAAACATATTTTAGTCAAAAACCTTTTGTGAAATTTTGGAGTGTCGTCTGCAGACGCCTGCCACGTGGAAAGTGTTAACACTTGATTAATGATGAACAATAAATCGTCAGGCTATAGGCCCTAATGGATATCATTGAAGTTTATCGCAAACAAAAGTGTATAGACCTTCATGTTAATTTTTTTTGAAATAATCTAATTTTTGTTTCGATTTAAAGAAATAGGAAACATTGTTTATATACTAAAGGTTCTCCTTGGTTGGTTACGTTTCAAGCTCCTTTGTTCATTCAAAATGTATCTATCCTTAATGTAACCAAAACCTAATTGTTGAATTTCTGTTCATTTTTGAATGTTGATAATGTTAAATCTCAGGACTCAAGGTTATATGAAAGTGACAACATCTTCCTTTGATGTTGAATTTATTCATTACATTGGTTTAAGATTACAATCGCGTGCTTAATTTTTTTTTTAATTACATTTCCCTTTGATAAAAGTGTAGAAGATTGGAAGCGGTCATGGTGAGGATTCTAACGAAAATTGAGCAGCGCGCGGCGACTATTTGAATCTAAACAAGTTGGACATTGGCGCAGTCTGTAATTGTTCTACGTATGTTTACATGCAAGCGGTATTGTGTGCGCGGCTCTACAACAATCTCTTTCCCAATGTGAACGGCGCGCTCAATCAACCATCCTTTATTTGATTGAACGCATTTTCTATCGTGTGATGTAGGTGATGTATTAATTATTAGCTAAGGTTTAGCTGGACCGACAATTGCCGTCAGCGGTTCTTTTCCTCACCATGCGCTATTCCCTTTAATGTAAAACGTTAACACTTTTTCTTTTAATAAAATCAAGAAGAATGAAGAGAGAGAAATTATGTGAAGATGATGGACAAAGAAAAACCCAGTTGATAGCTTTCATGAGCATTTAAACTAAATAAGACCAAGAAAGCTTATAAAAAAGTGTTTGCATCTAAGTTCCGTCTTTCTATCTACCGGTCCACATCTGTAAAAGTATAGGCCTACTAGTAATAGTGTAAGATAAGGAGTTGATAACTTTCATCGGGTCTGAGGAGGAATGTAGACCAATCTTGAATCTTCTGAAACAGATTCCGTTGTTAACACTTTACACGCGGCTATTGGTTTTGCCAAATACAAAACAGATTTTCAGAAACCTTTCCAAAATCTCAAGGTCAATCTCAAGGATACCTGAACCAATAGGCATCCCAGCGGGCAAAATGACGTTGTAACAACGTTGTATCAACGTTGATTATCAACGTTGAAATATCGTTGAATTAACAGTTGGATTTGAAAGTTTGTACCAACCATAGATTTCAACGTTAATTCAACGTCATATTTCAACGTTGATTCAATGTTGAATTTTGGTCACGTCGTTGAAATGTGGTTGATATACCAACCAAATTTAAACTACTTAACCATAATTCAACATTGAATCAACGTTGAAATACGATGTTGAATCAACAGAAAATGTGTTAATTTCTTCCTAAAAATATACTTCGTGAAGCTTTTGTATCGCTTGGCAACCAGGAGATGGTGGGGGGGGGGGGGGGGGGGGGGGGGGGCTGCAAAGGCATTGACTCTTGGATTGTTATGTTCTTGCACAATGTATTTGCATTTGTTCAGTGAACAATTACCTTTCCTAAAATCCAGTGCGAAAATATGCATAAACAAGTACATATCAATATACATTCCATGGTGTTAAATTAATGTATTGACTTATTTCAAATAAAATAATAGGTTTAAATGAATAAAAGGTGCAAATTGCCTCATCATAATTGAAATGGTATAAACGAGCACCGGTACTAATTTTTGTACCATTGCAATTATGCTAATGAGCAATTTAGACAATTTACTCGGCTAATATAAGGCCAAGTAAAATATGCAAATTAGCTCCAGACTAATTTTTGGAAACGTGATTTTTACAACGTCAATATTCAACGTTACTTCAACAATGCACACAATATAGTTGAAAAGATGTTGAAAAGATGTTGTTTAACAACGCAACCATATTTCAACGTTGATTCAACGTTGAAATATGGTTGAGTGCCCGCTGGGATGTTTGTACTTATCTTAATGAATTTCTAATGGTGATTCCAAATAATATGGTAATGAAAGTCGGTAATTTTGACATTTTTAAAACATTTTGTGAAATTTGTGAATGTCGTCTGCAGACGACTGCCGCGTGGAAATCGTTAGATTACGTTGAGCTTAATATAGGTTTTCCCAGTTAGTTTAACACTTTTTTCATTATATTTCATATCTCGTTAAGTTAGAATTCGTCCCCAAAATCTGACTTACGCATTTTGTTAGATAAATTTCGTCAATGAGCATTATATTTCTAAGTATGACCATTTCATTTAATTAATTGGTCAAGTTCTTTTCGTCAAGGAAGGATTGAATTCGTATCACCTGATGCAGGCGCGGATACAGGGGGGGGGGCCGACGGGCCCGGCCCCCCCCCCCCCCCCCACCAAAAAAAAAGGGGGGAAAAAGGGGGGAAAAAAGGAGAAAAAAAGAAAGAAAGAGAGGAAGAAGAGGGGGGGGGGGGGGCACATCACCCCTCAGACTCCCCCTGTTCGAGCTTTTAAACAATCTATACTTAAATTAAGAAAAAATCAGTTTATACGTCGTATGCTCTACTACTTTCTTGCATTGATAACAAATATATTGATTGGAAATGAAGAGGTGGCTTTTTGATAAAATGTTGGTCAAAAGTATACACCAGATCGCACCAAATGAGTTCGAAAATTGAAAAAAAATCTACTTCTGAGGGGGGCACTTCCCCCCTCAGACTCCCCCCATATAATTCGTCTTTGTTCATTATTTTTAATACTTTTATCACATATATTCGTCAGGTGTTAGAAGAATAGGCGTACATATTATTGCAGGTTAGATTTGAACCACCGACATGTGTTCTTTTGCCTTGTTGATTCAGATCCGAACAGACCTACATTTCATATCAGCGAACAAGAAAGAAAGAAAGAAGAAAAAAATATATATATATAAAACGTATAGGCCTATAGCTGGATTTTACATGCTTCTAGGCAAGACGTTCCACATGGGACGAAATAAAGTGAACTGAATATGAAACTATTTGATCAAAAACGAAATAAAGGTATACATTAGTAGGTTACCGCTGTATCAGACGAAATGGAAGTGTGTTAGGACGAAATAAAATGAACATTAAATGAAATTCATTGCGCAAAATATGAATATACTTGACCAAGGACGAAATTTACGTTAACAAATGCAACCTTCAAAATTTTGGGACGAATTCAAACTTAACGAGATATGAAATATAATGAATAAAGTGTTAAACTAACTGGGAAAACCTATAATATGAGATATCTCTTTTTGTCTACTCGATATTGAAAGGTCCACGCAGTTACGATTGTGTGATACTTCGTGCAAAGTGATGTATTTGTAACGAGATCCAATCCTAAAATGAATTTTCAGGCCTTTTCACGTCCATAATCAGTTATTGTTGTTGAAAATATCTTGAAAAAAGTGTAGCAACAGGTGGGACATTGATGTGTCGACTTTTTTGATAAATTCATAAAAATATGTATTCATCCTTTTGTACTAAATCTATTATATTATTATATAGTGCTGATTACATCCTATTTAATCAATTTAACACGTGAATTCAACACCTTCATTTTTAAGATGTTTTGGAAGCATGGTAATTTGATTCATTGATCCGGATCCTGTCCTTGATTGACAAAATCTAGGCGTAAACAAATGTTTGTAAATGAAAAATGTTCATAATATGTTAGAGTTGTAGAAAAAAATGTGAAAATGAAATATGATGCAGGCCTATAAGAAAATGTCTAAAAACACTGAGCTAAGTAGTAGCTAACCAATGAAAATTTGAAGAAGACAATTTGGAATTCATGTAATTTGTGAGTGCAAGTGATGTATTATTTGCTTTGAATAATCTACTGAACTTGATAATATCAAATTCACAACATTTCAATCGCATTACTAAGCCACAACTTTTTACCTTGATCTATTTATTGATATCATTTTACTGGGGAGGAGATTCATAAGTTTAATTACATTAAATGGATAAAACCGCTCTTTTTTCACTTCATTTTACTTAATATTTCAAATTGAAAGTCACGTTGCAGTACTTTTTGAACCCATAGATGATGCAACCACAATAAAGGTTAGGTTATACAAAACAATGAACTAGAGCGGTTTCATGTTTCGCGGTTCTCTAGTGAAAACTTTTGATAAGGATTTGACTTGATTTCAAAATTGCATCTGTTTTTTGCTTGTTCGCCAAGGCGAACTAGCATATATAGGCTTGGAATTGGTACGCGTTATGTATGGCTCCGTTCCGAGTGTCACTTTGCACAGAAAACCTAATTGGTGTCACTGGTATAATATGCCAAACGATACTTTCATACGCTCATAATTGATGGACGAGAAGTGTGCCATCCGTGTCGATGGTTTTGATTGGACGAGAGATTGATATATCATCGCCAGTGAATATTAAACTGGGTAGGCATTGTAACTGGTACTTATACCGAACATTGTATGGGCGGCCAATGGGGTTAAATATATTGAATATATACTTGGAATTTGTTAGAGATTTATAAATGATAACTTTTTTATAATGAATATTAATAAGTAATATGAATATCCATGATTAATTTGGGATCCTCTTGAATCATCTCGGTTATCTCGGTCAGTGGCGTAACAGCCGGGGGGGGGGGGGGGGGGGGGTAGGGGGTCGCACAGTGCCCCCCTGAAGGTGCTCAGCAGAAAATTCAAACCTACCCACCAGGAAAAATGGAGGGGAAGGGAAAGAAAAGAGAGAGAGAAAGGAAAAAGGTAGGAAAAAGAAAAAGGAAAAGGAGAAAAAAGGGGAAAGAAATAAAAGAAGAAAGGGAAAGAAAGAAAGAAAATTTCGCCGTACAAAAAACACAACAGTCAACACATTGTTGACTGTTGTGTTTTTGTACTGCGAAATTTTGTTACTGTGCGAAATTTTGTGACCGTGCTTGGCCGCCCATACAACAATGTTCGGTATAAGTACCAGTTACAACGCCTACTAATAGGGGAAACACGTCGTTTCATCCCAAAACGGTTTCATCCCAATAATTTCGGCTACCGTTTCATCTCAATACCGGTTCATCCCGAAGCCGTTTCATCCCCGTTACGGTTTCATCCCGTTACGGTTTTATCCCAATTGAAATATTGATTTGTTGGTTCCGGGGAGAGGAACTCAAATGCGCAGCTATTGGGGAGTGGTTTCTTGGGCTCATCTCGGGGAGAATAGCAAGGCGGCACTTGCACGGGGCGTTTGTTCGGTTGTCCATGACGGAGTGAGCCTGGGGATAGCGACCCGTGCACAGCCGTCGGCGCGCCGGGAATGTTAATGGTGTCATGCGCTGCCAAATGGATGCGACTTCGCGATGCATATAAATACAAGAATATTATATTCAAGGCCTATTCATTTACATTTCAAATGTTAACAACTTCAAACATACATTGGGCTGAAACACCAAGTAAAAAAAAAAGATTTTAGCACATTCAAATTAGAGAAATTAAAATGAGGATAGTTATATTGACTTGTTGGTTCCGGGGAGAGGAACTCAAATGCGCAGCTATTGGGGGAGTAGTTTCTCGGGCTCATCTCGGGGTGAATAGCAAGGCGGCACTTGCACGGGGCGTTTGTTCGGTTGTCCATGGCGGTGTGAGCCTGGGGATAGCGACCCGTGCACAGCCGTCGGCGCGCCGGGAATGTTAATGGTGTCATGCGCTGCCAAATGGATGCGACTTCGCGATGCATATAAATACAAGAATATTATATTCAAGGCCTATTCATTTACATTTCAAATGTTAACAACTTCAAACATACATTGGGCTGAAACACCAAGTAACAAAAAATGATTTACAAATGCCAAGCTAATAAATGAAACCCTTCGTGTAAGGTAATTTGGAACAAAATAATTGAATATTATTTTGCTATTCCTTCTTACAAACGATATAAATAAGAATTTAATTTCGCTGAAATTCATAAAACCTCCATCACTTGAATTTAAAATGCGGCTATAGGTCTATAGGATCATTTTATAGATACGGGTTGACATTAATACTAGCAGTAGCACATTCAAATTAGAGAAATTAAAATGAGGATAGTTATATTGACTTGTTGGTTCCGGGGAGAGGAACTCAAATGCGCAGCTATTGGGGGAGTAGTTTCTCGGGCTCATCTCGGGGTGAATAGCAAGGCGGCACTTGCACGGGGCGTTTGTTCGGTTGTCCATGGCGGTGTGAGCCTGGGGATAGCGACCCGTGCACAGCCGTCGGCGCGCCGGGAATTTTAATGGTGTCATGCGCTGCCAAATGGATGCGACTTCGCGATGCATATAAATACAAGAATATTATATTCAAGGCCTATTCATTTACATTTCAAATGTTAACAACTTCAAACATACATTGGGCTGAAACACCAAGTAACAAAAAATGATTTACAAATGCCAAGCTAATAAATGAAACCCTTCGTGTAAGGTAATTTGGAACAAAAGTATTGAATATTATTTTGCTATTCCTTCTTACAAACGATAAATAAGAATTTAATTTCGCTGAAATTCATAAAACCTCCATCACTTGAATTTAAAATGCGGCTATAGGTCTATAGGATCATTTTATAGATACGGGTTGACATTAATACTAGCAGTAGCACATTCAAATTAGAGAAATTAAAATGAGGATAGTTATATTGACTTGTTGGTTCCGGGGAGAGGAACTCAAATGCGCAGCTATTGGGGGAGTAGTTTCTCGGGCTCATCTCGGGGTGAATAGCAAGGCGGCACTTGCACGGGGCGTTTGTTCGGTTGTCCATGGCGGTGTGAGCCTGGGGATAGCGACCCGTGCACAGCCGTCGGCGCGCCGGGAATTTTAATGGTGTCATGCGCTGCCAAATGGATGCGACTTCGCGATGCATATAAATACAAGAATATTATATTCAAGGCCTATTCATTTACATTTCAAATGTTAACAACTTCAAACATACATTGGGCTGAAACACCAAGTAACAAAAAATGATTTACAAATGCCAAGCTAATAAATGAAACCCTTCGTGTAAGGTAATTTGGAACAAAAGTATTGAATATTATTTTGCTATTCCTTCTTACAAACGATAAATAAGAATTTAATTTCGCTGAAATTCATAAAACCTCCATCACTTGAATTTAAAATGCGGCTATAGGTCTATAGGATCATTTTATAGATACGGGTTGACATTAATACTAGCAGTAGCACATTCAAATTAGAGAAATTAAAATGAGGATAGTTATATTGACTTGTTGGTTCCGGGGAGAGGAACTCAAATGCGCAGCTATTGGGGGAGTGGTTTCTTGGGCTCATCTCGGGGTGAATAGCAAGGCGGCACTTGCACGGGGCGTTTGTTCGGTTGTCCATGGCGGTGTGAGCCTGGGGATAGCGACCCGTGCACAGCCGTCGGCGCGCCGGGAATGTTAATGGTGTCATGCGCTGCCAAATGGATGGGCTGCCGTAAATAAATTTTACACTTTGGTATTGCACTAAACATAAGAATATAGAAAGTTATCAACGAAATGTGCCCATTAGAAGAACACGAGAGGAGGATCACAGGGGATATCACTGAGTGAGCAAGATAATTAGTTGGTGCTCGATGACCATTGTTTGTCGTTATAGAAAATAGAAAATAGAATAAGACGTAACATGTTAATTGCACGCCGACACCCGGGACCGTTAGGTTTTTAAATTCTAAACCAGGTTTACCTTTTTAATTACGTAGTCCAAAATATATTTAATATGTAGCCAACTTCACCTCCACGTATGCCTTTGCTGTGGTAACTATTTTACAATATTTGCTACACATTGAATATTGTTTCAAAATTAGTTGTAACGGCGTAAAACTCGTAGTAATATTGCTTCTAAACCTACACGCATATTCTATAAAATAACCATCTCAATCTATACTTTCCAACTGATTTGACAATCTATACTTTCCAACAGATTTGAATTTTTAGGTATTTTAATCTCAGTTTATGTACTTTAGCTATCAACTGTTTTAAATTTTTTTAAATCAACTTGATTATATGAAGACGGCTTCATTTTAGTCATTGTTTTAAAGAATATTCCGTTTTAAAAAGTATAATTTGAGTTATTAGATTGAAATATCGTTTATTTTACGGAATGTGTGGTATGCCAATTCAATATTAGAGACAATAAGGTGATAATAATAAGTATTGAATCAGATAGTAAAAGATTATCTCTTTATAAAAAAATCGAATTTGTCGGTTTCTAATACCGAACAGATTAACTTAAGCTGCGCGCGTCAAAAACAGTCGGTGGAATTTAATGAAGTGATTGAGATCAAACGCGACCACGCCCAAATTGTATGGTAACTTTCCCCGTGAAACCCCAGCTTTCGTCGTTGGGCGTTTCTTCATCTCGTTATCCAGTCACGTATAAATACTAACTGAATAAACAAAAAAGATCTTAACAAGTAATGAGAGATAAATACATTTAAAAGCTGTGACTAAAATACCGCATAGGCCTATTCCGTAAAATCTGGAATTTATTAGTATTTTAGTCCCAGATTTCAATCTTTTATACTTTCCAATTACACCACTGGTAGCGTACATGATAATATGGAATTTCCATAATATGACATGTTACAATTAAAAAAGGACGCAACTGATTTTAATTTTTAGGTATTTTAATCTCAGTTTAAATTGTACTTACGGAGGAATTTTAAATAAACTAATTGTTTAGATGAAGACGGCCTTCATTTTTTTAAAGTAGCCTATATTGGCCTATATTCTTAGTTTAGTTGATTTTTAATTAATAGATGAATTTGGAAAATTAAATTCCATCTTGCGAACCCTTATTGCTTCTGTTTGTTCTTTATTCTTTTCTTTTTTGTTGATTCGTTTTGATACATTTTATTTTATTTAATAGGCCTGTAAAGATATCGTTTATTTTACGGTACGGTCGGGCGGTATGTGTGGTATGCTAATTCAGGTTGAACATGTTAAACATCGCTCATTCAAATAAGTGAAATTGATGTTGAGACTAAAAGGTGTTATAAGTAAGTTTGCAAATTCCCCAATATTCATGCCGTGTACATTTTTAGCGTGTTACAGTATCATGCCGGGGGATGTACCCGGGGATCAAGGCCAGCTAATCCCGGGGATAGCTGGGCGTCGGGGACTCGGAGTTAGTTAGGCGGGATCGGGAGAGGCAATTTGCGTGGGGTGCTGCTGCTGCCGGATTGGGGGCGAAGGACGGCACTGTCATCATGGTACGTGTCTAAGTATAAAAGGCTGTTTCGGGCCCTTTACATTTGCATGGGTTTGAACTTTCACAACGGTTAAGTATAATTGGCTACACGGAATCTTTCTTGACTATTAAACATCAGTATTTTATTAGGTAAATAAAACATAGGCTGGTAGAATAAATGATGACCGTCCATCGAGGAAGACGGCCACAGAAGAGAATGAGAATGCTTCACATCACAGGTTAATGCACTTATCAATTGCAGTCCCGGCCCCGGGGACCCGGGGCATGGCGGGGACTATGCGGGGACCGTACGCAAACGTACAAAAAACATGGCCCGGCTATGCGGGGACGTGTACCCGGGGCGTACAAAACGTGCCCCCGCTAGCCGGGGAGTGTAGCCGGGGCATAGCGGGGACGTACATTACTGAATAAATAGGCCGGGCATTGTAGCGGGGCGTACGCTATAGTACACGAATGTACGACCCGGGGCATAGCCGGGGCATAGCCGGGGCGTACACATACATAGCGGGGGACGTACGCTAAGGTACAAAAAATGTACACCCGGGGTGTAGCCGGGATGAACGCACACATAGCGGGGATGTACGCTAAGGTACATATCATCCACACCGGGGCATAGAGATATAAAATACAGAAATGCACTATATTAAACTTTAAAATTAGTCACCGCGATTGATCAATGCCTGGATTTTCTACCATGACTACGGTAAACTTAGTACAATTTGACCATATAGTACTTTTGCCTGGAATAATGTACACGGTAGGGCCCGGATAGATAGACAACACCTACTTGCAGGCCCGTAAGTCAGGGAGTGGGAGCCCCCCCCCCCCCTCAATTCCCCCTCCCAAGTCCCCAAGAAGGTCCAAAATCTCCCTCCCAAGTATTATATAGATCAATCATCATGTCGGTCCATTTTTGAAACTTAAATACTGTTTGTTCATAATAAATAAATTGGATCAAAACTTTCCAATGTTGCCGTTGCCGGTGGGTACGCATGATCTATTAAAAAATAAAGCTACACAATATGATGTCCATAAAGTGATTTTTTGACTCCCTTCATGTGGAAGCTTTAGAATACCCTACCATTTGTATTCCTCACTGTGTACTCCCGATTCATTTCTGGTTGACAACAGACTGAGATAGATCATGCCAACATTATAGTATTTTTAGTTTTAGGCCTCTGGTAAGTTTTATTCTGGAGCACTGTATAAACTAAACTATTCACAAAACCATATGTAGTGAACGGTAAATCATGAAAATGCTCGCAGTGAACCGTGTAATGATAACGATTCGCTAATATTGGCCCGGCTGTCTGAGGCCGGGCGTAGCCGGGGCGTACACTATGCCCCGGTTATGGGGGCCGGGACCGTGCGCCGTCGTACACTTTGTCCCGGCTATGGGGGGCCGGGACCGTACGCCGGCGTACACTTTGTCCCGGCCATAGGGGGCCGGGACTGTAGCGGGGGCGTACAAAAAGTGGTGCCCCGCACTGCGGGGACCGTACACGACTGTAGCCGGGACGTCACATCAGCAATTTGTACGTCCCGGCCCTAATCCCCGCTATCCCCGGGTCCCCCGGGGCCGGGGCTGCAATTGATAATGCACTTATCAATTGCAGCCCCGGCCCCGGGGGACCCGGGGATAATCCCCGCTATCCCCGGGTCCCCCGGGGCCGGGGCTGCAATTAAGTGCATAACACACCCATATATACCAAACACAGATAACTATGGAGGCTTAAGGGGCTGTCAATCAAAAGTGATTTCCCCAGCTCTCAGAAGTATCAATTGCAATACAATAGAAAACATGCCTAAATCACAGATAGTGGTTTCCACCATCTGTGTTTAAATAGTGGCAGTAATTAGCACACTAATTACTTAGCTAAATGAGTCCTTTGTTTGGTACATATTAGGATGATGTGTTTCATTTACATAATTTAAATCCCTTTCTTCAACAATTAAATATATTATTTATATCTCAAAATGTTTGCATCTAATGCTTGTGCGCTACTCTTACATCACTTCCCCCTTACGGATACTGATGGTCCTCCATCAGATGAAAAATAAAGGGTAGGGAAAGCAATGCAAGAACAACAACAACATAGAAAACAGATTAAAAACATTTATAAAGAGAACATAATAAAAATAAACAATTTAATATTAAGAGTTCATCTGAAATTGTTTAAACAGAAAACGTTGCTCCAGTGCTCCTGATGACCTCCGGGCCATCTTATATAAAATATCAAAATACTCCATGTATGATATAACTTTACAACATGGGCGAACACACACTTGAAGATTTATATTTTATGGGCGAACACGCCGTCTAACCACCTGGTTAGTGATGTTATCAATTTTTTTGTGGCAAACATGCCAATTGATAAAATAAAAGGATGTGTCCCGCGGATCTTCTGCGCAAGCTATGGCGCTATCTAAAGTCATCCGCAATTATGGGACACATACTTGCCTTGGAGCAGAAGGCTATAATTTATCCCATGCGAAGACCGTTGTAGAAATTGCAGGTTCTTCTTTGTCTCTGTCGTTGGGAAGGATGGCTATCCCATGTTTGAGTCCAGAGGGAGTGTTTATATCAGCAGGGTTTATCATATTTATGATCATGATGACTCTCGAAGGATGAAGAAAAGGCTGTATGGTGAATGTGACTGGTTTATGTGTGGATGAGTTTTAGTCATTTTATTATGCATTACTAGATAATATGGTAACTATTTCTATTTGCCTATAGTATTATATTTGGGTCACTGCCATGGACCTACGCACTAGACACTAACTGTGGTATAATGTAGCATAAAATATAGCATAAGATAGATAGTTTAAAATATATTATAGGACTGACACAATATATTTAACTGACCGTAATTAATATGAGGTCAATAATTACATAAGTGTGTTAAAGACACCAGTCTATACAAACTAAGTTGACTAATTAGCACATTACACACGGTCAAGAATCATTCAATATAAGGTAGTCAACAGAGTCTCCGTTCGCGACCATGGGGACTATCCCAAATGCCATGAGCCGATCTAAGCATGAAGCTACAACGTCTTCCAGCTTCATGATCTGAGCGCACGCAAAGCAATGTATCATACCTGACAATTGAATAATAACTGATATGATATCATCATTAAACACTATCATTGAAATTACATAAAATATTATTAATATAAAGAATTTCCTCATTCTGATGTTTAACTTTGTGTTATAATAAAAGTTAAGCTACTATCAGTCGACAACAAGTTTGTCGACTGCACATCCATGTTAAGGTCAGGTAAGGAGGCTTTTAAATATAATGCACCTAGTGTACAATAATATAAACTAGAAATGTGTAGAAGAAAAATAAAAAAATAAAAAAACGAATTGACATCAATGTCACAAATTCAGGTATATTTACACAAAAATTAACAATACTTTGGTATATGGACTGTGTCCTGCAGGAACCACAATCCATCGAGAGAAAAAACAAACATTACCTTCCATCTTAATCTCGACGTAGAATTATATATACCAAAACAATGAAAGTCATGTAATTTTATTGTCAAAATAAGCAAACTTTAAAAGAAAGTCAAACCTTAAAATGCGTCTTTCACCTTAAAATTACCAAGTTAAAAATAAAATTATTAAAATAATTGTAAGGCCAATCATTAATTAGATATGTAACAAGTGAGGTAATCAACAATATTTCCACAAGCAACCATGGTCGAGTGGTGGCAAAAGACACCACTCGGGGTTCCCGTATCATGGAAGCTTGTGCAAAGCAATGCATTATACGCTCAATTGAACATTATGTATGCAAAAAGTAAACTTGATACAATTTCAACAACACATTTATGTACTACCCAATATAAACTGTAATTTGCTAATTACCATTCCTCACAGGTTTACCTATAAACATATAAATACTGGAATATCTATTAGATGACAATGAGGTTATCCCGTACATGCCGTATCCCAAGTTGATGACACAGTTAAAGATAGTAGGATTTGAATTGTATCGAGAGTAAATACAACTTTAATCTCAAGTTGCACCAATGTATGAACATGTTTAGCTGGCATAAATCAAATAAGCAACAACAAAAATCTACGTTTATCATATCATTTGAAAGAATTATTTATAAGATGCGGGCTATTATCATGCCAAATGGGTCATCTCCAAAGAGTATGCCCATCCCCAACGTAAAGTTGAGTGCAGAGGGATATGCACTGATCTAAATACACATGTCGAGGTGATGTGCAACGCCTTTAAAATAAATATCCTAATTTCGAAACGGATACGGGCTATTATCATGCCAAATGGTTCATCTCCAAAGAGTATGCCCATCCCCAACATAAAGTTGAGTGCAGAGGGATATACACTGATCCAATACACATATCTAGGCAATGTGTATAATGCCTCTAAAAAAAAGTCTACTGTGCCTCTAACAAAGGCCATTATTAATTTAATTATAATTATATGATTATTGCAAAGATAAACAGTCGTTATTGAATCAAGCAGAACTTTTGTTTGTAGATATCTCAATAAATTCTCATGGAATTGAAGGAGAGAAAAATCTTAACAAGATGTGTCATCAATTGGGGAGGGGCGCAATTTACCATTAAATATACATTGGTAGTATTTAGATGTACCATTAAATACAAATATTGAATGCTATTTAAAATAAACCCAAAAAGTACTTATCAGTCAAAAAGTGTTCGGGAGAGCTTTTGTCTCCATTAGGGTTTTCTTTAAAAACATTTTTACCCATTTTGGAACCTTCTTATTTTGGTATTGAGTCAGGATAAAGGCGCATGGTTATTTGGCGGCAATTTATTAAGCGGAGTTCTGCACTTTTCAAATGCTGCGACAGCTCAACTAACTGTCTGCTGTTCGAACATTGGGTCGCGCGGTGGATCTTCCCGTGCGTAATACTAAACGCGCCGGGCTGTCAAGTGTCAGAAATAGCTTCCGTAAAACTGCCGTAACTACGTCATTATTCATATATTATAAAAGTATACATTTTCTTGAAGGAAAGGGTTCAATAAATCTAACCATAAACATGAAATTGCTCTAAAAAAAGGACCGTTTTGGAGAAAATCATAAAAAACGAGAATTTTGACCAGTCTTCAATTCGGATCGGACAAGGTAACCAGAAATATATTTTCTGAAAATCTGTCCTTTTACAACTTTTGTAATCTCAAGAAAATTGCCCGGGTTCCATTTTTGTTGTTGTTGTGATAGCCGCGACGTAGAATATTCGCGACGTAGACCGAAAAACAAGAGAGCGCAAAACAATGTCTATGTAAACAAAGGCCAATCTTACGATCATTTAAATTTCAGTTTTCTTCCAATTTCTTCACATTGAATCTGATAGTCTATTCGATTGTTCATAATAGTATTAAGGCTTATACTCGCCTTTTATAGGTCACACGCCCGTGTATTCCGTGAACATTTTTAAATGGTAGAAAATGTCAATATTTTTACTAAATCGATGTTTTCTAGAAGTTCAAATTTGAAGGAAGTTAACGAATTTTCAGACAACATAACTAAAAATATATCAAACTATCAGGTATGCTTTTACGGACTTTTACTACCATTTATCATTTTTCAATTATGGATTTTAAACTCGAGATATGCATCCATTTCCAAAAAAGTACCGTGGCCAAATTTTGTTTTTTATTTATGTTGTCTAAAAAATGTGGATTACAAAATAGCTTTTGGGTTAATTTCTCAAAATGCAGTTTATTTGGTATCACATTAATATCACCATTGGATTCCTTATCAAATTTCCTTTCTATAAATGTATACTTGTATGTAGGCCTACTTATATCTAATATTCTCGAACTTAGAAACAAAAGTTGATCATCAAAATAAAAGGGTTGACACTTCCCGTTCAGCGTGTATTGCCCTAGTCGATCCCCGCTATGTCCGCTGAGCCGTTACGTGAGCGATTCCGCGTAAAGTAGTAAAGACGGCGTGCGTAAGTTCACGGTGTATTGCCCTGTAATTGACCCCCGCTACGCTTGCTTAGCCGTCCGTGAGCGATTCCCAGGGCCCCGTGATCGTAGTAAAGAATTCCGTAAAGAAGTAGATACGGAAAGGCGGCGGCGTGCATAAGTTCACGGTGTAATTGCCCTGTAATCGATTGCCGCTATGCTCGCTGAGCCGTTCCGTGAGCGATTCACCGGCGCGGCCCCATATTTTAGTAAAGTAGTAGATACGGAGACGTGCGCGGCATATAGTTCAGGGTGTATTGCTCTGTAATCGATCCCCGCGTTACCCGCTGTGATGTGTGCTATATATCGAGCGAATCAATGGACTATCAATGGTTTGTACTGGTATGAATATTACACGGGGATGAAACGACCATGGGATGAAGTGGTTTTGGGTCGAAACGACCATGGGGTGAAATGGTAAAGGGTCGAAACCGTTCTGGGATGAAACGCGGTGGGATGAAACGACCTGAATTCCTAATAGGCTAGCTGTGTCATCGTATTGAACTTTTCGTGAAATTTTGAAGTGGATTTGCGTGATAGATCGCAGTTGTCTTCTTCATTACTTATAGATTAAAGGGCCGTGTACTACATTTTTATTACACTTTTAAAAACAGCTCATAATCTTAGATCAAGTTGAGACTCGATTTGACTCATACGGTGAATTTTGGAGTTTAATTTTTGGTAGACGGAAGGTTTATTTCGTATGCTTTCCGCCATATGAAAAATACGTTGATTTTCGTCTTATATAGGAAATGTATATTACGTAATGTTTTGAGAAATTGTTTTCCAATTGATCCATCACAGAGTTATCTCTAGAATAGGTCTGCAACTGATTTTTGTCTGCATTATTATTTTTGAGTGATTTTTGGCCAGTTTCAGTTTAACCAATGAATGAATTTGTAGTAAGCTTACTTACCATAAAGCTTACAACTTCTGACTTTGATATTTCTAATCCGAGATTTTAACCACCCATAATCATGTTGATGGTGCTAGGGCATCTAGTACAACAAATGTCTTTTGATCACAAATCTGTTACTGATTATAGGTAGCTCAAATTCGTATCATAAAAAGCAAATAAAGCCCGGTTTAATAAATGCACATTATATGATATTTGCCTATTTTTTCGGAATTGGTTGAAAAAAAACCACATTTTTCCTTGAGATTTCTACACGAATGTCATTTATGTTCTCAAATTGGTTGCGGATTGACCGTGCAGTGATACTGATATATGATACGTAGCTCAAACTGTGATATCGTCCTTTAAAAAGTAAATCAGGGCACATTATATGAAGATACTTTAGCATATGGCTAGTTTGTCCACAATTGAATTGGTCGGTAAAAAAACTGTTTTTCCTTGCGATTTCATAGGGAATGTCATTTATGACATCAAATTGGTTGCGGATTGACCGATCAGTGACACAGATATTATACGTAACTCAAAATGTGATATCGTATCCTAAAAAGCAAATCAGGGCACATATGATAGTTTGTCTATTTAGTCCCTAATTGGTAGAAGAAGAAAAAAGTGTTTCCTTGTGTGATGTCAACGGCAACGCTATTTGTCGTCAAATTGGTTGCTGATTGACCGATCAGTGACACCGATATCATACGTAGCTCAAAATGTGATATCATATCCTGAAAAGCAATTCAGGGCACATTATATGATATTTAGCCTATTTTGTCCGGAATTGGTTGGAGAAGAAAAAAACACGATTAGGTTTTGCGATTTCAATGTGAACGTCATTGTCGTCAAATTGGTTGCGGATTGACCGATCAGTAACACTGATATCATACGTAACTCAAAATGTGATATCGTATCCTAAAAAGCAAATCAGGGCACATTATATGATAGTTTGTCTATTTAGTCCCTAATTGGTAGAAGAAGAAAAAAAGTTTTTCCTTGTGTGATGTCAACGGCAACGCTATTTGTCGTCAAATTGGTTGCTGATTGACCGATCAGTGACACCGATATCATACGTAGCTCAAAATGTGATATCATATCCTGAAAAGCAAATCAGGGCACATTATATGATATTTAGCCTATTTTGTCCGGAATTGGTTGGAGAAAAAAAATCATTGCGATTTCAATGCGAACATCCTTTATGTTGTCACGTTGGTTGCGGATTGACCGATCAGTATAACACCGATATCATACGTAACTCAAAATGTGATACGTATCCTAAAAAGCAAATCAGGGCACATGATATGATAGTTTGTCTATTTTGTCCGGAATTGGTTGAAGAAAAAAAAATCACGATTTGGATTTGCGATTTCAATGTGAACGTCATAGTCGTCAAATTGGTTGCGGATTGACCGATTTGTGACACCGATATCATATGTGGCTAAAATGTGATATCGTATCCTAAAAAGCAAATCAAGGCACATCATATGAAATTTTGTTTATTTTGTCCGCAATTGCTAGGAAAAAACCCTGTTTTCCCCGGTGATTTCAACGTGAACGTCATTTATGTCGTCAAATTGGTCGCGGATTGACCGATTAGTGACACAGATATCATACACAGCTCAAAATGTGATATCATATCCTGAAAAGCAAATCAGGGCACATAATATGATATTTAGCCTATTTTTCCGGAATTGGTTGAAGAAAAACCCAAATTTTTGCGATTTCAATGTGAACATCATTTATGTCGTCAAATTGGTTGCGGATTGACCGATTAGTGACACTGATATCATACGTAGCTACAAATGTGATATCGTATCCTAAAAAGCAAATCAGGGCACATCATATGAAATTTTGATTATTTTGTCCGCAATTGCTAGGAAAAAAACATGTTTTTCCCGGCGATTTCAACGTGAACGTCATTTATGTCGTCAAATTGGTCGCGGATTAGTGACACAGATATCATACGCAGCTCAAAATGTGATATCATATCCTGAAATGCAAATCAGGGCACATTATATGATAATTAGCAATTTTTTTCCGGAATTGGTTGAAGAAAAACCACAATTTTTGCGATTTCAATGTGAACGTCATTTATGTCGTCAAATTGGTTGCGGATTGATCGATTAGTGACACTGATATTATACGTAGCTACAAATGTGATATCGTATCCTAAAAAGCAAATCTGGGCACATTATATGATATTTTCTGGATGCATGATATGGGAATTGCTCACATAAAACTCTAATATGTTTCACACTTGTTACAAGCATTTCCCTTTTTAAAGGGTTTTTTATTATATTCTGTTTTCATAACTTGGAAGTCGTACTGCTGTTTTTCTTGAATAAGGAGTAGTTTTGTAATGATGTATGGATGTATGTCAGGATGTAGGGGTGTTTGGGACACACATTAAATAATTACACACACACATAATCTTAGGTTAGTCTCTTTGCAAGAGTTAAGTCACTGTTTGTTGTTTTATTCATGTACTTGGCTCACCGCTCACCTGTATACTACAACAAACCAATATCTCATAGACTCATACCAAGGTACATTCAGTTCAATAATACACAATTAACATTGAAGTGCACTTGTCATGTTGTGATGACAGCTGTATTCAATATCTATTTGTTTGCATCAATCAGTTAGCATTGACTACGGGTCACATACAATTCACCCTTTAATACCCAATAGGCCAATATCCTATATTGAGCAATTAAAATGACCAGCTGATGGTCACTTTCACTGATTTAAACACTTTGTGTTCTTATTTCAATTATCATCTGACACATTTACAATACAAATGCACTGTGTCCTCTGTAGATATCAGTGAAGGAGAGGGGCAAGAGGAGTAATGTAACCAATGTTCAGAAACATTCAAATAAGACTAGGAAAAAATAAAATTTGACAGACTACGTAAAATAACAAATGTTAATAACACATTTTACTGTTTAGGTGTCGCATGTAATAAAGATTGATTTAGGTCCCTTAAAAATTAATCTGATTAAGACTTGCTTCATGCATGCAAGGGATGGGGCATGGATTGATATTTGTTGTTGTGATAATCAGCCAGTATTAGCCTACCCTGGCTCCGTTTTGCATAGGCCCATGATATTTGTCTTTGTTCTACACTCTGGCATTCGTTCTACTATACATTTTGCCAGCATAGCGTAAGGAACATCATCTGGGAACATTATCACTCATTGCGATGGTTGATTAAGAATTTCAATGGACACTAACTAAAAAAAGAATGATTATCCATTCATAACATTATAAGCAGATGTAGCCTTAAATTTCATCCCTTAGCTCAGTGAGTGAATATACTATATGAATGCAAGGGGGAATTTTTACATAAAATGGAAATGGCCCAGTGTGATTTAGTATGACTTATAGCATGAGGCAGCGCAGAGTTTGGGTGTGGTAACCAATATAGGGTGTGACGGTTTGAGTATTGACAAGCTTGCCACCTTTAAAATTGACATGACAGACCAAATAAAGGATTGAGAAAAGAACAGTTTGTGAAGAACAAGCAAGGCAGTTCCCTTTTAAATCTGCAATGCACACAGTGTGACATGAATGATTGCATTCTGCAAGCAATGTACATGTACATGGTTGTGTCACACCCCTTGGTTACAGTAGGATGTATTGGTTAATTGATCTTTGAATTAATCATCCTGCCCCTATCATGTGCACAGTCTATTTAGGAATCAGGTTTGTTTAAATAAACTGGCATTGAACATTGTATACAACATTTATAATGCACTTATCAATTGCATTCCCGGCCCCGGGGGACCCGGGGATTAGGGCCGGGCCGTACAAATTGCCCATGTGACGTCCCGGCTACAATCGTGTACGGTCCCCGCAGGGCCGGGCACCATTTTTTGTACGTTCCCTTGGCGGGGACAAAGTGTACAGTCCCAGCCACCCATTTCCCAGGACAAAGTATTCACCCGGTTACAGTCCCGAGGTCGCTTATTTCCTTCTGCAATCCTAACGGAATGCATTTCTATGTATTCCCTATTGTGTTATTAGGCTTATTCCGTCAAGCGCATCGCATATCTAGCTTATTTATAGCAAGCGCCCGGGGTGTACATTTGTGTACCTTAGCGTACATCCCCGCTACACGCCCCGGCTAGCGGGGGCACAGTACGTCCGCGTACACTCCCCGCATAGCCGGGCATACAGTTTTTTATTTTTTGTACACTCGTGTATGGTCCCCGCCATGCCCCGGGTCCCCAGGGGCCGGGCTTGCAATTGATAAGTGCATAACAGAAACACTATGCATGTAAGGATCACCATCTCCAATACTTTTAATTATTATATTTACTTTTACTATTAGAGGTCATGACCAAATATCACAATAATTTTACTTAAAATATTTTGTACAATATTTACATAGTCAGACTGTACAGATACATTGGTGGTCAACAAGATAGGCATAATTATATATATATATCATACATATTTACAATTATACATACAAGACAGGTTAAATAAAAGATGTTATGATAAATATTCTGCTCTGAATAAGATGTAAAATGACCTTAGATTATCTGATGGAACATCCTTGAAATGTATCCAATTAATGAAAATAAGATTTGTGGAATGTAATTATATAGACAATATACTGTGATACTAATTTTGCTGCAAGTTGCAAATGATTTCCAGGCAAAGTTTCAAAAAGTTCACCCAACAAAAATCCAAGGTTCAGGTCCAATTTATTCTGAACAGTGTATAATTACAAATAGCATTGATTACCACCATTTGGACCCTTATAAGTGCCTACAAATGATTTCTTATTGGTATTATGCTAAATCAAATAAAACAAGTTAGGACACTTTATTTGCCAATGTCAAAGAAAGTGCATTTCATTACCAGTACAAGCCGGGTAAGATCACACATTATTTATTTCTACATAAAACCCTTGGTACTGTAGGAGTTCATATACCTATCTCTCCCCCAATTTGTTTTGGTTAACTTAAAGACTTGTGTATTGTTGAGCATCAAACCATTAAATCTGCACTGACAAAGGTTATTTGCTTGTGGTTTACCTGAGGCATCTTGGAGGACTCTGTGTTTGTTTAGAATATAATGCGCTTCAATGCCCAGATTTTTATTAAATACCTTGATGTCTACATGTAGCTACTGCAGTTTTGCTCTAGGCCAGCCCCGGGGGCCAGCCTGGATCCAGAATATATCAAAAGGGGTTGGGGGGGGGGGGGGGGGGGGGGGATCACCAAAATATTGAAAATATGGCTGATATTACCATCATTTTGAAGGGGGACCCTGGCCCTTCTCCTGGACCCATTACCGGCCTGCGGGTGTGGGTGTGCTCTGTGGTACCTTTAGGCGAGTTGTGTCTTTGTCTATACTGTTTTTATGATTTTTTTATAAAGTGAATGTTTAGGGGGTTTTCTTTGTGTGTATAAACATTACAAGAGGGGAAACAGTTACAGTACCCTACATAATAATAATTACTGTAAAACAAGAAATGTTAGCGGGTTTGAAATTTCACGAATCAGCAATACTGGTCTAATTCACAGCATGAAAAATTAAGTAATTTGAATCATCTTTCTATGTAAACCTATGTTTAAATTAAAAAGCTTAATTAGCGGTATTTTAATTAGTGAAAAGCGGTCTTAGCTAAATTTAAATGCTAGCGAACATTTCTGGTTTTAATAACAGTACATATTATATGGCACTCCAAAGTTTTTTAACACTTTCCATACGGCTATTGATTTAACCATATACAAAACAGATTTGTCAGAAACCTTTCCTAACTTTCATGATGGTCTATCTCAAGGACTATGAACAAATACTGGGCATGTTTGTACTTCTTTTAATGCATTTTTTATAATTATTCGGAATATGGTAATGAGATTCAATCATTTTTGACATCTTTCAAACATTTTGTGAAATTTTGGAATGTCGTCTGCAGACGCCTTAACGTGGAAAGCGTTAAGCTATGTAGCTCAAAATAATCCATTCATGCATTTCGTAACTTCCTCTATATGCTCTACCATATGCTATTGTTAACGGTTTCCCAACGTCACAATACTAAATCCAGCAAATGAATTGAAAACAAGCCTATAAAGACTCCAAGGACAATGGAGAGATGTATACTTAGGATTTATATTAGACACACTCTTTTTCATAATACTATGTGCCATGTATGGTATGGTGTTAGGCCTACATGTCTTCATCGGAATATAAGAAGGTGGGAACTATTGCATTTAAAAAAAATAACACTTTTCTTTTATACCCTATAGGCTATAGAAATTATTTTTTTACCAGAATTTCAATTTATTAATGTTTCCTATTTTTAATTTTTTAATGATGAAATAGTGTTTGTGTCGCCTGCTGCTGCAAGCATGTAGGGGCCATGAATATGTATGGATGTAGGGGTATTATGTACATGTATGTTATGTTTGTAGGAGGGCTAATTTACACTACAATCGGGGTACACAAGTATGTTTCACAGGAGACACATTTGAAACATCTTTTGGGTTTTTTGTGGTCAAACAAGTAGGCATATACAGGCTGTAACAAAAAAAGTTATACAGTTTTGAAGAAGAAAAAATTAAAACTATCTCCCGTGGAATTTCTGTTTGAGTTTTAATGGTATGCGAGGGGCATTTTCTTAGCTTTCGAATAAGCTTTGATTCATGACAATCGATGGTCGGTAAGCAGATAATGATCAATTGTCTAAAGTCGTCATGAAATCACCTGGCCCACTTTGGTTTAATCAATGGTAAAACCACTGGGATAAATATGAACGGAATCGAACCAGGAACATCGCAGTATGAGCGCTCTTGTTAGACAACAATGGGTCATTTCAAGTGGTCAAAAGTATTACAAAGAGGGTAAGGTCTTTACAAATATCTGCAATGTGGGGTAGAATTAAAACCATCCCTAACTAAGACAAACAAAGCATGGCTGCCGCTCTTCAAGGGCCCCAACTCACATTGGAAGAACGAATTGTTGTGGTTAGTTTCTTTGTTTGTTTGTTTGTTTACACGGTCGGTCCGTACAGACACACGCTTGGGTCCTGAAGGGACCAGACTCAAGCAAATTGCTCGGGCCAGGCTTAAAAAGACTATATAAGCATGCTGGTTGAGTGTATAAACAGAACTTGGGAATGACAATGATTGAGGCAGTCTTTGTGTTTACCGTTTGCTCAGGAGGAATAATGAGCTATTTTTATTCATGAACTCCAAATAAATTTGTCAAGATATAATTTATTTATTTTATGAATTTATTTATTCAAATGCAATAAAGCTATTTGAAAAATAATGATACTGTTCTCTTTAAAATGTTCCTTACATGATACCCTAACCATTTAATTTATACAAACAAGATTGTATGATATTGCGAAAGTGGCCCAACCCAGATTTCTAGACAACTTCGTAGATTAGTCATAAATTTTAAACGCAAGTAGTTAAAAAGACGAAATAAAATGATTATGGTAGCCAAAACGGAATTTAACACATTAGAGTAACAGTAAAATATCCAGATCCGCGAAATTGAATGCCCGCTAAATTAACAGTACCAATTTTTAACTTTTAATATTTTTGTTAACTGCTCCCCGCACATTTAAAAAAATAGCACATAGGGTTTTGTATGCTCATTTCATCATCTGTAAAACAATAGGACAGTAATAAAAAAATATATATATATGGATACGACAAACTGACAAACTTCAAATGTGTGGTATATTCTGGAAAGCTATTTTTATTTCAAAAGGTAGTCTTTTTATAATTCAGGGTCAGGAAAGGACATTTTTTAAAACAATTTTTTGACAAATCTTTGTTCAATAAAATTTTATAAAGCTTATGGATACTATTTCTGAGTCACAGCATTGATATTTGTACTTTTAAAAATGTGAATTGTCAATCAATTTGTGAATCATTTACAGTTCAAATAAGGGCTTCCAAATTTAGCAATTTAAGATGAAATGACCGTCAATGATGAAACCCTGAAATGTCAGAAAATATCAACTTAATACTAATATAGTGAAAACTGAAAAAATTAGACAGTGGTATGAATTCGGTTTCATATCATGTAAGAAAGAGATAATACTGTACCAAGGACATATTCATCCATAAATACCCCAGGCTAATACCAGCTCATGGTTTACTCAACCTGAAAATCTATAAACAGGGCAATTACCTGTGTATTCACAAGTTACAATACAGTGTAAGATTGACAGTTACAATTCTTGGGGAATTAATGTGAGGTTTTACCCGAAGTGTATTGGTAATGTACCCATATTCACCAGAAAATGTAAACTTTTTGAACAATATTTACCTACAATTCATGAATTTTTTCCCTGTAATGTTTTCCACCCTATTCCATTTATGGTAGTGCACTTCTACCCCCAATACAAGTTGAGTCCAACGGGCTTCGTCCACACACCGTGAGGACAATCACATCAGTATTAACTAAACTGGTAGGAACATTTGCAGGCACTGAAAAGGGTCACTTTAGGCATGTTTGTTGATTTCTTGGCAAAAATATGTTAAAGCAGTTACATGTGAGTTATCAAACATAGTTAACAAAGATTAAGTCGAAACAAAAAAAAGAAGTTTGTCTCAGGTGACATGAGAGACTGAAAATGTACTGCTCTCTGCGGATTTTTTTTCTTCATTTTTTCCCCCAATTCAAACCCAATCTTGCATTGTTTAGCCAGGTATAGAAGCACAATACGAGTTTCTTTGCAGGTCTACCCAAATAATGGGATAAAATGTCAAGTTAAATACTTGATCGATTGCGAAATTGTGTGGAAATACCTTTTTTGTTGTTGTTTTGTTTTGTTTGTTTTTGTTTTTGTTTTTTTGTTGTTCTTTTGTTGTTGTTTGTTTTGAACATCGCGATAATTTGCTTTGCTTCATTTGATACACGTACGTGCGCTTCAATTGATGTGCAAGTGCAATTGAGGCAATATATGGAGACCCCTAACTATATTCCTGGTATGTTATTTTCACCATGTTACGTACGCTATAGCTACGATTGTTTCGGAGACTTTTCTTTCGTTCAAACCAGGGAAGTTGGGGCCTATTTACCTGATTTTTGGGGAACTGAAAAAGAAAAAGAAAAAAAAACAATGAAAAAACATGAAGACAAAAAGTAGACGTTGGTGGTTTTGGTATTAAATGCGCGCGGGTCATTTGAGAGAAAAGTTCTTTTTTTAGGCCTAAAGAATCTATAAATGTTTTAAAAGAAAAGAGAAAAATGGCACCATATTTTTTATGTCCACAATAATTAGCTATTATATATTAACTCTACATTACATTAAAGGTTCTGTCCCGGGGTGATCAGTGGTCATTACAAGAGGGGTGGGTATCATGCGTGTCCAAGAAATCACGTAATTAGGGTAGTTTTTCAAGCTGGGGCACGTTACGTACGTAACGTGATTAGGGTATCAAAACAAGCCAAATTAAGAAAAAAAAGGGTATACTTTTTAAATCATTGCCTTTCGTATTTAGGGTCCTTATTTGCTCCATGAGGATTATAAATAGCCATGTTGCATGGGCGAGATATTTTTCTCAAATTGTATCCTTCGCAAGTCATCTGATAAATCAGCTCGGCATTTGTGTCATAATACTTTTAGCTTTAGGGAAGGAAAAACCGTAAAACGGGTTAGAAATGTGTCATACGCGGTAAGAGGTTTAAATTATACAAATAACTTGCTTAGGGTAGCAAAATATTTTGAGTACTTGTTTAGGGTATCAAAATATTTTGAGTACTCGTTTATAGGGTATTGGAAATACTGATATTACTTGCTTAGGGTATGTAAAATACTGTGCCATACTTGTTTAGGGTGCTTTTTCACATTAACACGATTACGTATTTAGGGTACTTTTTGAAAGTCCTTGGACGCGCATACCCCCTTGTAATGACCACTGAGCACCCCGGGGGTTCTGTATATAGTGCATTGAATGCATGACAATAGGCCTTGATAAAATATTACCCAAGACCTACTATCTGGATGCAGACATGGTTAGTATATTTCATCAAACTAATAATTACTAGATATAGCATAATACCAGGGACAATCGAATGGAGGGACAAGAAACTATTGTACTATTATATAAGTATGCGTGTTGCGGGGGTACAAATATCATCAAGTTGAGCAAGCATACACAATACATTCATGAATGGGCACTGGTACAAATCTCAGCAATCATACTGCACGAGTCGCTGTGTGTCTTGCTCGATACGGATGGACCCATAGTCGGGTGAAAGCTCGACATGACCGTGAAGTAGGGTACAAATGTGATTTTATTGCTGAAAATCATGGATGAGTAAGTCTAGATTCACACCACCGGGTGCCAAAATGGCACACTTGGGCAACTTTTTTTTTATTGACGTCTTAAGCCACACACCCTTTATCGATTATGTTATAATAATGACAAATATATTTGCAACACAAACATATCGTGTTTGGTATGAAATTAAAGCACGGCCTATAGATTCAAATTCAGGCTAATGACGCAATCGTTTTTATCTGAGCATTTTTAGTGTCTTAGCTGTTCTCAATGTAGTTAGTTTCAAGATATAAGTCTTTGCTTCTATTTCCAGCTTATTTTGAATCACTTTACCCGCAATGTTATGCTATCTCACAGTGTTTCCAAATTAATGAGTCCTAATGTTGATTTACATGCCTGTACGCAACTATTCATATGTCCTTAAGAAAATCAGTGGAGAAGTAATATAATGAGAGTACAGGTAACTGCAGTATACATGGTAAAGGGGTTTCTTATGTTCTGAGGGTGGAATTGTGAAGTATTATATACTGGTGTTCACCGGGGGGAAATACCCTTGTCCCCCCCCCTGACAAGTGACCCTGGCTACGCTACTGCACAGGTGACATGACATTACAGGTGACATGACATGTATGAATGAATACATTTTAATCACGTTTGACCTCTTTTGACTTTTTGATATATTTATTATATCATTTTATATGTATTCCAGGAGTCAACAGCTCTAATTTGATACCAAACATGGTATTTTGTTTATAAGACAAATTATATTTGTCATAATTATAACGTTATCGAAAAGGGCGTGGCTTGACGTCAATTAAAACAATTCTGAATCTAGACATCCTCCCTCATGTATCATTTTCAGCAATAAAATTGCATTTGTACCCTACTTCACGGTCATGTCATAATTGGGAAGATATCCACTTGACTACATACCTGTGCAATTCCTACTGAACTACTATACTCTAGAAATGCAAATATATATCATCAAAGAACATCATTTTCCGATTAATTTGGATATTGGAATCAATAGGAACAAAATGTCTATAGTTTAAACTTCCCAGGAAAAATATTAATTACTTTGTTCTAGCATGTTTTCACATTTTTTATAAATCTAAAATTATCACATTTTTCTCAAATATACCGATTATTATTAACACTAGAACTTTATTTTTTGAACAAATCACGTATAAATTGTATTCAGTTTGACCTAGGCCCAAGTTTTGTGGAAAAATATATTTTGATCATTTTTCGAAAGATTATAGGGCAACCTTTGAGTTCCTTGAATAAAAACACACCCGCAACTAGAGAGCTAACCCGCAACACGCATGTTTTGTTCTTTTTTTGTAATTGAATACAATGATGTAACGATACCATATGCCGTTTCTAGTCCCTCCATTCGATTGTCCCTGATAATACCAAACAGCGCAGTTGATTGACATACAATGTGTGATCAGAGAGTTGTTTATGGTTATCTATACAGGCAGATGATGCTGGATGTTATCGTTCCAAAATTGGAATTTCTATTGATTTAGATTGAAATGTAATGTTAAAGTGAAATTTGATTGTACTTAGACCCAATTCCAAAAATGCATCACAACTTGAAACTAAATACCTAGTCAATCCTAAAATAATATTTACCCTAGAGTTCTATATACATGGTATAGTCAAATAATTGTAAACTGTATCGATATGATATGGTCATAACATTGCATTTTGCTATTTCACACAATTATTATAGTTTGATCAGTTCCAAATTGGCGCGCATGAAGGCAACAAGCTCACTGTACATCATATGCATGATGCGTGCGTAAACCATGTGCGTGTGGCCATAATCGTGTGCATACGCACGCTTGGATTACTTTTATGCGCCGAGAGATAAAAACCTAATATTTCTCGCCAATTTGGAACTGATTGAACTATACAACATGATATGCCATATTGAAATATATATTGAAGACATGCTACAAACCAACAAAGATGACAGACATGTTTAAAATGTATTAGGTGTTACTATCTATGAGACATTTCCATGAAGAGCAATACAGTTGCAACTTTCATCTTGCTAAGTTAGCTTTTAAAATGCTTGACCTTTCTAATTAATCTGTAAGCAAATGAGTTGTGCAGCACATATAATTTCTTGTGCCAGTGTGGCTGCAAAACAGCCATGTAACTTTCAGCTACGTCAATGCTTATGTCATGCATCATTCAATAATGTAAACCTATAGGATTTTGTAGTATCAGATACTCCTGTTGAAGAGCACTATAATTTGTATTGTTTCTTAAAATTTGCTCGCAATTATCTTCCACATGCATTGAAATCATTAACATTGAGATGTTTTTAGGAACCATTGCCATGGGTTAGATTTACTTGGGTACATCGTAAATTGAACTTAACAGAATAAATAAGTGTATGTAGTAAATACTACATACTATAGTTACTAATGGTGATCAAATATCATGTATAATGTATTACATACCAGGTATAAAACATTAAATATAAAATGTAGGTTATGATAAGTTACATTACATACCCTTCCATATTCCTATGGGTGCCCATATTTATTATTCACTACATACTATAGTTCATTAATTCTTAATTCAAAAACTGCAGAATGATAAGGTTGTTTATTAACCAACAAAGCAAACCTTTATCAAATCATATGCTGTCTCTCTGACTAATAACAATGGTATTCATAGCTACATGCATGTACATGCACCTTTCCTGATATATATCATTCTGGGACACCCTGTAGATCAATACAGCTCAGTGTGCCATGTCTGTCAGCTAACTGCTATGACATTGGGACTATTGTATGTATCATAAGGAGTGTAAGAAAGAGTTGTCAATATCCAGAAAGTGCAAGTGAACATTAATTCATATCAAATCTATACAGGGATGCAATAACACAACCCATATCTTTATAATAAAAACGAATCACATTTTTAGCATGGCATCCAATTTTTGCCAATAGGGCTTAATAATTTATTAGACCAGTTAAAGTTTTAGAAGTGGCAAGTTTACTTAAACACAGTGGGTTATAAAACAAATCTGAGGATTAGGGGGGCACAGCACTAAATATACCGCCCATTGGATTACATGTCAATTAGGGCTAAAAGAGTCGCTATTTTGGGCCCTTAGTAACCATTTTTGGAATGTCTCGAATGCTTTATTCTAATAAACAAACATTCAAATTTCATAAAATCGTCAAGAAGTGTTACACCTTCCAATTAGATTTTACGATTCCCGAATTGATATTAAATTGAATATGGTCATTTTTTAATCTATGTGTGTTGGTGGGTTATAACATTTATTGTTTTCGTTTAGGTGGGAGGGGGGGGGGGGGGGGGGGGGGGGGGTGGGCATACAAATATGACGACAATAAATACCAAAGAAAATGACTGCCCCATAACATAAGACGAAAATACGGCTCAGACTGGTAAGGACTCAAATTAGTTTTCGGTGTGGATTTTTTGGTTTGTTGCACTATTTACTGACGCTATAAGCTAAACGAGATAACCGTTTTTATTTTTTATTTTTTTCGCCAATGAATGTGTCTAGAGACCCGATCCAAATAGGCTCATATCCTACGAGGATATTAATTCCCGAAAAGCGCTATCTGATATTTGTGAATGGTACCCCATACAGAAAAGTTTAATTGCAGTAAATACCAAACCGTTTAGAGTGCAGCAATGGAACCGAGTAATTTGTACAAATGTGACACACATACATAATAGCTGCTTAGAGTATAACGTGTTTGTGACGCAGTATAATGGACGACAAAATAGCAAATTACAGCTATTGCAGTGTGGCATAAAATGCAAGATTTTCTCTATTCCAATCTCGAAAAACATACTAACGAGAAGATGTCCACGGCTATTACTATTTGCACAATCTAACAGTCTTAGTAGTAGTTTTAACTATTAAAATAGCCTGAGTGCTCTACTACGAGCAGTCAAGGGAATTGAAATAGCGAAAAAACAACATTCACGTAATCAGCCACGTACAACAAGAACAATGCAAACATCACACTAACACACATAGACTCCAAAATCGGTCTTTTTACCTACTTTAACAACAAATTTGATCTTGTTTCACTTTCATATGGCCGTAGACATCTGGTTTTTTATACACTAGCGACCAAAAATATTTTGATGATTAAATACTGCGTACTGGCTGTATTAAGGTCATTGTTGAAAATCAAAACAAATGGTTTTAGACCCAAGGAATTTCCCGAGGGGCGAAGCGCCGAGGGAAATTCCGCGGGCCTGAAACCATTTGTTTTGATTTTCAACAATAACCGAAAATCAGCCGGTACAAAGTATTTATCCTCATTCATTATCAAATATTTTTATATAATTGGATACAAATTCTCCTTTTAGAACTCATTTTAAGGAGATTCTGAGAGGGATTATATTTAACATTAAGTAAACAATAGATGCTCTTCCCTGTGGCGATATTGATTCAAACCATTCGATTCCCGGGGAATCCCCATCCCAACCCCCAAATAAGGTTATATGAATATGAATGAGATGTGTCCAGCGTTCGCGTTAAGTGGTTGCCCGGTTGCCCGGGACACCCAAAATTAGCACTGGGCAACCAACATGTACTTATTTGGTTGCCCGGTGGGCAACCAATTTTTTTACAAGAAGTGAAACACTTAACACATGCATTTAAATATTTTACAGAACGGGCAACCAAAAAATCTGCCGGGCAACCATAATTTCCTGCTTGGTTTTTGTCCTTAATTCGGACGCTGGATGTGCCACTTACGAAATAAGCCAATCAACGACTGTTGTCAAGGGAGAAGCCGTCGTAAACAGATTCAGGGGCCCAAGTAAGTGTTGCCTGCCTCTACGGTTAGTCAGCAAGGTCAAGGACGAAAAATGACCACACTGTTGTTGTTGTGCATGAATTTTTAACATGTTTAAAATTAAAGCTTCTGTAATCGTATTTATTCTTCATCAAACCTAGATAAAAAGATGCTGTAAGTGTAACTACTTCTACCACGGCCTAGGCTTTTTCAAGCTAAATGCTTAGCTAGTATCAAAGTATGGTTGTAATATAAAACTTTAATAATAATAGCTCATTCAAAATGGCACACATGCATTCATGAACTCGGAAGTTGAGAGAAGCCAGATGTCAAACTACTTTCTGTAACCTGTCGGTAACAAAAACCAGGGATGGAAATATAAGAGAATATAAATTGGAATATTATATTCTCCGACGCGACTGTCAGTTTTGGTTGACAAAGCCTTTTCTTCACCAGGTAAGTTAAAATGCTTTGCTTGACCAGGCTAGGCTAGGCCTAGGCGAAACATATTTCTAAACTAAAGCAGTAAATAAAAGGCATTCGATTCTAAAACGTGATGATAGGTTTAGGCTTAAATTAAATCTAACTTTCCGAATCGTAAACTCTGATCGTAAACTGGTCTCGACCTGATTCGGTAATGATAGGGATTGCATAAAACGTAGTCCGTTGGCGTTAATTCTTGTCACTGTAGTCAGTGCATGCATCAAAACTTATCCCGGATCCGTGCAAATCATGGCGTGTCATTGACTTGCTTCTTGTAATCTTGTTAGCATTTAATATTTTCGGACTTTTTCTTCTCCTTTTTTTCTGCTAGTTACGTCGCTATTTATTGTACCGTAGTCCTAGTCATAGTAAGGACTCAGTCGGGCAAATCGTCTGCACTCCAGATTAATTTAAAGTTATGGACGATGGTAGGACTAGCATGCTAGTCATGGACTGATTGAATTGATTATATAAATAAGCTTTTACTAATACAATTCTGAATTGACAGCTTAAACTGACCGCCTTTCGTCAGAATATGTGAATAGGCCTAAGTTTATTTTATATCTGCAAGTTTTAATAAACGCAGGGGCAAAACATCAGCGTAGAATCAGCACCAAGAAGCGTACGATACCATGAGAACCTGAATTTATTGAATAAGCTTTTTAAATTATGTTTTCGGACAAAATCGGAACATGGGAAATCTTCAGTAAACATTTAGCCATTTTAGCACTGTAACACCACCATATAAATATGATAAATACAATACAAGGTACAGCAAATGTAGGTCTATGCTGTTTCTGTCACTGTAAGATTTCATAATTTTATATTTTATCGTCATTCAAAATCTGCTCAGTAAAAGTAAAAATTGTAGTTACAAAATAAACAGGTTCAGGGCCAGCGATGTGCGCGATGTTTGCTGCGCTTTGATTGATGTACGCTTGTGACAAATAAGGTTCGCGCCGCGGTCATCTGTTGTGTTTCAAATACCTGCGTCCGCGTACAGTATTTGCGATTGTGAGACATTTCATTGGGCCACATCTGACATACATATTCATGAGGTAATGAATAGGAGTATAGGACCCCTTACTTGCTACAAAGTGAGAGAATGATTGGTATTCTAGGATATAAAATCAATGAATAGTTCTTGATATTGTTTTTAAACGAATTTGGGATATTTGCGAGATACATTGTTATCTCAAGGAAACACATTATAACAATATGTCATTGATTTAAGTGTTCTCTTTGATTTTTAGTTAATGTATGGGTCAAATTAGCTTAATTAACTATTTTCAATGGATATTCTGGCGTATGCATATGACATTCTAAATGTTCTCAAAATGTTCAACAATGTCAAAAGTATTGACATTGTTTACCATATTTGGAATCACCGTGCGAAATGTATTAAAATAACTACAAACATGTTTAGTATTGGTTCAGTAATTTTTGAGATAGACCTTGTTAGGACAGGTTTCTGAAAAATATGTTAGTTGTATTTGGTAAATCCAATAGCCGCGTGGAAAGTATTTAAGAAAATATGAATTCGAAATGCTATCGAGATCAGAAGTAAAGAGACCTGCATCGTTATCATCTGGAAATACCTTCCCCAGATGATATATCAACTGGCAACTCAAAGTCTGCAAACAGTATCGTGAGCGTCAAGATCATCACTACCATAAGTGTTGTCAAAGGATATAGACGTATCCGAAACGTACACGTGAAAACTTTACAATGGATCCGTATGTTGAACTTTCCATATCAGATAAAGTTACTAATGATGAGATATTCAGCAACACATTTCTTCAATTCATATTGAAATATTGCAGTCCAAATTTAATGTATAGGATGATTTTGACGCCATAACCAAATAACTTAACACTTCTGATCCGTATGTTGAACTTTCCATATCAGATAAAGTTACTAATGATAAGATATTATACAGCAACACATTTCTTCAATTCATATGGAAATATTACAGTCCACATTTAATGTATGGGATGATTTTGACGCCATAACCAAATAACTTAACACTTTTGGTTGCTAGTGTAGAATACAACCTGATACATTGAATATCAACGCGGCAATTATCCCATATGTTAAGTTTAGATGTTTTGACACAGTGTGGTAGCTATTGGTATGCCGGCACTTTGACGAAGTATTATCATTAGATGTAGACTTCAGTGAGGTGGATTCTTAATTTTATCAAATCGAAATCATAACAGCATATCATAAACAAATATTATTAATTAGCCAACAAATGGTATATTTGTTTTATTCTTTTTAATTGAATATAACTTATAGACATCAATATAATAAAATGAAAACAGCACTGAACAGTGAATATTTTGATTCTGCACTCGACAGAGTCCAACTTTGTTTCCACTATGTCATTTTGGATTACTTCTAATTGTAAAACAGTTCAAAAAAGACGAAAACTCTAGTGCAAGCAATCGTAATTGGCACAGAGAGACTGTAAAGACA
>CM069450.1:5032154-5083296 GCA_035610835.1 Ophiura sarsii | reverse complement strand
TTCACATTTTATGGCTTACAGGTATCATCAGACACAGGCAGATATGTCCAGTCCAAAAGACAATAACTACCAGTCTACAGGCAGGCTTAGAAAGACAAACTGCTAGAGTGATCAAGAATCGTAGGAAACCTGATTAACTCTTGAAAAAAACCAAGTAATCCTTATACACATAATTATGTGACGTTAATGATGATGTCATCATCTCATAGGCTGGATTCTTCAAATGAAATGTGTGTTTATATTATAATAAAGGTACCTTTCAAGTCACATACAATTTAAAACCTCGACCTTGCTTGTATTGGTTATTTCTTTTTTGTCCACGAGTCTTGAAAGCTGCTTTGTGTTATCCAGAAATTGGTGTTATCAGATTTTGTTTTATTGAGTTTCTTCTGAATTAAAAAAGCCCACAAGTTTTAATGAATAATTGCTTAAGATGTTACCATGCCATCACAAGCTCTTGGATCACAGTCATGAGAATTACTAAGCAGTGGCGTAGCCAGAGGGGGGAGGGGGCGACCAATCAATATAGTCAATATTGACGTCTTGTCGGTTGAGATTTGGCACTGTCGGTTCATTTGACCAAAGGAATCATGGAATAATGATGGTCAAAAGTACACAGACGAAAAATTTCACGCGTTAGCGCGCATATGTCTTCCCTTCCCCAAATTGCAATATTCTTTGGTACAAGCTTGTTAAGAGCCAAAATGTAGCTCAATCGTGCAAAAAAAAGGTGTCAAAACAAACATTTTGGCGCGCTTTCCGCGCATTTCTTGACTCAAAAATCTTGTCTTTTCATTTCTTGCACCCCCAATATGAATAAGCTAGCTACGCCACTGTTACTAAGTCAAACTGTCTTAAACAATTGCACAACAGGGGTAGAAATTAAAATAGAATCTGAAAATTGGAGGGTGGTTAACCAATAACCATTTTTGCAATGGCGGCGCCACGGCATATTTCCTGCCCCCCCCCCAAAAAAAAACATTTCAAAAAGGTTAAAATTTTTTGACAATTTTTGCATAAAATATCAAATTTTAGCACGCTGCGCGCATATTTTATCACCATATATTAGGTATATTTCTAGACCAAATTTTGCAATTTGCTTACCAAATTAGTTAAAATTAGACCAAATTTGAGAGTTTTAGCGTAAAATTCTTGCCCCTTAAATTGTTTCTTGCCCCCCCCCCCCCCCAAAAAAAAAAGTTATGATGTTGGTGCCGCCACTGAATCTTTGGCAGTAATTCACCACATTTTGGCCTATAATTTTCAAACGGAAGATTTCTGGCCCCTAATATTTTAGAGGCATAATGAGCAATTTATGGGGATTCCTCTGATATAAAAATATATTGATGTGAAAAGAATTGTAGCCAATGAAAAGTTATCAGAACATACACCTTTATTAACAAACCCTTTTTCAAAGTTTCACATTCTTGTACAAGCTGTAAACATGATCTTTAATTTGCTCTCTGCAATGATTAGATTTAAGCAGTCCTTATATTGTACATCAATACAATGAATGGAATATTTAATACCATAAAAGACCAATAAGTGTACTTATATTTATGAATTATGCATTTACATAACATCAATGATTATGCCATTATGGCAATAATAAAATCTGAATTATGCTATGTATTAGATTGATATTTCCTTGTTGTGTGAACTATGACTGTCAATTCTGTATTAGAAAGTGGTTTACATCCCATTTGTATTTAGAATAACATAAAAGAATCTTACATTTGCTGGCTCTTTTTTTTCTCAACCTAAATGTAATCTGCAAGCATGCCAAAATAATAAGGTGGTCTTAAAATATAACAAAAATTGTTGAGTCCTGACCGGGACATACTTGAAACGCGCTCCCACTAGTCTAGAGATTTAGTCCGGGTCTGGACAAGACTACTCTAGGATTTTGTTCTCTGTGGGAACACGGCTTTAGTGTTGGTTGTTATATTCCAAGATCCACGATTCTCAATGTACTAACATTGAGAATAGTTGCTGAGCTCATTATGCTGAAAATAAAACAAAATCTTTGTAATATGAATTCAAAGGTATAATGTGATCTTTTCAGGGGACGCCCTCAATCTTTGAATAAAACTTCAATCCTCAGAAATGTCCCAGTTCTTGTAAATCTGGTTTAGTGCCTGGTAGCTGCATGGTAAAGCATCTGAAGTGTTTAAAAATATGTATAGTTTGTTTAATACCTGTCGTAAATAAATGCCCATTATTTAGAGACTAAAATATAGTTCTTAGCTGTTTTGCTATTATAATGAACAGCCTATACATGACCATCGTATTTGTAGCAAAACAGAGAACTATATTTTATTCTCATTCTTATTTAGTTTATTTGTTATTTTGATATTTTATCACAAAAAATAACGCAGATTTATTTTAATAAAATAACAAAAACAACAAATTACCACCTTCATAAAATAATTATCCTAATGATACCTAAAAATAAAGAAAACATCCTGCAGCTTTAAGATGCACATATCATGTATTTAAATAAAATAACGGTGGCCAATCCCACATTTTGTTCACATTGAAACATGTACAACAAATGCACTTGAAGCACGCACACAATTTCAGTATTCTAACTCAAGTTTTTCTTTGATCCCCTCCCCTTTATTACATTGGAATGTCGGACAACTCGGCCTTTGAGACAACTCGGCAATTTGAGACAACTCGGCCTATGATACCACTCAGCCTCCATACAAATTTCAATTGTAACATAATTGATTGAAGTCCCCGGTTGGGACTTTTCATATGAAAGCACTGAATCCAACCTAAAAACATAAAAAGTCAGAAAATGACATGGACAACACAAGTCTGTGGGCTGAGTTGCCATGTATGTACATGTATGGCAAGTTGTCACATAGGCCGAGTTGTCTTACCCCGAGTTGTACTATGGACGAGTTGTCTAAAAGGCCGAGTTGTCTAAAATGCCGAGTTGTCCTGATTCCCATCCCATTACAATGGTATTAATTTCATGACTCCCTATTTTCATGTAAAAAAAACTATGCCCCCACCCCAGCCCCAGGATATTTGGGACCCCTTCCCCATATCAAAGAAAATGACAGCCCCTCCTCCTTGGCCGTACCCTAACCTTCGTTTGGGATGGGTTTTTTCTCTGAATCCTCGCCGAGTTGTACTATGGCCGAGTTGTCTAAGTAAAAGGCCGAGTTGTCCTGATTCCCATCATTCCATTACAATATGGTATTAATTTCATGACTCCCTATTTTCCATGTAAAAACTATGCCCCCCCCCCCCCCCCCCAGCCCCAGGATATTTGGGACCCCTGCCTTACCCTATTACCGACAGACACTCGTCTGACCTGAATGCGTCTCAGGTCTGACCCTACCCTAGAACAAAACCCAAGCATGTCAAATACTGAATGTGAATGAGGCTAGGCTTCAAATTCGGAAGTCATAACCGCTATGACAAATCGCAAACAATGTCTGCAAACTAGTCAATGGCGATAGCGTTCGAGCTACATTGTCTTCGTGCAAATGCTGTACAATATAAGTTTCATAACGCGCTTATTCGTTAATAGCTGGTTTATGTAAAAAGAATGGAAAATTAAGAACAATTTTGACGTCGTTTATTGACTGCATCGCACAACATCTAATGTTTACGTAATTCATCGATTCTGGCCTCGCTTTCGTTATTATTAGTGACGTCACATCCGAGTATGTCGCCATCTATAGTTTGAAATCGCCAATTACGAATAACGTCTATTGCATTTAAACATTTTAATTTGTATGTTAGGCCTATATCCTGTATACACTTTAGCCACTCTGAACATTGTCTTGTTTTGGCGTATACGATATGCTTGTAAATATTCTAAAAGTGTATACTTTCCTGTACATATTATATAGAAAATAAAAAAGTAACAATCAGTTAAATTCAAATTGATGGATTTTTCTTGGTTTTGTTGGTGTGAACACTTTGAATGCCCGGTTTATGACACACAACCAATTATTTTATGATTGTTTGCAGTGACCAGTTCAGGTTTTTTGAATTAATTTTGAAAATCTCACTGAATTACACCAAACTTGACAAGATCTATCAATATTTTCCAGTTTTAATGAAATTTCAATGAGTTCATACAACTTTTGGACAGTCCATGTGGACTGCGATTAGCAATTTCATACTATTGGGAAAAAGAGTATAGGCCTATACTTTTATAAGCATTAAAGCAATGATAAGTCAGCTTTCAGGAAAATAAATTTTAGGGAAATATGTTGTACCATTTCAAAAGCCAAACTAGACGAAAAATGCTGACTTGTTTAAAACTAAACCAGAAAACGAAAAATCATACAAAACAGAGGGCACAATTTGAACTTATTGGTCAGTGAAAAGGGTGACAATTTGTATAAGGTCAAAATTGTACATGTAGTACATTTACTGTGCGGTTTTTTTGGACTGTGCGATTTTTTTTTGGACTGTGCAAATTTTTTTGACATCCCCCCCCCCACCCCCCCCCCCCCCCCCCCCCCCCACACTTACGTGAAATTCACGAGATAAGTGACTAGAAAAAAATTTGGGGCAACCTTTTACGAACATTTTAGAAATCTTGCCCCCCTGAAAAAAATCCTAGCTACGCCACTGAGATAAGGGTTAGTTTTTTCATGTGCTGCAGGTCAGTGTTTAGGGTCAGATTTTAGATGGTCTGCTTGACAATACATGGAAAAATATGAGTGGCCCTGGGCCTTTCAAGTCATATTTCCAGACAAGAAATGGCAGTCAAATAGTATACATTTCGATATAAATTAAATAAATTAGACATATTTAAAGAGAGTAGCCTTGTCAGTAAACTAGTACTGCTTTACATGAGGGCCCTCTGATCACCAAATAATAGCCGGTAACATAATTATTTAAGATAACGAGGGCTGGGTTGTTTTTTTGAATACTGCTTAAAATTGCATAAAAGAAAGGATATTTCAGTATTTTAAGTGACAAATTTGTAAACATTGCATGTATTTAGGTCAGCGACAAAGTATGAAACCATCAGTATAGTCCTGGATCTGCCATAGAGAACTGTAAACAACTGCTGAAGAAGAGAATTTGAATGTTGATTTAGGTAAAGGATACATATGGGCGATTCCATGAAAATGTGACGGAGCAAAAAAACTAAAAAATGCTCCAAAAGATTTAATTTTACATTCATGTTGTGCAAAGCCTATGCAAACGTTCAGGAAAAAAATATTGCAACCATTGACCGTTGTTAACTATGATTTTTTTAAACTTTTCTTACTTCCAAAACGGTAACACATGTTACCGAAGCAACACTTTTTTGAAAATATTTCCTAATTGATTTGATTTTAATTGATGCCACTTATAATTTTAATCCTACTAGTTAGGCCCTATTTAAAAATAGTAAACAATTTGATAAATTCATAACCACCACTCCACTATAAGCCATCAAAATGTCGTAACGCGTGTTACCGAACTCATATTCAGTAAAACGTGCTAAAACCTTAATTTTTTAGAGTTAGTTATCACTATTTATGGTTTATATGTTAGTTCCATTGTCAAAGTCAAACTTAATTTTAATTTAGAAATTAAATAAATAATATAAAGCTAGTAAATTATGGATGGACAAAATGTAACGCGTGTTACCGTAACACGTGTTACCGACTATTTTGCAATTTACAAAAAAGTGAGAACTTAAATTCTTGTTATTATTCTAGTATTATAAACCTTGGGTAGGTACTTGCTCACAGTAGTGACCAATTGATTGCAGGTAGGTTAGTTTTATTTTATTTTTTAGTGCGTCTTTTTTCGTAACGCGTGTTACCGATATTCAGAGCGGTCTTACATTAACATGAGCTGATATTTCATATTGGTGTTAGCATGAGGATTTAGCCTGAAGTCTTGGGTATTACAATACAAAAGATGTAAACTTCATTCAGACTACTTTTACAGTTATAGAGGGGAGAATAAAGAATGGCGCCCTAAAATGTAACGCGTGTTACCGTGGAATCGCCCATATAGCTTCAAAACGGCATAAGGTGTTTAATTCTAAACCCGGGCAAACTCTGGTTATGGTCAAATATTCAAAATGGCCGCCGGCGGCCATTTTGAAAAACATAAAATGTTCTATCTCTGGCACTAGATGAGCTAGAATGTCAATATCAGGGTCTGGAGAACTCTCCGAATGCGTAACGGTTGTAACGTATGTCAATGTTACAACCGTTATAAAAACAGTCACAAAATGTCATAAAATGTCATGACATTTGAAAAATTGGCAATATTTCAAAGTCCTTTCACATTATTCAGGTAGCCTCAATGTGTTGAATTACAAAAAACAAGGTTAGCCCTCCTAACAATTAATATCTGCTTCAGGAGACCATTCAGTATGTCATTTTTAATGTTTGACATACAGAAATGTGACATTTCTGTATGTCAAACATTACTAAATGGCCTACTGAAGCACATATTAATTGTTAGGAGGGCTTTCCTAGATTTTTGTAATTCAACACATTAAGGCTACCTGAATAATGGGAAAGGACTTTGAAATATTGTAATTTTTTCAAGTTTCATGACATTTTATGACATTTCATGACTAATTTTATAACGGTTGTAACATTGACATACGTTACACCCGTTACGCATTCGGACAGGTCTCCAGACCCTGATATTTATCAAAATTACCCCCAGTTGGTTTTGTTTCAAGTAATTGATGTCCATCAACTGAAGAAATAAGCACAACCCACATACATGGTCAACTTTTCAAGATTTAGCCTTTTATATTTTGTATGTCAAAATTGAAAAGTTAACGGTTGTAACATGTATGTCAAAAAAATGTTACAACCGTTACCATAGGGTTTGTGTACAAAAAAAAATCAAAATTAAGCTAGGATTCTGAAATTTTGCTCGCTATCTCCCTGCTACTTTACAGTAGTGTTGGCCAAATATGAACTAGAAAATCAATTTGAAACAAGATTTAGAGCCACAAACAAGAAAAGGTATCATTACTGTGGAAATACCCATTATACACAAAGTCTTGAGCAGAATATATAATCTTTTTAATGTGTCCTTTATTTATTCAAGATGGCTGACAGCAGTAATATTACATTTAGAGGTCAGAATAACCCAGCATCACATCAACTACCCCATTTGATTTGTGATATCAAAATAAGTGGAAAATGACATATCATTCATCTTCCCAGCTAATCTGGTGCCTGAGGTATATCATTTGACGTTTTTCAAGATGGCGGACAGCAGCCATCTTGGATTTAGGGGTCATCTGACCCCTAAAACTCTTCAATAACCATTCCATCGGATTTATAATGCCAAGATTAGTAGAAAATGACACCTCATTCATCATTCTAGCTCATCTAGTACCAGAGATAGAACATTTTCTGTTTTTCAAAATGGCCGCCGGCGGCCATTTTGAATATTTGACCATAACCAGAGTTTGCCCGGGTTTAGAATTAAACACCTTACGCCGTTTTGAAGCTATATGTATCCTTTACCTAAATCAACATTCAAATTCTCTTCTTCAGCAAGTGTATACAGGTCTCTAGGGCAGAGCCTAGATTTCATTGTGTTCATTGTACATTTTATACCAATAAATTCATGTTTCCTATTCAGATTCATGATTTAAAAGCATTATAATTCATGATTCTATCGAGCAAGTCAAAATTCCAATGTAAAATCGCCGTAGTAAATCACCTCATGAATATCAATTAGCTCATTATCGGCAGTGTAACGCTTTGGGAATTTTCAACTGAGATCGACTGGTGATGGAAAACTTCATGTGCAGAAATTTATAAATGATAATTGGTATGCGCGGTTTATTGGAATACCTTCAGAAGGAACCATTCCAGCTTAAAAAACAAAAAATTGTAACGACGGTTTATATTTTTGGCAGATATTCATCTTTATTTAAGGGACCTAAATTATTTTCAATACAATCGGGCTGAAATAACATGGAGATGAACCAGCAAAATTCCAAAGTGTGCATGCACGTAGTTCATTGACCTATTTACTCCAGTGACCTAACAAACCACGTTATCAATAGAATGATTCAAAGCAGTAAAGTTTCCCACCATTGATCGTCACAAAGGACCGCTCAATAAACAACATACCAAGACATAATAAATCCTTTTTCTACTATGCCACCGTCTCTTCTAAATCCCAAACAATAGGGAGCTAGACTATCCTATTCAAATCAGATGAATAGGATACTTATCATGCTTATTGTGTCCATACTCTAACAGTACTTATTTATTATAGTCAATGGGTCCTCGGTGCTTTTAACTTGTCGAATTTGCGTTATTACTGCCCGATATGATTTGGTTTTAAAAAGATGAATTTCTGCCTAAAACATAGTTCGGCGTCAGAAAAATAACTTGATATAGATGAAATGGTTCCTTCTAAAGGTATTCCAATAAACTGCGCATGCCAATTATCATTTATGAAATTCTGCACATGGAGTTTTCCATCACCAGTTGATCTCAGTTGAAAATTTCCTATAGCACTGCCGATCACTGCCGATAATGAGCTAATTGATTCATGAGGTGATTTACTACGGTGATTTTACATTGGAATTTTGACTTGCCCGATAAAATCATGAATTGTAAAGCTTTTAAATCATGAATCTGAATAGGAAACATGAATTTATTGGTATAAAATGTACAATGAAGGGCCTTGAATGAATGAACACAATGAAATAGTAATTGGGTCTGATGGTTTAATACTTTGTCGACAACTGTGATAACTTGCAAGCTTCCAGAGGGGGAAATACTTATGGGCGGCAGTGTATGTGTTCGGGTCAGTGTTAGCTTCAGACTTACCTCAAAAACATTGTTTGTTGACCACTTGGACATTCATGTAGAGACGACCCATGACCTTCTTGATAGCAGAAATGGCACTACTAAAATCAAGTCAAACAGTCAAGGTAGCTTGTTTAGGTCCCACTTATCAGGCTCTCTTGAGCAATGGCTGGTCAACCATTATGTGTTGTCACAACCACCCACAGATGCTGCACGTCTAAGCACAGGTTGCTGCCAGTCAGTTCAAACCATCATGGTACACTCCCTGGAAGAAAATTATTGTATAGATTTAGCTATTTAACTTTTACCCACGCAAAAACATATGACACACACATTGATTTCAGCCAAAAGATTTCTTAGATTTTCAGGAAAACGAAACATTGTCATGCGATAAAAGTTGTATAAGGGTGCACTACACTAAATGGGGTATCCCCTAACCTTAAGGGCGGTGTTTAAAGCTAGAATCGGAAAATATGCATGGCAAAATCCTCAATTAAAAAAACTTGACGGTAATACAATTGCGTAAATGACTATGATTTTTGATTAATTATGATTAATGGGACATCACCTACACGCACCCTGACTATAAACTGTGAATATCATCTAGATAAATTTTGAGAGATCTTTCAAATTTGTGTTTTTTACTGGAAACATTGACGATTACGGCGGCATTTCCAAGCTCGTCAGAGAGGTAGTCAACCCCATGGGCGTATTTTGAAAAATCGAGCAGGTTCACCTGGTTGGTTGGTTGGTTCGGTCCTGTCATGACTGACAGCTCGTGACCTTACAGATACTACGCCACAAATAACGATTTTCAGCAAAGGAGTAACAATCACGGAGAGGGTGTCCAGTAATCAATTTTATTTGGTCAATCCACCGGGAACGAGGTCTGCCTCTCTTACGCTTCCCTTCAATCATGCCTTGCATGATCATCTTCTCTAGGTTGTTACCCTTGCGACGTGAGATATGGCCGAAGTAGCTCAGCATTTGGGAGTTGATAGCATGAAGAAGTCGTTTAGACACCCCTATTTCTTCAATAATACTGGCATTGGTCCTTCTCATTGTCCATACGATACGAAGCATACGCCTCCAACACCACATCTCGAAAGCAGCTATTCTGTTTTTGTCAGCTTTGGTTAGGGTCCACGTCTCACATGCATACATGGCAATTGGAAATACAAGGGCTTGGACTAGCCTGGTTTTTGTTGCTCTGGTTATTCCTCTGTCAGCCCAGATCTTGCTTAGGTTGATCATTGCTGATCTGGCCATTGCTAAACGGTGTCTAATCTCTTGGCTGCAACCACCGATCAGGGATCCAAGGAAGTTTTTCAAGACCGATTCCACCTCATTACCATCAATTATGAGAGGCTCTCCAACACCATCTGTGCCTATGGACATGATCTTGGTCTTGCTGACATTTAGACGTAGGCCAAGCTGCTCACTCTCCACCTTGACTTTCTTCAGGAGTTCCTCCATCTCTTCCATATTTGTTGCAAACAGGGTGGTGTCATCGGCATAACGTAGATTGTGTATTTGGTATCCACCTACTGACAGCCCCCCTGGCCAATCATCCAATGCACGTCTCATTATAGACTCTGCATAAAGGTTGAAGAGTGCTGGTGAAAGTATGCACCCTTGACGGACTCCCTGACCTAGAGCAAACCAATAACTATTTCCTTTCTCAGTGCGCACACAGGCAGCTTGACCATCATACAGATTGCAAATTAGGTGGACGAGGTGGTAAGGGATTCCCATTTCTTGCAGTGCTGTCCACAATGCGGAATATCTCACACAATCAAAGGCCTTAGCGTAGTCTATGAAGCACATGAAGAGCTCCCTCTGGAATTCAAAACATTTTTCCATTATGTGACGTACATTGGCTATCTGATCTCTTGTGCCGCGGCCTTTCCGGAAACCGGCTTGCTCAGCAGGAAGTTCACGTTCAAGATGAGGTCTGAGACGTTCGTTGATGATGTGCAGTAGGATTTTGCTTGCATGTGGTATCAGAGCGATAGTACGATGGTTTTTACACTCGCTAGCATCCCCTTTCTTTGGAAGTGTAAGGAAAACTGATCTCTTCCAATCCTCTGGCCATACTCTTGACTTCCACACAGTATTGCACAGCTTTTGCATAATAACTGCTACAGAATCATCAGCTTGCTTCAGGAGCTCACTTGGAATATCATCTAGACCAGGTGCCTTTTGACTTTTTAACTTCTTGATGGCTTCCTGGACCTCAGACAGAAGAATATCAGGCTCATCTTCACCTAGTGGAGGCGGGGGAGACGCCTGTGAGCCATTTGTCTCTTCTTGGGACGCATACAGATTTTCACAGTAGTTTTTCCAACGATCCTTGATTTCGTCACTCTCAGTCAAGACTTTTCCTTGCTCATCCTTGATGATAGCCAATCTAGTTGTCGTTTTTGAGGTGATGTTTTTTATACATCTAAAGAGCTCTCTGCTGTTTTTGTGAAAACTGTGATCCTCAAGTTCTTGGCATTGGTAGGTTCACCTACCTATTTTTTTCACTTTTTGGTGAGAAAATGTGATCATCTTTCAGAAAAAATCACTCTACAAGGTCCAATTTTGCAATTTAGTGGTCTAACACAGAGTTTTATATCAGTGTTTTTGTACACATCCCTATGGAGCTCTATTTAGTAGTGTGACCCCATAAGATTATTCCATGTCCCAACAAACATGGGTATTGCCACCAAAATAAAATTGATTGGACCAAAAATGATTGATTTATGATCAAAATGTACTGTTTTCCCATAATGGCTGACTTTTTGTGGTTTTTTGGCCGGGGCACCCTGGATTTTGCATTTATTTCATTTTTGTTGTTGAAAATGTTGTCAGTACATATAAAGTCATCAAAAAATCATGTAGCAAGCATGATCTGAAACTATGACCCTCTATAGCCCACTCCTATGTCAAGCCTATCTTCTTATCAAAATCGTGACTTCAATGTTAGAACTTCATTAACCGAATTGCGTTATATAACATAAATGCGGAGTGATTTGGTGGTGCGCCCCCTTCACTATACTAAAGATTTGCACTACGGTACTAGTCCTTGCTAGATGGTCATATATGGTCAATTGCCACTAGTGTACAATGTTTTAAGTCCAAACTCAAAAATCATCTGTTTCCTTAATTCTCCTTGGTATTTCTGTTTGCTGTTGTATTTTTAATGTTTTTGCGCTTTGTATCCCTAGGCAAAGGCGCGGTATAAATGTTATTTATTATTATTATTATTAAGATCATATAGTTGATGAATATTGAGAATCTTTTTTTTTTTAAATCTACAGAATTTCAAAAAAATGGCTTCAAAAACTGTCAAGGTTTTATTGAACCACCCTGTATACTTTATGCTGGTTCCCTGCATCAATGGGCTCCACACAACTTATCCATAGATGCAGGTACGCGTCGATTTCCACTCAAATCTGATTTGCTGGCATAAAAGTCATGCATATATTCATGATTGACACAAAATTAGATCCACAAATAAATTTGATCAAGCCAGCGTCACGCTTAGAATGATAACAATTAATTTGCTGATTGGCACAAACTACACATGTATCTGCGCTAACCACAGCGCCGGACTTCACACGCACATGCACGCATGTCATATCGCGCTCCCCATCGCGCCGTAGCTATGGCAGCGCGACAATGCATTCAGCGTTCGATGCAGTATCTCAGCTACAGTGTGTTGATTGTTATTTACCTTATGCCATCGCGACAATGCAATGTGTTGAGCTTACCGTACGGTTACGGACGGCAATGGATTTGCCTGTACCTGCACCTATGGATAAGTTGGGCAGGGGATCCAGGGTGCAGGGAACCAGCATATGTATACTTAATAAGCCACAACACCCTCTATCATGTCTATAGACACACAACGTCGCGAAAATCACATTTTTAATTCAAGATTTTCACATCAAATATAATTTAAATCAATCAAAATGCACTCACATGTTGTTCCTAGAACTCTGTAAATAGTAATACATAGAGTTATTAATGATAAAGTTCATCAGGACTGTTATAATAAGATGATTGATGAATTTCAGTGAACTAGTCCAAGGAAAACCACTTACTTGTGGACGTTTCGGGAAAGAGCTGTTTCCTATATCAACACTTGATGTGGAGTGATGCAACGATCTGCAGCTAGCTGTTTACGTTTTAAAGGCCAAATTTCCCGCGACATTGAGCGTCAAATCTCGTCCCACATAACGAAATCTCGCGAGACTACGTTCCAGAAAACAAAATGAATCTCATTTTGAGCAGCTTGGTGCTAAGCATAGATGAAAGGAACCGACAATTTGGAACCCGGTAGTATATATTTTACGGAATAAATCGTATTGGAAACTGGAAACCAATGCTTAGCACCAAGCTGCCGGAAGCTGAAGGGCGCACACAACTAATTCAGTCTAGAAATCCACTTCCGGCAAAAAATTGAGTACAGCAGCAATAGTTCCTATCAAGCACAAAAAGTGTGCGAAATCGATACATTAGCTAGTGCTGTCCTCTCGAATGTTGCATGTATGTGTTGTGTGGAATATTTACGTGAAGTTTGTTAAAGAAACGGGATGATTTGAGCTTTATTATAATTTTATCCACCGATTTACCGCCACTGTGCATCCCAGCCTGAGGACTGAAAATTAGGTGATGAAATTAATACCTCCAAATTCAGCGGCATTTACTGAAAAATGTGACGGATAACTTTTCTTTATATTCTGATATGTTATTAATAAGCATTGATGGCATAAGATTGCAAATTTTCACAAACATTGATCGTGGAATTTTTGAAATAGAGAGGTTTTAATAGGCCGACATTTGTGTGTAAAGCCTATGGGGAGCTAATTAGTTGCGTGCTCCCTCAAGTGGAAAACGGGCCACGGCAGAATTTGGAAGCTAAAACTAGCCGGAATACACGAAGCAAGTTTACAGAACCTGATCTCACAGGAGCGCAACTTAAAAAGTAGGTCGTGAATTTATCGCAGTATAGACTATAATAGGCCGTGCATGTTTTATTCCTTCAGAAAACAAATCTAGCACTCTCCATGTAGGGCACAGCTAGAGGGAGCATCCTCGCGTGAATCGCCAGTAACATCAGGTGTACCTCAGGGGACTGTGTTGGGGCCTTTGCTTTTCCTACTATATATCAACGATTTGCCTGATACCGTGTCATCCAAAGTAAGGCTGTTTGCAGATGACTGCATATTATACAGAGAAATACGTCACCAAGACGACAGCAAACTCCTTCAACGCGACATTGACTCGCTCTGCCAATGGGAAAAGACCTGGCAAATGGCGTTTAACTCGACCAAGTGTTACTCCATGCATGTCACTCACAAAACCAAGCCCCTCACCTTTAACTACAGCATGAATGACACCGTTCTCCAGACTGTTGACCACCAACCATACCTGGGAGTAAATATAAGCAGAAACCTCGACTGGGCCTGCCACATCAACTTAAAGGCGCTGGAACTGACAATTGCGCAAATAGCACATAATAGCAAACTTACTGCAATTATTATTACGGCTGCAATTATTGTGCAAAATAGCGCAATTATCATGTCATCTCGTTTTTAGAAGGGCTATTGACATGCTATATAGCGCAATTGTCAACGGTAGTTGTAAATTGCAGGTACGTGCTATTTTAAAACTCTGCTGACAATTGCGCAAATAGCAAATAATAGCAAACTTATTGCAGGTATTATTATTGATGCAATTATTGTGCAAAATAGCGCAATTATCATGTAATAGTGTTTTTAGAATTGCAATTGACATGCTATATAGCGCAATTTTCAACAGAAATTCGGAATTGCAGATAGGTGCTATTTTAAAAAGTGGGTTTGTAGCGTCAATTGCATGTAATTGCATAAAATAGCAGGATTTAGATAGACATCGCAATTGAAGTGCAAAATAGCGCAATTGTCATATATTCATGCTTACAGGTGCGCGCTATTTGCGCAATTATGCAATTATCAACATTTCACTGTGGGCCGCCTTAGTGTTGCAAGAGCGTGCTACTTGCGCAATTATGCTATTATGAAAACTGGGCTCTTTCCAAATAGGCAAACAAAATCTGTGGTTATCTCATACTATATACTCATTTTTAAAGTTATCGCTGGCAGAGGGGTTTCATACGTTCGCGTTGTTGCATAATATTCCAATTATTGTTCGCCGTTTTTGACAATTTTTATACCGAAGAAATATTTGTTTCGTTTACGCGTTGCCATCTTGGTTATATCCCCACTAGTTTTCATGAACGTACGTAAATATTACCGTTCGTTCATGACAAAATGTAGAGGGCGGCAGAGTCTTAGTTAATTCTTTCAGACGACGGTGGACACGAACGGTCGTTAATTTTGAATTTCCGTACTCTTTATATACACTCTAAGAAAAAAGGGGCTTCAGGGGTTCTTGGCTGTTCCGTATGAACCCTTTATAGAACTTTAAAAGGTTCCAAAGTCCAAAAAGAACCTACTTGATTATAATAAAAGATGTCCAAATATTATGATGGGTCGTTCTCATCATCATTGGGCATAATTTCCTTTGCCGCTTTTAAAAAAGCGGCAAAGGAAATTATGCCCAATGATGATGGCTCGTTATTTGATTGTGGTCCGAAGTGAAGGGGACCCTCTTACGCGTAACCTCCCAGAGTGGAGGATGTTTATATAGAGCCCCGCAGGGCTCCGGAAGACACACTAATCAAAATCATACTATTACGTTACAAACTATTTAAAGGCAAGCATTTATTAATAAATCGGCTTCTTTTTTGCCACTTTTTACTTCAAATCATACTATTAATACGTTATAAACTATTTACACGCAATCATTTATTACTAAATCGGCTTCTTTTTGCCCACTTTTATATAATGAATTTCAATGCCCAAATGATGGGTCGTTCTTTATAATCAAAGACAAAATGATGGGTCGTTAATATAAGATGTCCAAATATTATGATGGGTCGTTCTTTAAAAGCGGCAACAGAAATTATGCCCAATGATGATGGCTCGTTATTTGATTGCGGTCCGAAGTGAATACACTCTAAGAAAAAAAAGGGGCTTCAGGGGTTCTTGGCTGTTCCGTATGAACCCTTTATAGAACTTTAAAAGGTTCCAAAGTCCAAAAAGATCCTAATTGATTATAATAAAAGATGTCCAAATATTATGATGGGTCGTTCTTTAAAAGCGGCAAAGGAAATTATGCCCAATGATGATGGCTCGTTATTTGATTGCGGTCCGAAGTGAAGGGGACCCTCTTACGCGTAACCTCCCATAGTGGAGGATGTTTATATAGAGCCCCGCAGGGCTCCGGAAGACACACTAATCAAAAACATACTATTACGTTACAAACTATTTAAAAGCAAGCATTAATTAATAAATCGGCTTCTTTTTTCCCACTTTTTACTTCAAATCATACTATTAATACGTTATAAACTATTTACACGCAATCATTTATTACTAAATCGGCTTCTTTTTGCCCACTTTTATATAATGAATTTCAATGCCCAAAATGATGGGTCGTTCTTTATAATCTAAGACAAAATGATGGGTCGTTAATATAAGATGTCCCAATATTATGATGGGTCGTTCTTAAAAAGCGGCAAAGGAAATTATGCCCAATGATGATGGCTCGTTATTTGATTGCGGTCCGAAGTGAATACACTCTAAGAAAAAAGGGGCTTCGGGGGTTCTTGGCTGTTCCTTATGAACCCTTTATAGAACTTTAAAAGGTTCCAAAGTCCAAAAAGAACCTAATTGATTATAATAAAAGATGTCCAAATATTATGATAGGTCGTTCTTTAAAAGCGGCAAAGGAAATTATGCCCAATGATGACGGCTCGTTATTTGATTGCGGTCCGAAGTGAAGGGGACCCTCTTACGCGTAACCTCCCAGAGTGGAGGATGTTTATATAGAGCCTCGCAGGGCTCCGGAAGACACACTAATCAAAATCATACTATTACGTTACAAACTATTTAAAGGCAAGCATTTATTAATAAATCGGCTTCTTTTTTGCCACTTTTTACTTCAAATCATACTATTAATACGTTATAAACTATTTACACGCAATCATTTATTACTAAATCGGCTTCTTTTTGCCCACTTTTATATAATGAATTTTAATGCCCAAATGATGGGTCGTTCTTTATAATCAAAGACAAAATGATGGGTCGTTAATATAAGATGTCCAAATATTATGATGGGTCGTTCTTTAAAAGCGGCAACAGAAATTATGCCCAATGATGATGGCTCGTTATTTGATTGCGGTCCGAAGTGAATACACTCTAAGAAAAAAGGGGCTTCAGGGGTTCTTGGCTGTTCCTTATGAACCCTTTATAGAACTTTAAAAGGTTCCAAAGTCCAAAAAGAACCTAATTGATTATAATAAAATATGTCCAAATATTATGATAGGTCGTTCTTTAAAAGCGGCAAAGGAAATTATGCCCAATGATGATGGCTCGTTATTTGATTGCGGTCCGAAGTGAAGGGGACCCTCTTACGCGTAACCTCCCAGAGTGGAGGATGTTTATATAGAGCCCCGCAGGGCTCCGGAAGACACACTAATCAAAATCATACTATTACGTTACAAACTATTTAAAGGCAAGCATTTATTAATAAATCGGCTTCTTTTTTGCCACTTTTTACTTCAAATCATACTATTAAAGGCACATTAAGTGGTGTTGAAAATGTTAAATGTTTAAAAATTTACTTCAGAATTCAAGATGAACATTAAAAATGGCCATTACTGTTATTTCTACTAGCAAAAACACAGCAAAACTTGATTAAAACAATATCATCGCTATTTATTGAAAAACGCCCTCTATGCAAATATGGTTCACGTTATGTATCACGCGTACTGCAGGGGGATACTGTCGGACGTAAAATGCTCGTCCCGCGGGACGAGCATTTTTGAATCGACGTTTTCTTGTACATAGAGGGCTGATTTTTCTTAAAAATCATGCACTATGAATACCTCTGTGAAGGGTATAACAGAATTACTCCATTTTTCTTAATCCTTATAGGTGTAAGTTTATACATGTAATACAATTATAAAAATATACTAATCCCAGTTTTTATCATAATTGAGGGCGCATCCTCCAACACATCTCTTAGTGCAACTTTAATACGTTATAAACTATTTACACGCAATCATTTATTACTAAATCGGCTTCTTTTTGCCCACTTTTATATAATGAATTTCAATGCCCAAATGATGGGTCGTTCTTTATAATCAAAGACAAAATGATGGGTCGTTAATATAAGATTATGATGGGTCGTTCTTTAAAAGCGGCAAAAGAAATTTGCGGTCCAAGGTGAAGGGGATCCTCTTATACGCGTAACCTCACAGAGTGGATGGAGAACACACTAATCAAAATCATACACTTTAATAAAGGCAAGCATTTATTAAAAAAATTGATTCTTTTGGTCATTTTTATATAATGGATTTCAATGCCCAAATGACGGGTCGTTCTTTATAATACAATTACAAAATTCTTCATTTCGGACCAGTTGCCCCATAGGACCAGTTGCCCCATAGGACCAGTTGCCCCATAGGACCAGTTGCCCCATATTCCCCTATATGCCTAGGCCTATTTTTAAATTGAGACCAGTGACCAGAGATAGTTATGTCTCTATGGTAGTCATTCAAAAATACATTCTTTTTGACAATTACACTTATAATATATGACGATATTCCCAAATACTTATACAATTACAAATATTTACATTGTCCTTAAACATGTTAAAAGAAATGAACGAAATTAACACTTCTTGTTATATATAGTCATGTCCTAAGACCAAACAATTACAAATAGTTACATTGTCCTTAAAGAAATGAATAATGATAGTTGATATGGAAGGCCAAACAAACAAATTAAAATGTTTAGCGTCCTGACTTTTTTCGTAAAAAGGAAGAAGGCGGCCTTTTTATTTTTGGCACTTTTTGGAGCAAAATCGTTCCGATTAGCGACAAACTTTGTGAACCTGAAAGAGGAGGAGACCTCTTTAAATTGTTTTTATGCCATGGTTATGAATGATGGGTTGGTCACAAGACAACTTATTTGAAATGCATTTTGGAGCAACAAAGCTGTTACGAACATCTTTTAAATCTCTGAAATACCTGAACAAAAAGTTATGACAGAAATAATGAAAAAAGAAAAGAAATTTGAAGCTGACCCCCAAAAGGAAGCGTGAGGGGATGTTAAACATGTATAGGCCTAGTTATTTTTATTTCGCCTTATGTACTTATGTATGTCTTTATACAAATATTGTAGAAAGGAGGGGGACGTCTAGTTTCCCTGTGACAATGATTTTAATAACACGTGTATCTGATATAATGAAAAAGGAAAGAAATTTGAAGTAGACCATTTTTATGAATAGAGGGCGCTCTCTGAAAAAGATAACATAATATGCCTTTAATAGGATAGTTGTGAAACTTTCATAATAGCATAATTGCGCAAGTAGTACGCTCAAATGCCACACTTACTTTATTTAGTGAAACTTTCATAATAGCATAATTGCGCTAGTAGCACGCTCTTGTAACGCGTACGGGGTTTAATGAAACTTTCATTATAGCATAATTGCGCTAGTAGCACGCCCTTTGCAACGGCAGAGTTCAATAGCGGAATTGCGCAAGTAGCACGCTCTTGCAACACTCACGGTATTTAGTGAAACTTTTCATAATAGCATAATTGCGCTAGTAGCACGCTCTTGCAACGCGTACGGGGTTTAATGAAACTTTCATCATAGCATAATTGCGCAAGTAGCACGCCCTTTGCAGCGGCAGAGTTCAATAGCGGAATTGCGCAAGTAGCACGCTCTTGCAACACGTACGGTATTTAGTGAAACTTTCATAATAGCATAATTGCGCTAGTAGCACGCCTGTTGCAGCGGCAGTTCAATAGCGGAATTGCGCAAGTAGCACGCTCTTGCAACACGGATTTAGTGAAACTTTCATAATAGCATAATTGCGCTAGTAGCACGCTCTTGCAACGCGTCAGAGTTCAATAGCGGAATTGCGCAAGTAGCACGCTCTTGCAACACGTACGGTACTCATTTAGTGAAACTTTCATTATAGCATAATTGCGCTAGTAGCACGCCTGTTGCAGCGGCAGAGTTCAATAGCGGAATTGCGCAAGTAGCACGCTCTTGCAACACGGATTTAGTGAAACTTTCATAATAGCATAATTGCGCTAGTAGCACGCTCTTGCAACGCGTCAGAGTTCAATAGCGGAATTGCGCTAGTAGCACGCTCTTATAACGCGTACGGGGATTCATGAAATTTTTCTAAGTTTAGTTCTTGGTAATTGCGCTTATAGCACGGTCCTAGCAATTGCGCGCTATTAATGCTATTAACAATGTACTTCAATAGGATAATTGCGCTACTAGCCCCCTTGCTATTAAAAGCGCTATTTAAGCTATAATCAGTTATAGCGCCTTTCTCCACATCAAGCACGTTACCAACAAAGCAAACAAAGTGCTAGGACTCTTGAGAAGGAACATCTACTCGTGTAGCAAAACAGTGAAAGAGACCGCCTACAAAACTCTTGTGCGTCCAAGACTAGAATACTGCTCAACCGTATGGGACCCCCACCATGAAAACAACAAGGCCTCCCTCGAGAAAATCCAACGCCGCGCAGCTCGGTTCGTCCTCCGTGACTACAGCAGAAGATCAAGCGTCACTAAAATGCTCAACGACCTCAAATGGGAAACCCTTGAAGACCGTCGTACCAAGTCCCGACTAATAGCCATTTTTAAAGAAGTACACAAAATATTACCATCAAATGTAACTCCGCACCGAAACCAGGGAACCCGCGTCACTAGAAACCTCACCGGACCTCATCTACTCGAGATGCCACCTTTCAACAAAATATGTTATCAACACTCCTTCTACCCGAAATCAATCCGCGAATGGAATCTCCTGCCACCAAACATCCGGTCAATAACAGACATTTCTGCCTTCAAAAGCGCACTCTCTCAAATTGACATTAAAGAACACGTAAACAGAGCTCACTTCAAAAACTGATCACACCATCCACCACACTGACCTATGCGTTATAACAGCCTTATGGCTGTGTTTGCATAGTAATAAGCAGAAGCAGAAGCAGAAGCAGAAGCAGATGAAATGTGGCTTTTAAAATGAAGCTAATAATATTATATGCCAGTGTTGCCAAAAGGGTTTAGATCGCGAGCGATCTGAAAAGGGGTACCTGGCTGCTGAAAATTAGTAACTCCCACAATACAGCACGGTCGATACCTCAAAAATACACTACAACAACAAGTACCGTATACACTATAAGAAAAATATTATTTGTAAATAAATCTTCACTTGATTCTGTTCCGTGCTCACAGTGTCAAGCGGGGCCGAAGGCACCGTACATGGATACCTAGATAACACAGATACGTCGGCCCGACGTCGGCTTTTGGTCAGTACCGTCGGATGGACGTCGTGTCTTATTCGAGACGTCTATTAAACGTCGGCATAACGTTGGCATTTATGGGCTTACAAAACGTCAGTCTATTGACGTCATCAGAACGTCGGGTATAAGTCGGATAAAGTACGTTGGCCTATTACCGTTGTATGGATGTCGGTTGAAGGTCGGCAAAAACACGTAATTATGTGGTTCGTATTGGGAATGTCCTCTAAACGTCGGCTCGACGTTGGAAAAACGTGGTTTACAATGGTCGGCTCAATAACGTTGTATGGAGGTCGTCTTTAGGCCAACTGCAGAACGTCGGCTCAATGCTGTCAATTTGACGTTGGCTTAACGTCGCCGAAAAATGTAAATTCTGGCATTAACTTAAGTCTTATTGTGTATATGTTTTGAACGTCGGCCTGACCGCCTTACGTTGGTCAAACATTGCCTACATTATACGTCAGTCCACTGACGCTTTAAGACCAAGTACAGAACGTGTCAGTGTTCTAACTGTTGAATGGGCATCGGCTATATAGGCCCCTGAGAACCGTCAGAAAATGGCTATGACATCGGCAAACTGTACACCAGCTTATTTCACCTTAGAAATAATGTAAAACTACGACATATATAATACATGTACGTGTACATACTGTACAGGGAAAAAAACAATTGCATGAGAATAAAAGAATAACAGAAACGTATTGACTCCATGGCAGGGCATGGGTGCTACTATTCTCGCGCAATTTAACATTAATACTAATAGGCCTATTATAGTAATATCCGTTATTGAATCAAAACAATATTGAGTATCTAATTCTAAACAATATAACTCATAAATAAAAAAAAGATTAATAAATGCTCTAACCAGTCTCAGGAATATCAGTTTCGACGATGAAAACACTACTTACTGTCCCGATAATAAGCCAAGCTCAGCCCTAGATCAGGCCGTTGGTTGCTGAATAACTTCAACGACAAATTATTATCAAGTCGATTTATCAACGCTTTGCCGACGTCGGCAACCCGACCTTCACCCGTTGGTCTTCCTTGAAATAATATAGCATTATAATTCACTAATTTCATTATCTTTATGCTTTTTTCATACCAATATCAACATTTACAAACTTATTTCACCAATATCTCATCCATATTTTAGTCAGAATTTAATAAAGCCATATTTAGTCATATAAAATTGTTTATATTAACACATAACGCTCTGACATTATCAACTACTTCATTGGCTCAGTCGTTAGAGCATCAGACTAATAGAATACAGAGGTTCCGGGTTCAATTCCCCGTCCGGTCAACTTAAGGTAAGTTCATCTAAAAATCTTTAATTACATACAAAAATAAATTGCGAAAGAAGAATAGGCCTACAATGAATATATGACACATAAAATTGCAGAAAATATGATCCTGTATTTTATTTTGCATTAAAACATCATTTTTAATTAATATTTTATTGATAAAATAGGTCGGCATAGAGTCGGGTAAATGTCGGCTAACCGTCCCCACGTACATCTGCCCAACGTCCCGCCGACGATTCTCCATAAATGGTCGGTGCGACGTCATTCCGATGAGCAGCCGACCTCTGAGCCGACGTCTCTGGGACGTTTGGTCCGACCAAAACCCGACGTCGGCCCGACGTATGTGTTATCAGGGTAGCCCGCCGCTAGGCGCTAGTAAGAAAAGGAGCCGCCTGCGGCCGAGGCGACTAAACCCGGCTTGTTACGAACCGATTTAAGTTAGGTCCAATTTAGATGAGCCCGCCGCAGGCGCGATACGGTCTACCAACCGACCCGTGTAGAATTTGCGAACTCAACCCCTATTTTGCGCGAACTCTACCCCTATCGTAGAGGGTGCTGTTGTACCTAGGATGCGTGTTTTTTTCAGCAAGCTAGATGGTTCGCCGCCAAAAATATGCGATCTCTACTACCACTATCGCGCCAGTGTTCGAGGGGTTTTACATGCACAAATGCATGTAACTTTGGCTCTGTGCATGTAAACATTTGCCTGTGTGCATGTACAATTGTGATATTCAGCCATTTTTAAGGGGAAAAATCAATTTTTCTAGAAAATATTGGTGTTGTGCAGGTAACTTTTATTTTCTAATTCGGACACTGATATATGCCTGATCAATATTTTACCTTATCCCACGTTCGTAGGTTGCACCAGGGATACTATTAACTTTGGGATAGGAAAGTCGTATACTAATGTACGTAGCGAAAACGGGCCCTTTTGCATAAATTATGGTAATCATCGGAATGTGTCGGTGACCGGCGTTTAACGCGTTTAACAATGTTTAACCAGGTTTAACGGCAGGTTAAACGGCATGTTAGTCAGCATAGGTTTGGGGGCGCTGTAGATTTACACAGACGACGGTGGCTACGCGAAACCTAAATTTTGAATTCGTAGTGAATAACACGTAATCGCGCATTTTAAACTATCATTTTGACAAATACATCATAATTAGAAGGATTTTTATCGTTAACCGGGCGATGACTGTTAAAAATAATTCAAAATGGTGCACTCCTCGTTGCCAAATTGGGTCGTCTGAGAGACGCGTGGCCAGCGTTGCGTCGTCTGCTACAATCATCAGGCCTGATCGGTATAGCGCCACCAATTCTATGCTGACTAAGTTCAATTTAAAAGTGGACCCGATCGGCAAGCTCAGTGGCATACCCCTGGTTGCACGTTATGACCCTAGACCTCGATTTAGGGTCAAAGGTCACATGTGTTTCAATGGGAAGTCAAAAACTAAATTTAACATGGTAAAAAAACTAAAAAATGAGCTATTGACTATAAAAAGTATGTTATATTGTTGGGATAAGTGAGTGTTTTAAACAAAAAAGTCAATCACAACTTCGATCGTAGATCAATGGTTTTTGAACTGTGACCTTTTGAAAATTACAAGTTGGCCAAAATAGACCATTTTTGTCATATTTTCGCAAAATTGGCACAAAAATGACATGTTATCATCATTAAAAAAATATTTTGACTCATTATGAATTGATAAACCATGTTATAATGTAGTAAGGACAGGGATTTTGCGCTTTTTATAAGGTGCTTTTTCACCAAAACTATGCCATGCGTTAAAAATAAATCCAAAAGCGTGATTATATTGCATGTTTCTATGTTTCCATATTTCTTTTTTTGTTGTCAAAGCCATCATTTTTCATTCAAAACTACATTCAAACTAGTCACAGTTATGTAACTTGTTCATTTTTAGGTAAATGAGCATTATTTGTTAAATACTTAGAAAATTTTTGAAAAAAATTGCTGTGTGATGAAAGTGCTTTTGTGAACAAAAAGTGTTTTTTGTGCAAAAGGTGCTTTTTTGGTGCTTTTGCGCTTTTGATCATTTTCCCTGTTCCTATAATGTTGCCATAACACCCTAAAATTTTATTTTGCTCAAACTATGTTGTGATACATATCAAATTAAAGCTCTTGATTTTAGAAAGACAATGGTGCAATTTGTTTTTGAATATCTTTATCCGTTGATTTGTTATGCATTTTTGAAGTTAATTATTTTGGAAAATTTCAGGAAAAAACCTGCCGCTCATTTGCCGGACTAAATTGTGCACTATATTTGGGACAAATCATGACAAAAACATCTAAAAACACCATGTAATATTAATATAAGCACCCAAAAACAATACACTGTAATGTATTTTACTCTTTCAATCCTTCTTTTTAAACAATTTGAGATCATTTTTCAAAATGAGAGCAAGTTTAAATTTTGACCCCATGCAAAGGTCAACGACCTTTTTACGTTTTACCCGATAACTCGTTAACCAAACATCAGAAATAGGGCAAACTATACATTTTCGGAATCCTTGTGCTCAGCCGAACAATTTGGTATGCTTTCTAGCTTAATTGAAGCCATTTGAATTTTGGGGCCCCTGTATGGAGGCCAATTGCAATTGCGCCATTTCTTACAAAAACGCATATGGTCGCATTTTTTAAGTTGGGCACCCAAAAAAGGTGGAATATGCACATTTTCGGTAACATTTGTTATTGGTTTTCTAATTAAAGTGCTGTTATAAGCATAGAAGATGCAAATTTGGGCTTAAATGAAAGCCCAATTAGCCCTCTATCAGTATCAAGAAAATATTAAATATGCATACCAATTAATTACTACAGCTAATTAAACGTAACAAGTCATAGGTGGAAGGGGAGGAGGTTGCGGGGGAGGAGGTTGCGGTGTGTGTATTTCCAATGGAGATAGCATTTGTAAACGATTCTAAAAGATTCAAATGCTTGTATCTCTGGTTTAGTACAACATGGAATTGCAAGTTTGGTCTTATTTTACAGAGAATTTAATGCTCTAATCATACAAATTAGGTAAAACATTTAAATGAAGCTTAATCAATTTATGTAACTCGTTAAACATAATTAGTCGGCATGGTGGAGGTGGGGATAATAAGGTTGCAAATGATATCCAAATGAGCTTTTAGTAGAAATTGCTTAGAGAACCCACATTTTCTGTAAAAATAGTCATGATGTTGAGGTTTACAGTCACTATCATGTCTGTATCTAGTGTAAAAAGACACTTTTTAATGAAATAAACACTAATTAATTAAAAATTCATTAAATCTTATAAACATCCGTGATTAGGATAATCCTGGATAGGCACATTGACCTATAGGGTTTTGCATTTCAAAATGTATGATTTATGAATTTCATAAAGTTGATAAGGGTTGTCATCGTCAAATGTCCATTACACTGTACAATCAATCAATCTAATACAATGTTACAATGAAATGAATCAATGCATTAAACCTATGAAGATTACATTTTTTACCACCCTGTATTATACTAGCCTGCTGTGTAACAGTTCTAACTAAATATTATTTAGCCTTTTATTCCCTGGAATAAAGGTCTAACACATGCTTGAAACACAGGCCTACTTCTATAGTATTTTCATTCTGTATACATTCTAACCAATCAAGTTAATAACACATTGACAGTGTCACAGTGACTTATTTTAAATTTTGAAACACCCTGTATAATCTTTAAAAAATAACTCCTAATTTTGATGGGGTATATTTTTTTTCAAGTAGGAAATAACCATCCTTCATCAAATTTCAGATTCTGACAAGTTATTGATGTATTTTGAGCTACTTTGAATATAGTTAGCTTTTTTTATAATTAATGAGCGTAATAATTTTTACTTTTTGCACACCCTGTATAGTATTACTGTAACTAAGAAACCCCCACAAATTATATATTTTTGGAAAGGGAAAACCATATGCTTTCTCATCTTTAAGTTAGATTTTAATTTATACATACTGGGAAAAAATGTGAGTCCTTTTAAAAAGTTAAGTATTTCATGTATATTTCTTTTGTTACACCCTATATGATTTTTTGGCCACCCTGAATATCAGGTTAAAATTAGTGCCATTAAAATCCTTTGTAATCAGCTTTCCAAAAATGTATGGTTATATATACTTTAGATGAACTATGCTTGTGATACAGTTAAAAAGGTGCCAAGAGAGGTGATTTTCACTAAATTGCTAAATGTGCACCAATTGGGTCCCAACTTAAAAAATGTGACCCTATAGAACTTTTTAGACACACTTGTCATAGCAACTTTTGATGGTCTCTGATTAAAAACACTTCAAGGAACATCACCTTGTGACTCCAATCGGCTCCAATAGAGTTTTTGTAATCTTTTTTTGGTTTCAAATTGTCGATTTTTCCATCACCTTGTGACTCCAATCGGCTCCAATAGAGTTTTTGTAATCTTTTTTTGGTTTCAAATTGTCGATTTTTCCACCATTTCCAAAGAAAATGCTTATTTTGGTCTATTTTACACAAATTTCTGTCGAAGAAAGAGCTCTATGTAAACTGTACGACTGTTAACATATGGCTCATTCCATGAAGTTGGGGCATATTATGTGACATCCAAGTGAAATTTTCAAAATGGATATTTTCCAATTCTTTCTTCTTTTTTAGGTTCTACATTTACCAAAGTCCAATGTAGAACCTTTTTTTTTTAATGTAACATTTGGTGTAAAATAACCGCACATGTTCAACAGTTGGATGACATTTCCAAAAATCCTGATGCTACATGGACACCATTTCCCATTTCCATATCATTTTCTAATAAATTAGCTTAAGATGTGGGCCAAGTTTCTATACCTCAATTAACTACTTGGAACCACAAATACATGAAAAGAAACCAGATTTGTCTAGGTTGAACATAACTTAACGAACAAGACATCGTAGATTAACTGTTTTATGTAAAAACTCATTGAAAAGTGACTCTTTATTTTGCAATTTGTATAATGAATTTAAATAAAGTACATATCAATATTTGTTTGATGTAAAGTACTCTATAAACCATGCACATTGATTACATTATAGTCATAAAGTAAGTATATGAAGTATTATTTACCTGTATAATGTTATAAAATGTACTACCGATGCTACATGGACACCGCGTCTTGTAACATTGTTAATAATAAGACTATTCATACTGTTACAATTATTTGACTGTGAATGGTTTGTCTACTTGTTCATCATATCAAGTAGATACACAGAGTGAATTGCTTGAAATTTATCTAAACACTGTTCATGTAAAATTTACCTTTTCTGTGTACTTAAGTATTACGATGCTACATGGACACCGTGCCCTAAAATATTTGGAACAGCTTGAACGGGTGCATCTTTTTCAGATCAATAGAGAGGATGTACTATGATGTTAACTTTTTATGTTATAAGCACACGATAAAATTAATAACATGGATTGTAAAACTACAAATTACACAAAAAGATAACCTGCCATGAAGCATAAAACATAATTACCTATGATACACATACACCATTTCTTACAATTACACAATAACAATACACCATTGATCAAAGAAACTTTAAGATGTCCACTGAAACAAACTTCATGCAGTGTTAAGTTCTTTAAGTACCCTTTGTGATCTTAGTCTCTTTGCTTGTTTCTGATTGAATCATCCTCTATTATTGATAAAGATGATTGAAAAGTTTGATCACTTAAAAAGTCAAGTTTGCAAAAAAATAATTTAATTGCCATGATGGATTTCTTTGGAAAGGTACTAGTTTTGAAAATGATGGGTTCCTTGTCTTCATCTCCATAAATTCCAGGACGATAGAACTGTCTTCTGAATTAATGTCAAGAACCTGCAAAGCAAAACAAAATAAACCCTATGGCTTAGTATCTTCATGGAACATTGTGTATTGATATTGGAGCAGATTATTTATCCATGTTGCACTTTTTGTGTTGCAGGAAAATATTTATATTAAAATCATGCTGGAGTATTTTATTTATTATTCATTTAACATGAAAAAGAATAGCAAAGGATAGAGAACTTAAATGATTTACAATTATTTGTTTAATTTATAGTAAATAAAACTAAAATAAGGGAATGTTTATTGTGAATTCAGTGAAATGCTATGGAAATGGTGTCCATGTAGCATTGTGTATTAATATATTTCATTAGATATACATCTCTCATAATATGCCTTTTTTTCTGTAAAGTGTAGTAAAATGTAGGCAATGTTTTGAATGTTTTGGGTGATGGATAATTTCGAATGGGGTAATTGTTTTTAGGCAATGTTTTGAATGTTTTGGGTGATGGATAATTTCGAATGGGGTAATGCTACATGGACATGGTGTCCATGTAGCATCGTATTGGTAAGCTATATTATTAGCATTAAAAGAGCAAAAACTAATTCATTATTAACTTCAAAGTTTATTAATGATGTGATTCTACAAAAAAATTACAATTTCAACGAACTATAACGATACCCAATGCAAAATATTGCCCATGCTATGCCCGATGCTACATGGACGCCAAATTATTATGGCGTCCGTGACTCAAAATTAATATCATAACATGAAAAGAAATTCTGATTCAATGTTTCCCTTTCAATAAAAATGCATTAATAAATACAGACATACAAGCAACATTAAGAAATAATTACAATCGCACTTACCATTCACAAAACTATCCAATGTTTACATTTTGATGCTACATAAAAGTCCCGATGCTACAACGGGACACCAGCGACTGAAACCTTGATAAAACTAGCCCACATGTGGCAAATTCCAAACAAACCTGATAGCTATTGACCTCTATCCTTACAAAAGAAATATGGAATGTTTTATTTATCTCCAGGGAGGGATTCCCACAAATTGCATAGGATGTTTATCACGATGCTACATTTTATGGTTAGGACACCATGCACACGGCACGGTATACTTTTTCATGAATATATGGAATGGTCTTCATGAAATTTATTCTCATTTGCAATAGTTTTCAATTGATAAATGGTCTTAATTTTGGAAAATAATTTAGAAATGTATGATAGAGAACTACCCCCATTCAGCAATGAAAACTCCCGTTGCTACATGTGTATATTTTGTGGACACCGTGCGTAGCATCGGAAAGGCAATTTTCATGTTGCTTGGGTGAAAAATCAGTCCAGCGTGACGAGGTGTTTTGGTCAGTAAACTATGAATACATGTATCTTTTATTAATCAAATCGATTTCCAAGCAATTCTATGATAGTTTTGCTTACATAAAACTCATATTAATTGTTGTGTTTTCCATGTCACGTTTTTTAGCAAAAATGGTCTTGGACACCACCTCATTTTTTAATTTTTTTCTTCTTCAAGGAAGGGTCGATTTTTTTCTTCTTTTTTCATGGCTCAATACTATAACCTAGTACTGTTTTTGGACACTAAAAAAATTTGATATACACATAGAGTAAAACAGTTTATAAGCTGCCTAAAGTACCAAATTCTGCTATTTTAACAAATGCCCCAACTTCATGGAATGAGCCATATACAAAATGACCTTTGAACCTCATCAAAGTCTTGGGAAATGACCCAAAACAAGATTTTTAGAAAAGCTGTTTGACAGGTCAGAACTTAAGATAGCAACTCTGCAGAAGGAAACACACCAAAAGTGCTCTTGAAAAATGATTTATTTTGGATAAAATTTCACATCTATGGACGAAACAATACTCACAAATACTTCAGTAGGTATTAGTTTAATATTATGTGATAAAACAAGCCCAATATATTTTTATTATTTTTTCGAAAATGTGTTATGGTTATATAATGTTGGTTTATAGATGAACTTTACATTACAACCCATTTCAAAAGTCAATGGTGTCCGCATGCTATGGCAAACAGCTTTAATATCCTTCAAATTCATTGAAAATGGGTAAAATCTGAGTCAAATTTAAAGTCAAAATATATAAGCTTACAGAATCGCAGAATCGTGTTTTAGCCAAAGGGGTTAAATTTTGCTGTCTCACCTCAAAATGTGTGCCCAGACAAATTTGTGTTGGCTACAGACTTAACTTGCGTGCAAAAACTTAGGTAGCTACAGTGCAACTTACCATACATGTACATTGTAAATGCCCGTTTTAACCAACATCACTTACATGACAATAACAACAACACTTTTCTTCCAATTAAGTCAAGTTTGAAGACACATGACATCAAAGCCTCAACGCAAATTTGTATTACAACTATTTTGCTAATGCCCTTATCAACTGATGTCCCGGCCCCTGGGTACCCGCATGCCCGGGGATGGCCGGGTCTTGTAACGCACTTAGCCGAGATTTTACTGATTTTTAGTGGCCGGGTTTTGTAGGTTGTATGTGCCGGGATTTGTTAGAGGATTGCAACACGGTAATACACCTATCAGTTGTAAGACGCACTATACGACCCCCGGGAGTGGTGCGTCACTTTACCGAGGTGCGTCAACTTCTCATGTACCATGACGCAGCCTGTGTCAAAAAAACGACGGACCATTGCCATCCAAATACGCACCCTCAGTCAACTATCAGCCCATTCGCACCCATGTAAAGTGACGGACCTTTACCCACCCTCCGTCATTTTTTTGACGGACCAAAGGCTGCCACTGACGTACCCTCCGTCAAGAATTATTGGTAAACGACGCACCCACGACGCACCTCTCCCGGGGGTCGTATAGTGCGTCTTACAACTGATAGGTGTATAACACCAATCAAAATAGCCGGGATATTGGTGTCGGGTGTGGCCGGGTTTTGTAGGTTGTTTGTGCCGGGATTTGACATGTCATTTGTTAGAGGATTGCAAACCAATCAAAATAGCCGGGATATTGGTGTCTGGCTTTTTACCCCTATTGGCCGGGCTTTGTTATGAAGTTGACCGGGACCCGCGCTTCCAATGCTTCAAGAATCAAGAGTATCATATCGTCGTCATGATCGTCCGATATATAGTCTCAGGATATACACTCAGAAAATGACATGGTCGAGACGAGATTATCCGCGGATTTCCGTGAATCTGAGTTTCAAATATATGGTCTCCGATGAGTGTTTTGGGGGGGTAGGGGTAGGTGTAGGGGGGCGAGGGCTGGGTTGATCAGAAGTGATATTGATCATGAACTCGTCATTTTTAGAATTTTTGTTTTTATCGTGAGGATTTTACTCGGGATTTTGTTTCATGTCATCGTAAAAATTAAGAAAAATTAAAATAGAGACCCGACATTTATCTCTACCACCGACTCATTCACGTTTCACCTTAGTGTTCTTACAAAAGGTACATTGTGGACGTGAATTCAAGTATAAAGCTACATTGTGGGCGTTTTCCCGCCCTGTGGGCATACCCCTAGTCGCAGTAACATGAGTCTCAGGACTTATAGTACTGAGTCACAGAACGTTACTATGATGTGACTTCGGTATTTAAGCTTTAACGAGCCCAACATTTACAAAGTAAAACTTCTGCAACTCCTAGCATTTTCCAAAACCATTCTTACTCACCCACAATGACATGGCTGTTTAGCTAAGAATCACAGAATTTGTTTGGACTTAATTGATTACAACGATACTACACTTACATCTGATAAAAATAGTAATTTAAATCTACTTTTATGCCGATTCGGGTCGGCTAAGTTCACTTTCGAAGATACTAAAATCTGCGCATGCGTATTTCCAAGTAAACAAACGATGACGTTAGGTCTGGGCGAAATTATTATAGCGTGACAGGCGATTTTGTTGCACGTAAAAAAATTGATTTTTCACCCAACTTATTAATCTATATTGATGAGGTAACCAGATAATCTCATATTTATTCATTGCAAGGAGACATTCAATTGTATTATATCATGAATAGTTACCACATGTTAAATACGGATACCTCAATCAATGCAATAAACACCCTGTATGAGCCCAATACTGCCTGGTGGGAGTTTGTTTACAAATACGCCCTCACGTGTACGACCTCTGACCTTGTTATTTCATCCTTCCGGTTTTGTTTCGACTTAGTTTCAACACGGAAGAAATTGGCGTGTGGAAAATTCTCCAAATGCAACGTTTTTGAACAATTATCTTACGTTCTAGGACTTAAGAATCAGTAGTTGATAATGTCCAGATGTTAATGATAGATGAGATTCGCAGGTTCTATGTTACTAGGACTAGCGTACCCCCACAGTGCAGACATTGCCAGATGGTTTAAAATGGCCTCTAGAGGGTATAGCGGCAGCCTATCATTAGGAGTAGGAGTGGGCTATAATAGAGGGTCATTTTTAGGTCATATTTTCAGATCACGCTTGCTACATGATTTTTTGATGACTTTATGCATACTGAAAACATTTTCAAAAACAAAATTGAAAAAAATGCAAAATCCAGGGTGCCCCAGCCAAAAAACCACAAAAAGTCACCCATTTTGGAAAAAAACCAGACTTTTGATCATAACTCAGTCATTTTTGGTCTAATTTATTTGATTTTGGTGGCAATACCCATGTTTTAGGGTACAGTATGTCATTCTATGCTGGTTTCGTCTCATAACCCCTTCGTTTTCTTGTAATAGCTGAATTTGGTCAAATTTGGACTGTGAGGGCGCTTTGCAAAAAAGTAGCTATCGCATTAATAAAAATGAATTTGAATACATGAAATATGTTAAGAATGTGTCAAGAAACATTGTTTGAAGATGTGAGCGTGTTACCTCATTTCATTTTACCGTGGCATCCACTTTAAAATCACAAGAACGCGTTAAAAGTACTTCCATAGGATAGTACTGTAACAGGGGTCAACGAACTTTCATTAGTGTGTGTTTCAATGGAGACTTATTTTCTAAAATCGCCCAGCTCTAACGAAAATAAACCATTTTCCATCGAGCATACCCCCCTCCCACCCCTCTGAAAGGAAAACATCATTATACAAACCAAACATGCGGGAAACGCTGCCCATCTACGACGGCTGCGGACGACCCGCAATGTTTCCCACATCAGGTTAAAAGAACGGGTAACGAGACGGCAAAGCTGTAAGTTATATCAAACAATGTATTAGACAAAAAACTACCAGTACAATATCATTATGTACAAATTGGAGCAGGAAATATTATCAACCTCTGGTAATATACGAAAACATATCAGACAGTCATAGATATAAGCTAACGAAAGCTATGAATTACTACGATACATCCAATACAGGATACAATATACTCTAATATAGCATACAGCTAGAGAAACTGAGAGTATATATATGTAAAGACTCCTTTTCTTATCCGTACTTTGCCGAACGGACCACCTACGTTCTTAAATAATCTATTAGAGATACAGCAGCTGCAGCTGAAGCACCTCCTGCTCATGAATACCGAGCAATGAAGCGTCTAACTAAACCTATGGATACCAAGGCTTATCTAAAGTGGTCTCTACATGTGGAGTATAAAAGTTACTCTGTCATAAAGCATGAGAATTGGTGATATATCAAATCAGGGGTCTGAAAAGAAAATCTTCTGAAATACCTGAAAATCTGTTGGACAACGCCAATATTTATAAAGCATGGCAACTGTGCATGCAGGGTTGCAATTACCCCTACTATGACCCGAGATCCCTCCCTCCCTTGGTCCGTCTTACTCTTCTGGATAAAACAAACTACATGAGAAACATACAAACAGTATAATATCGCACAATCTTAAGTCTATCAGCATTCCTCCAAAAATCCAGCATACGCAAGAAAAGTCATGGCACACAATTGAGTGTCCTTGTAATTGTCAGAATGTCCATATTTCACCACGAACATAGCCAAAAATCTCCGGCGTACGATATTACGCTCCTTTCAGTTTATGCTGTGCTAAGACTAAGACTAAGAGTCATATCAAAAGCTGAAGGAGCTTAGCATCGCAAGGATACTAATCAGCTAGTAAAGGATGACAATCGTGAAACCACTTAATGTCACTATAAACTCATAAGTATGGAAGACCTGAATTAAATAAACTCATATGAAACCTTTCACCATACTGGGCGCTCTTGAGGCCACCAAAACTTCCTCAAGTGTTTTACTGTTAGTAATATTCCTGTGAATGAACAAATCACAAAAGAAGACACCTGCAACAGTACGAAATATCTATACTCAGATATCAAAAAACTGAATTTTCTTAACCAAACGGTTCATAAAAAACTGAACAATCGTTCAAGTGTCAACGATATAGATTATCGTACCAGACATGATTTAGTACCTCAGCAATCGTATACACATGCTGTGTGAGCCAAACGGCAATATTTAGCCAAACGGCAATATTAGCAAAACTGCTTTATATTCAATACTGAATATACATTAGAGGATACCAAACGGTTTCATCCCTCTAAAATCCCACGGCAAAACTGCCCAATTCAAGCTTCATCAAGCTGAAACGTTATATAGAGCTTACACCTAACAGACTACGCTGTAAAAACACCATACGGTATTCAAAATAGTTAGAAAACTCTATAGTAGAATGAAACATGACTACTCTTTACTGTCTAGCTTAAGACACACAGAACCTCACATGGTCAGTACCAAAAACAGATTTGGATAACGTCCTTGGACAAATGAGAAGACTCACTAAATGTCATAGAATCAACCGTCCATGAACCTCGACCTCCATCGGAATTTCACTACAATGAGTAGCAAATAATAGTGCAAATCAGCTGAAAATCAACTTACTTGAAAACCTGAATACCAGTAATTATCTGTAAGCACAGATACCTTATATCCTATAAGTTCTGGGGCAAACGCCATAATGCCAAAACAACACCTTTAACTTCCCTCCAAGTCGAGCTCCTATAAATCTCATCACTCACCAATTCTCACCTCACAACCAATACTTCTGGCATCCCATTACCACATTCGGAGCGGAATACTCAAACAACGTACGGTCAATGAACCTGATAAGATTGTCCTTCCAGAATAATACTTCGGAAAAGACAGAACTATCTCTACGGGAAAGATTATAAGTATAGTACCAACGTACACGATTCCCAACTCTTCCATACATACATAGTTCTCAACTGAGATAATTTACCTGCTACATGAGTAGAGGGAGATAAATTCCCTTGCCAATGAGGCCAACTACCTATATGCCAGAAACCTGGAATTTAACCGTTAATTGACGGATGTATTCAAAAATTTCATCAAAGTCTGCTCTTGGTAGCTCCAATAGATTCAGAGACAATCTCAAGACAATCTCAAGACAATACCAGCCAATCAATATGTTTGCTGGGGATCCAAACGGACTTGTCTACATTAAAACAACAAAACCGGCTAAAAGGAGATCTTGTTGGCATCCTTGGAAATCATTAAATAGAGATCAGGATCTACACCAGCCATAATCCAGAAATACAACATCAAATACCCATTCTTCCTCAAAATACCGGCCATTCTTCCTCAAAATACCCATTCTTCCTCCAACGCTTGTCAAGAGGTCTAAGGCTACGGAGCAGTAGAAAGGCCAAACGGCAGTACTACTAGGAACAAAAAGAAATTCACTTTAACCACCAAACTTCCAACTGAAACTCAAAACCTGACAAATGTACACAAAAAATGTCAAAAATAATGATAAATCCTGATTTAGATCAAAGCTGAACATCAGGTCTTGGTTCTAAAAGTAATAGAGAACAATATATCAATCTTCAAATAAAATCCTTTACTTCCACAGTGATTTACATGTACATACCTAAGGTCTAAAATTAGCCTTAATTAACCAGAACTGTGAACAGATACTGAAAGTGGGATAACAACACATGGTTGGTTAAGAGTCACAATTGTAAGAAAAGATTCTTGTTAAGAAGGTCATTATACTCCTTGATACAAATCCCTTGATTTAGTGAAGATTAATACTAATAGCTCTGGACGATATCATCCGGAGGTGTATTGATAAACGGTACCGGTAACTTATAACCGTCTTGATGATATTTAAAACATCATAATTCCTGCACCAATCTATGCACAAAAATCAATAGTAGCTTTTAAGCCTACATCTGACAATTGGTCCAGAAACGTACTCAAGAAAGTTCTGTCTGTAAAAAACTGCATCATTAGCATACCGGTCAAAAATGTTACTGTCACAAACTCTGGGATTATAATTATCACTACTACACGATTGATCCATCAGTAAAAATCTGCATCATTTTAGCATACCGGTCAAAAATGTTACTGTCACAAACTCTGGGATTAGGATTATTACTACCACACGGTTGATCCATGACCATCTGTGAGACATGCGAAGCTGAAGCCTTCAGTGAAGGCGCAAACTCCAACAGGAATAAAACAATATCTGCATACGCACTCAATATGATTTAAACTGATTAAAATAAAACCATCTGCAATCAGCATAAATTATTATATACTGGTTAAAGTATACCATCTGCAGTTCTGCACTCACTGTGATTTAAACTGGATAAAATAGCGCCGTCTGCACTCAATATAATTTAAATCGGTTAAAATAAAACGCATCTGCACTCTCTGTGATTAACTGGTTAAAATAAAACCATCTGCTCTCGCCATATGATAATCATAAAAGAATCACCTTTGTTGAAATAATTGCAAAGCGTCGAATAATGATCTCAATATAATATTGATACAATGTGCCTTTAGGTACAAATAAAACCTGAACTTGCCAGCTCTCTGGACTGCAATATACAGGGTAAAAGTCATACTTATACCATAGGGGAAATCATCTTGTTAATGAGAAGACGATCGATCTGAATCACAACCGATACTAGAATCTTTTATAAAAGAAACAAACAATATTAGCCTTGAACATCCATTTAGTAAAGAAACACGCTGTGTAAAACAAAACAAAACGGTATTATTCATCAGCATATTATACACACAATACTCACACCGTAACAATTGACGCCAAGACACACGTCATCACTTCAAATTCTTGGGATGTAAAGCATGAAAAAGCAACGGGTGATACAAATACAATCAATAAACATACATCCAACTGACATAATGATGAATACAAAACTGTAATCATTGGATTAGTTGAATAGTATTGAAGTACCCGACTCAAAAGCATACACAACGAGCCCTACAGCTAGCTAACTGTAATCCAAATCAGCAATGTCTTGGTAGACGTCCCGTAACTCAAGTGCGCATGCTCAAACCAATGCAATACATTGAAGGTATACACAGAATATTCTGTACAGGGCGTGAGGCAAGATATAGCCCACAAATAAAAACCATACGGTTAATAAGGAATATAATATACACGATTATGATAAATAAACCAATCATATTAAACACTAGATTACCTTGGTCCAAATTACCACATAGGTATGAATGGACATTCTATATTCCCGCCGAACATGTATTCTGGAAAAACACCGACAAACAGCAGATGGTGCGGCGATAGGCCACGAAATTCATACAATTAACTATAACTAGTCATGCTAGTGAAGTGGCATACGCTCAATCTTAAAACAATGAATGTTTACCAAAATAACCCCTTCGGCCTTGGTCTATCACACTCATAAAAATCAAAACAAAACAATATAGTTACGATACCGACCTGTTCCGGACTTATCCGCCAAAGATACAAATCAATGTAATCCTAATCTTCAAAACTTGCACTATCTTCCTTTTCATCACGAATTCAGATATGAATCCATAGCATGATAGCCTTCAAATACTTAGGCCAACATTAAATTCAAACTGGGGCTCAGTTGTCAACAGAACGAAATATCTGGTCACTATTATAGTCTATAGTCATAGATCTCTTGAGAAAAAATCGTAGGCCTATATATATCCACTAAGGCCAAATCACAAAAAATCTCAGTCCGAACGAGTATAAAATGTGAACGTATTTAGAAGTATCACGGAGGATGCAAGTCGAAGAGAAAATTTAAAAGCCGTCCGCACTGAGTCGTAAGATGACAGTCAATGGCACCTCCCTAATCTGTATTAGGACTTCCCGCCACCGAGTGACCCTGCATACTTATGCACAGAGGGGTCCTCCACGGGGTCATGCACCGAAGGAAAATTACAAATTCAAAGATGTTCAAAATGGTGTAGCTTCAAAACAACAAATGGTATTTTACTCAGATTTTCAGGAAATGCCTAAAATGTAACTCCTATCATATTTCAACATTAAAATATGAGATGCTTCGATGCGAAAGGTAATTTTTTAAACAGCGCCCTCACAGGGCTATTTTCACTAAACATGCCATTTTCAGGAAAACGAAACATCGTCATGCGATAAAAGTTGTATAAGATTATTCCATGTCCCAACAAACATGGGTATAGCCACCAAAATCAAATTGATTGGACCAAAAATGATTGATTTATGATCAAAATACTGTTTTTTTCATAATGGCCGACTTTGTGTGGTTTTTTGGCCGGGGCACCCTGGATTTTGCATTTATTTCAATTTTGTTGTTGAAAATGTTGTCAGTACGTATATTAATTAAGTCATCAAAAAATCATGTAGCAAGCATGATCTGAAACTAAACTGCTCACAAAAAGTATCGAAACACTTAGAAGTGATCTAATATATAACGGCTCAAAAGGGTACGCTTTAATCGAAGCAAATAATCAAGTTCCTAATTTTGTTCTGCGTATTTTGACACCTCGATCGATGAGATACGATGTTGCGGAGCGGAGTTATTGTCATTTAAATGGTCGTGGGTCCAGTTTCAAAAGTGACAATCATCCTATAGAAAGAGGTTTGCATTACTGTTTAGAATGATCAGATTCGTGCTTTTTCAATAGGGATGAGTGTCACTTTTGAAACTGGACCCACGATCATTGAAATGACAATAACTCCGCTCCGCAACATCGTATCTCAACGATCGAGGTGTCAAAATACGCAGAACAAAATTATGTACTTGGTTATTTGCTTTGATTAATACGTATCCTTTCGAGCCGTTATATATTGGATCATTTTTAAGTGTTTCGATACTTTTTGTGAGCAGTTTATGACCCTCTATATAGCCCACTCCTAATTAGGAGTGGGCTATAGAGGGTCATTTTTAGGTCATAGTTTCAGATCACGCTTGCTACATGATTTTTTGATGACTTTATGCGTACTGACAACATTTTCAACAAAAATATTGAAAAAAATGCAAAATCCAGGGTGCCCCGGCCCCGGCCAAAAAACCACAAAAAGTCGGCCATTTTGAAAAAAACAGTCTTTTTGGCATAACTCAAGTCATTTTTTGTCTAATTTATTTGATTTTGGTGGCAATACCCATGTTTAAGGGTACAAGATGTCATTCTATGCTGGTTTTGTCTAACCCCTTCGTTTTCTTGTAATAGCTGATTTTGGTCAAATTTGGACTGTGAGGGCGCTTTGCAAAAATGTAGCTATCGCATTAATAAAAATGAATTTGAATACATGAAATATGTTAAGAGTGTGTCAACAAACATTGTCTGAAGATGTGAGCATGTTACCTCATTTCATTTTACCGTGGCATTCATTTTAAAATCACAAGAACGCGTTAAAAGCACTTCCATAGGATAGTACAGGGTCAACGAACTTTCAGTGGTGTGCGTTTCAATGGAGACAATTCAAAGATATTCAAAATGGCGTAGCTTCAAAACAACAAATGGTAGGCCTATTTTACTCAGATTTTCAGGAAATGCCTATTTAAAAGTAACTCCTATCATATTTCAACATTATAATTTGAGATGCTTCGATGCGAAAGGTATTTTTTTAAACAGCGCCCCCACAGGGGTATTTTCACTAAAAATGCCATTTTCAGGAAAACGAAACATCATCATGCGATAAAAGTTGCATAAGATTGTTCCATGTCCCCACAAACAATAATGGGTATTGCCACCAAAATCAAATTGATTGGACCAAAAATGATTGATTTATGTTCAAAATACTGTTTTTTCCAAAATGGCCGACTTTTTATGGTTTTTTGGCCAGGGCACCCTGGATTTTCAATTTTTTTCATTTTTGTTGTTGAAAATGTTGTCAGTACGTATAAAGTCATCAAAAAATCATGTAGCAAGCATGATCTGAAACTATGACCCTCTATAGCCCACTCCTCCTATCATCGAAATTGTGTGTTAGGGGTATTTTTCATACCCCCATAGGGTCACTCAGGTTTCGTCAGATTTCGTCAAATTTAAACGCCCACAGTGTATGTTTGTACGTGTATGTTTGTGTGTACTGTGGGTGTACTTCCGCAATGTACCTCTTGAAGGGTGTTCCATCCTAGTATCATACTCATTCTAACATGTTGAAGCATTGAAAACACGGACTGTTGCACATTTTTTTATCATTATCCCATTTCGTGTTTTCTCCGCCATTATCGCGCATGTTTATGGCGCCATTCGGTTTCTGCGCATTCGTTGAGAGAATTTAGAAACCGGCAACAACAAAAATATCCTTGGAAATGTGCCACTAGTTTGACGAAATTTACAAAATTAATGTTAACTAATGTAATAAAATGATCAATGTGGATTTATTTGAAAGTGTTCCAAGTGTTTTTCATTTCCTTTTGGTCTTTTGAAATTTAAATTGGACGTCTCATTTCACTTCCGGGTTTTCCGCCATTTTGACTTTGTATGCTAATAATAAGATGTCTTTGACCAAATTTTATGTGTTTCATTCCGACTCAATTTTTGCATTTTTGCATCGCAATTCCCGGCAGGCTGGGGCCGGGACTTGTACGGGGGTTTACACAAAATCTGTGCCCGGCGCTGCCGGGACTTGACCGAGATTTGGCCGGGGAATGTCATTTTGAAAGTTACATTTTACATGCAAGACCCGGCCATCCCCGGGTACCCAGGGGCCGGGGCATCAGTTGATAAGTGCATAATTAAGCTCATTTGCATTATGGGTCATTCCATCAATGCCATCAGGTTGGGACACATGCATATTATGCCATTGCACAAGATTTTAGTTTTCTTTTGAAGAATGAAGCCACTTTTCTTGTAAATTATGGTTGAAACTTATAGAGAACAAAAATACCTTTTAAATGATATACCAAACTTTGCGACATCGATTATAATATTTTTGGTTATTTCATAAAACATGATAGTGTTGCAAGGCTAGTATGACGTAACATGTGTGACATAAAAATATGTAGTTTTAAGGTGCAACTTCCAAATTCAAAGATACATTATTTATCACCCATTTGCTGATAAAGTTGCATAAAAGACCATGATAAATTGCCGTGGTAAGTCATATTTTTGTTGCTTTCTTCAAAATTCTTGTTCAAGCTCCGCAAAAATGAGGGGTTAGACGTAACACATGGTGTCCACTTGTGTAACATTTTGTTTTTGGGTGTGGTATTTTCCCTTTGCTTCAAAACAACTCTGAATTGACTTAAATTCATCATGTCTGACTTGATTTCTTGGAAAATAATTCATTAAGTTGGAAAATAGTTACATTTGTTCACATATATGACGGATAATCAGGCCATTTTGGGGCGCGGTGTCCACGTTACGTCTGCACAATTTTAAAATATTTTGTTCCACTGGTAGGTAAGCTCAAAAGGATGTGGAACTACCCCTATGACAAATAACTGGACACAACAGTTGCAAAAAAACCAGAAACTAGACTTGCATTTGCTTCATGTGTGAATTAAGGCAATTTAGATTTTTGGTGTCCACGTTACGTCTGCACTGTGGTTTGGTAAACAAATGTTGCCATTGATCACAATGAAATATTAACGCACTTATATTCTATTGAAATATAGAAAACATAGCACAGTGTCATTTTCAGATATAAATATCACAAGATAAATTGCTCTAATGCCTTATACATAACATTTCTGAGTAATTCAATAATTGGACACGGTGTCCATGTTACATCTGCACTGTAAAATATGCCCTTTTTGTTTGAAATTTCCTTATTTTGAGTTTTAGTGGCGTGTTTTGTGCATAATCATATCCAAACTGACCACCTAAGTTTATAGAGCAATGTAATCAGGGATAGCACTGGATCAAAAATGTAAGAGGTCCCATGGCATTTTTCTGGACCCCGTAGGACTTCAAAAGACAAATTTAAGGGGTCCCCCAAGAAATTGAGGGGTCCTGAAGTTTGGGTATTTGAAAATTTTACTTTTTTACGGGCAGTTTTAATGAATTTATATGGTGAGCAAAGGATGGATATGTAATTTACAGCATTTCTTAAGGTTTCCATTTCCATCGTCAAATTTAAGGGGTCCCTTCAATTTTTATCGGGACCCGCAAGTCTTTCCAATTTGAAACCTGATGCGTCACTATTAGAAAGTGAGAGGTCTAGGACGCGCAGACGCGTCAGAATGCGACCCCTGAATGTAATTCAGTGCTTTCATGATAAAATAGGTTACTGTTTGCACTATTTGACACATGATGTAACATGGACACGGTGTCCATGTTACGTCTGCAACACCATTTTTAGATGCATTTCTCAAGATTTAAGACAAATTGAACAACATAGCTGCTAAAAGTAACTTTGTACTACCCCAGGCTAGTATAAGCTAAACTAATATAATGCTACTTGCAGCACAGCATTTGTTGTTAATTCATGTAATTGATAAGTTTTCTTGTTTTAACATTACACATTGAGCAAAGTAATTTGCGAAGTTTGTTTATGTGTGATTTTAAACCCTTTGTAGATTTTATGTATAAGAAAGTTAACTTATTTTCAAATATCTTATTGGTTTCTATAATTTTTGCTAAGAAATGGCATTATAAAATGCGATCCAAGCTGATTACTAAACATCAATTCCCAAACTGGTGTCCATGTTACATCTGCACTAATCAGTGGCGTAACAGCCGGGGGCAGGGGGGGGGGGGGCACAGTGCCCCCCCCTGAAGGTGCTCAGTAGGAAAGAAAAGAAAGAAAATTGCGCAGTACAAAAAGCACAACAGTGACCGTGCGAAATGTTGTGACCGTGCGAAATGTTGTGGCCGTGCGAAATGTTGTGACCGTGCGAAATTGTTTGACCCTACCCCCCCCCCCCCCCCCCCCCCACACTTACGAGAGAATTTCACGAGGTGACTGACTGGGAAAAAGTTTGGGGCAACCTTTTACGACAAATTCAAGTAAATACTCTCTGCCTGACAGTTTATACTACTGTGTGTGCCCGCAGTGTCTTGCAAAGTTTCCAATACTTCTGTTCCTATAAAGTATAAGGTAACCCTTACTGAAGTGGAAAATCAACTACGTATGGCATAGGCCGAGGAGACTAAATGGATCAGGAAAAAAAAAGACGACTACTTCTCATGGTCTGCATTCCATGCAGCGTCAGAAGCTGTGCTGGATGACCCTCCTGCCATTAATCATGTTCTTCTGCCGTTGTTCTACGAAAAGGCTGCGACAATCGCTATGGTCAAACACGGGATGGAATTGCAATGCAAATTACAAACTTCCTCAATCGAGGGCAAACCCTGTCACAGTATTATTTTGATCAACCACTATTTGCCTTGGCAAAGTTTGTTCAATGGACCTGGCTGCTAACCATGGAGAGCAACACTACATAGTCATGTTTGATATTTAAATGGGTTTATGGAATACCATAGGGGTTATCTTTAGATAACTCTGCTTGGACAACTGCCTGTGTGTAAAGCGGGAGTTTAACCTCTGGCCCTGCCGATTCCTTCCTTAAGGGGGCTGTGCACCTTCAGGTACAGCCTCCGTAAAACTGCCGTAACTTCTTTATTATTCATTAAATCTATATAAAAGTATACATTTTCTTGCAGAAAAGGGTTCAATGAATCCAACCATGATCATGAAATTGACCATTTTGGGAGAAAATTATAAAAAACACGTTTTTTGACCCATTTTAGGTTTGGAAAAGATAACTCAAAATATATTTTGTTAAATTTTATCATACTAGTTTAATTATATTCCTCATGCAATTCCCTAGGAATCGGGGTTTTTTTTAAAAGTTTACTTTATTATTTTTTGAATTATCGAACAAAAAGTGCCAACAAATATGATTTTTTACCAAAAAACGTGATTTTCACGATTTTGGAGTTTAAAAAACAGGTTTTTTGGCACTTTTTGGTCTGTAATTCAAAAAATAATAAAGTAAAAATTAAAAAAAAAAAGATTCCTAGGGAATTGCATTTATTTATTTATTTTTATTTTTTTATTTATGCTTTATTTATTGAGGGTAAGATACTTCAGTGTACAAACACTGCTTTCCAAGTAGGCCCTCATTTTATGCATACATAACAGATTATTTACACAGAAGAAAGAAAAGGTATACACATAAATATATAATACTATACTAAATAATTATAATTTCGTTTGAAGTAGTGAAACATGACTTAAATTGACTTAGTGACATATTCCTTAACTCAATACGTATTTTGGGTGAAACATTGTTCCAAAGAGAAGAAGCTCTGGCATGAAATGTACGTTTACCAGAATTGCTATTAGATTTGGGAATCAATAGAGTATTTGATGTATGATTTCTTGTTGTATAAGCATGAGGAATATAATAAAACTAGTATGACAAAATTTAACAAAATATATTTTGAGTTATCTTTTCCAAACCTAAAATGGGTCAAAAAACATGTTTTTTATAATTTCCTCCAAAATGGTCAATTTCATGATCATAGTTGGATTCATTGAACCCTTTCCTGCAAAAAAATGTATACTTTTATTAAGATTAAATGAATAATGAAGAAGTTACGCCAGTTTTACGGAGGCTATGCGAAGGTGCACAGCCCCCTTAAGGAGCTCGCCTAACTGGAACCAGACATTATTATAAGGATTTTATAGACATGTAAGACAACAAGGAGACATGGTCATCAAGTAACAGCACTTACTCTTGCAAAACAACAAGATGCCTGGCAGCACATAGATCCTCATTCATACACTCTATGTAGTGTTGAACCAATCAGGAAGCAGGAATTACAAATACGCGGAGTGCATTGAAAGTGTCCACTGCACTCCGCGTGTGCGCCGTTCAAATCACGCAGTGCGCGTTTTGTTTTGATTCGTTGTTCAAGATTTGCGGGTTCGCCGATTTTCACTGCGGGTGTTACCAAACTTGTTAAAGTGTTTTTAGTCGTTTTACATAGATCAAAATTATGCTTAAATTGTGAATTTTTATTTGTGACGTGTCGTGTATGAATTAGGTCAATGCATGCGTATGTTTTGTTTCTCGAAAAATTAGAAAAATCAATGCACTTGCGCAAATGTTGATATGCTCACAATAGCACTCCCCCTTCGGGGTCGTGCCATTATTCACACATCAACATCAGCGCGCGTGCATTGATTTGTCTAATTTCTCTCGAAACAACACATACGCATTTATTGACCTATAAAGATGGTACTACATTTGAAGTATGGAAACTGATGATGGTTGAAAAGGGTCTAAACCTTTCAATATTGGAATATCATTCTTGAATTTGAGATCCATGTTCTTATTTTCCCCTGCGCCCATCGCACCAGAGACTTCAACCTATGTGGATTCCTTAGAGGCGTGGGATCCTTGGTTCTTAGGCCATGGACCGATGCCCGATGGCTTCCCATACACATGGGATATGAAACCACCGAGTATTGAGGAAGATTTGAATCAGTTCTGGTTAGACAAGGAACAAATTCTTGTATGTCAATGGACCAAGCTCATGAACAAAACAATGTCACAATGAAAGGTCCAGGTGGTGCAGTGGGACTTACGGGAAATTGATCTGCCTTTAGAAGATGGATGGTGGCTGGACCCGAGCAAAATAAATGAGGTTGCATTCAGAATTTGAGTGCTAGCTTAGTAATAATGCAGAAGATGTTAGCCTGAGTTTCAACCAGCATGAACAAGGCTTGTCTACCCAGGAAGTCTTTCAGCAATAGGTCAATAGCCTTAGTTCAACAATGGGTAAACTCTTTTCCGGTGGATTGCTCGGAACTTCTTGCCTTAGACACTCTGAACTGCATATCAACGAGAATGTTATTTCAACTCTACGTAACACTGAGGATATCGGGAACACCACGTATCGTGTATTATGTAAAGGGGGTAATTGTGGATAAGAATATATATCCATTCATCAAACAATCTAGAATAATTCAATGCCTCTTTTCAAGCGATCTAAAGATATCAAAGACAAAACAGCAAGTAAAGGAAAGGAATTTGTAGAAAATTAGGAGGCAATACCAAACTGCCCAGAAACTTTCGAGATTTTCTAAGAGATCCTAAGATTAAAATAGAGTTGTTCAACTTCAATATTTCAAAGATGTCGACTTGTCAGTATTCTGCCACTCTGGATGACACTCCTTGGTGAATCAAAGGCCTGTCGAGAACGGGGTCGAGAACTACTCAAGTGTGGCTGCAAGAGCCAGCCATACTGTTCCCGCATCTGCTATTGTCGAAGAGCCGGAATATCATTGTGTGTGGGGTGTGGGGGTGTGTATGTGGGGTGGGGGTTTGGGAGTAACATTGAAATAGCTCTGAAGCTTTAAAAGGCGTTGTCGATGCGTATACTGGTATTTTCAAAAATAGTATGTGCACCATATATCTCTGAACTGCTTCGTAAAGTTGAAAATGTGTGTGTTTTTGCATTTAACAAAGGCCCCATTGTGAGAAAAAGGTGGGCGTGGTTTATGTAAAACTTATTATTGGTTTGTCTGTGACCTCACATGATACAAATATGTATGAATTCCTATATTACCAGTCCGGGCCGATTTCCCGTTCAGGAAGCATTCCTGAACTGGAAGTATTACCCATAATCCCTTGCGAATGTATATTATTGCAAAGTATTAGTAGTGGTAATACCAAAATGACCAATTTATTTATTTTAACCAAATATGATGGATCTTTGAATCAATGACGATCAGTAAATGAGTCAAAATATAAGATAAACTGTTTAGTCATAATTAATATATATTATTGTGGTGATTTTCCTAATTTATTGTAATTAAGAAATTGGGCTAATTACCTCATTACATATTTAAACTCTTTTTTTTTTTAAAGTATGCGTAACACTTTTTTTTCCTTCGATAGAAATTTGCATAATTGTATGATCTTCCATATTACCAAGTTTGAGCATGTCGCAAATTAAAATAATGAATCAATATCCATTTTAGCTTGTAGTCCACTTCATAGACCCTCAAATCAAAATAACGAGATTAAAATGAGCCACTGAACGCTGAGAACGACAATAACATCTATCATTATATTATACAACATGTTTCACCCATATTGAAATAGGTCCATGTTTAATTTGTATGCTACAGTTCTCTTAGTCTTATGAAAAGCGGGTTCCTGTAGAGGACTACCCACAAATATCGCATTGCATTATGGGTAATACTTCCAGTTCAGGAATGCTTCCTGAATGGGAAATCGGCCCGGACTGATTACCTATCTTCTTCAGATAAGCTTCAATTTAATAACAGTTATTGCAGTTTTTATATTGATCAATATTTAAACCCCCTTAACCCTAACCCTAGAACGTGGCAGTGGGGATGGAACGAAGAACAGGGGGAGGGGGTTAAATAAAAAATGGGAAAAATTATGTCCGCCGGCGCCGGGAGTTGAACCCGGGTCGGCCGCGTGACAGGCGAGATATACCAGGGACAATCAAATGGAGGGACAAGAAACTATTGTACTATTATATAAGTATGCGTGTTGCGGGGGTACAAATATCATCAGTTGAGCAAGCATACACAATACATTCATGAATGGGCACTGGTACAAATCTCAGCAATCATACTGCACGAGTCGCTGTGTGTCTTGCTCGATACGGATGGACCCTTAGTCGGGTGAAAGCTCGACGTGACCGTGAAGTAGGGTACAAATGTGATTTTATTGCTGAAAATCATGGATGAGTAAGTCTAGATTCACACCACCGGGTGCCAAAATGGTACTCTTGGGCAACCTTTTTTTTTATTGACGTCTTAAGCCATAATAATGACAGTTATAATAATGACAAACATCTTGTGTTTGGTATGAAATTAAAGCACGGCCTATAGATTCAAATTCAGGCTAATGACGCAATCGTTTTTATTTTAGCATTTTTAGTGTCTTAGCTGTTCTCAATGTTGTTAGTTTCAAAATATAAGTCTTTGCTTCTATTTCCAGCTTATTTTGAATCACTTTACCCGCAATATTATGCTATCTCACAGTGTTTCCAAATTAATGAGGCCTAATGTTGTTTTTACATGCCTGTACGCAACTATTCATATGTCCTTAAGAAAATCAATGGAGAAGTAATATAATGAGAATACCGGTAACTGCAGTATAGGGGTTTCTTATGTTCTGAGGTTGGAATTGTGAAGTATTATATACTGTTGCCTTCAACAAGGCACGGTTTTAATTAAACAAAATAACCACAAATAATGAAGACCCTAGTCTCAATCTACTTGTATTAAATATTTGAACGTTTTCAAAAGAAATAATTATCAGTATGCTGATGTGCCTCTAACTCCAAATATATTACTAACAAGCACCTGATGTGTATGGAGGCAGGCATTGACAGTTTGACAGTTTTACTTGTACCATGGATGAAGTATCACATCTTGAAATAGACAGGCAGGATATAGCGTTTTATGTATCGTTACATGAAACTACAGGTGACATGAAATCACAGGTGACATGAAATTACAGGTGACATGACATGTATGAATACATTTTAATCACGTTTGACCTCTTTTGACTTTTGTATGTATTTATTATATCATTTTATATGTATTCCAGGAGTCAACAGCTTAAATTTGATACCAAACATGATATTTTGTTTATAAGACCAACTATATTTGTCATAAATATAACATTATCGAAAAGGGCGTGGCTTGACGTCATTAAAAAAAATTCTGAATCTAGACATTCCCCCTCATGTAACATTTTCAGCAATAAAATTGCATTTGTACCCTACTTCACGGTCATGTCATAATTGTGAAGATATCCACTTGACTACATACCTGTGCAATTCCTACTGAACTACTATACTCTAGAAATGCAAATATATATCATCAAAGAACATCATTTTCCGATTAATTTGGATATTGGATTCAATAGGAACAAAATGTCTATAGTTTAAACTTCCAAGGAAAAATATTAGTTTCTTTGTTCTAGCATGTTTTCACATTTTTTATAAATCTAAAATTATCACATTTTTCTCAAATATACCGATTATTATTAACACTAGAACGTTATTTATTGAACAAATCACGTATAAATTGTATTCAGTTTGACCTAGGCCCAAGTTTTTTGGAAAATTATATTTTGATCATTTTTCGAAAGATTATAGGGCAACCTTTGAGTTCTTTGAATAAAAACACACCGCAACTACTAGAGCTAACCCGCAACACGCATGTTTTGTTCTTTTTTTTGTAATTGAATACAATGATGTAACGATACCATAGGCCATTTCTAGTCCCTCCATTCGATTGTCCCTGGATATACTAACACTCAGCCACGGGGGGAGGGCTTCACAGGCTAAGAAATCGGAGACCATATATACCCGTAGTTTAGTGCTACAGGAGATAGAACTTGTGCGCGCGCAAGCCACGTGGTGCTGGCGGTGAGGTGACTGTGAGACGTAGTAGCGTTAGGGTTATAGAAATGCACTGTGTGGTGTCGTATTAACCCTAACCCTAGAACGTGGCAGTGGGGATGGAACGAAGAACAGGGGGAGGGGGTTAAATAAAAAATGGGAAAAATTATGTCCGCCGGCGCCGGGAGTTGAACCCGGGTCGGCCGCGTGACAGGCGAGATATACTAACACTCAGCCACGGGGGGAGGGCTTCACAGGCTATGAAATCGGAGACCATATATACCGTAGTTTAGTGCTACAGGAGATAGAACTTGTGCGCGCGCAAGCCACGTGGTGCTGGCGGAGAGGTGACTGTGAGACGTAGTAGCGTTAGGTTAAAAGGGGCTCATGTTACATAAATCATTGATATTATTTAGTCACAGAGTATCATGTATAGATTGTAAGCTTTAATTTGATACCAAACACGACATGTTTACTCACTGTTTATGTTAAACATAATGTATTCATCATTTTAAAAATGGGCGTGGCCAATGACCACAATAACAAAGTCTGATTTGTTGGCACCCCTTATAACATGATTAGGTATGTTTCAAAGAGTATATGGACCATTCCACAAAAATGGGACCACTTCAGCTTTGGAAAATTATGAAAATAAATTGTTTCAAATCTGCTTACTTTGATTGTTTTTGATGACCCAATATGCTAAAGTTACTAGAACAATAATGTTTGCGAACACCACTGCTCACATTTTTACGCACGAAACCATGTAATTCAGGTGTTTTATATGGTTTTTTTCACTCAGTGAACGGCGTTATCTAGTGTCATATTGCATTGTCAGTCATTGCATCCCTAACTAAGTCCGAATATGATATTCAAATTATTGTTTTTTGTCGTTGAGAGGTCTCCCCATAACAATATTTGACAAGCTATGCGACAGAAGAATGAATTTCATTTTTTAGCCTCAACAAATCTCTTGCTATGAATCAACGCTTTTGACAACTATGTGCTTTCAATTTTGTACCTTTTTCCAAAACTTGTTTTGTCAATTTTACTCTAGTAGAAGAATATTCCCTTCTGTAATGTATCAATTGTCAAATTTTCTTTAAGCCCAACATTGAAATTGTATGTCATTATATAAAGATAACTTTATATGCTATATTGTTAATGGTATTATTCTTGGATAACGCCGTTCACGTGTATGCCAGTTATGGGATTGAAACAAAGATAAAACAATTGAAACTGACATAAATCATGTACATGTAGCTGTTG
>CM069450.1:4770955-5032054 GCA_035610835.1 Ophiura sarsii | reverse complement strand
CATCATATTAGTTATACCTTACGGGTTGGTTTACATCTTACTTGTGTATGGTTAACAAGGTTCGGGTCCCAACTGATGTAATTGGACGTTCAAAAGAGGTAGGTTTTTGTTATGCAAAGGTGCATGTGCATGGTCCTGTTAATTCTTGAGATGTACTTGCAGTTGTAATTGGAGGACCTGCAGATTTTCTTGAAGACGTAGTACTTCACAATCCTCCCAATAATCACGGAGATGAGGTGGTCTCAGGTAGTTGGTTACTTGCTCCTTCAATATTTCTGGATGTTGTACTGTTAAGGTCACAGTGTTCCATTCATGAATGGTTTGTGGAAGTAAATAGTTTTTGTATCATTTCTGCATATCCAACAGGCGGCTGGGGTGAGGAACATTGGTGCCTGTATGGCGACCTGACTGTTTGAGATAATATACAGTAATGTTAGACGGCTGGCCTGTTTATGTATCTTAAGTGATAGTATATTCTTAAGGCTGGACCCATTATTTGTGGACACAGTTTTGACGGATGCACGTAACCTTGTCGATTTATTTATTCAAATACTATGACAAACTCATGTATGATTCCAATTGAAATCATAATAACATACGTAACCGTATATTATCAGAATCTTATTCATTCGATTCATTCAAATAACAATCCGTGTAGCGAAAATACGTTTACGCAATAAAAGCGCTCTGATACAGAGGCTGTCGGTTGACCGTGACGAGAAAGGAGAGTTTCTAAAATGTCCGGTGTGATGCGGGTCCTTGCGAATAATGATCTATGCGCCCAAATGACAGCTGCTGCGGCGGCATCAGCTACTGACTTAGCGTGCTATGAAAGCTCAGATATGTACAAGGCAAAATGGTAAGGGACAACTGGAAATGCGCTGATGCCATTCTTTGATGCCCAGGTCACCCATCTTTTCCAAGAATCCGGATGATGTATACATATTTGGCGGTGGTAGAACCGGCTTTGGCGGACATCACGAGAGATGGAAGAGCAGTGCTGCTAGCGAGTTCAACAATGGGTCACTCAGCGGTCCTGCCAGGAACCGCCACACTCCTGCGAGAAATCGTACAGAAAACAGACAAACAGTCTATAGTTCACAAGCTACGCAAAAATTGCGTGTGTTACATATAAAAATGATTCGTTACGATATTCAAAAAATGAATAAATGCGGCATATTAAACGCGTTGCATGGCGATCAACAAAAGATCGATGAATGGTTATCGGATTATAAGAAGCACTCAAAATGACCAAGATGGGGGGGGGGGCTGACCGACTAAGAGTGAGAATATACGTATGTAACAGGAAATTGGCGCTAAGCGTCAGACTGGCGGAGCGGCGCCAGTGCTCGGTGGCCACTAAAAACCCCTGTGGGGAAAAGTGGGTGCGACCCGAACGCTTTAGCGGGGCGCACTCCCCGGAACCAACTTCGGCAAAGGAATTAGAAGTAAATTAGTCATGGAAACTGGATGTGTAAATGCAAAATGAGAAATTAAATGGGAAATTTTTAAATCGCATGTCGATATCGTGGTAACAAAGAACTGCCAAACAATTCTAATCGAATACGCAAAGCTCGAATACGCAAAGCCTGTTTATGTATCTTAAGTGATAGTATATTCTTAAGGCTGGACCCATTATTTGTGGACACAGTTTTCAGCTATAACTACGCAACCGCTGATCTAAACCATATAAAAGTATACATTTTAAAAATAGAACTAACTAGCCAAATACAATAGTATTGTCAATTTTTTGCCCGAAATTTGATTCAAATTTAACTAATACAACATGTTTTTCATTCAAATAAGTCTGGAAAACTATACTAACATTTGGTTGAGCTTCTTTTTTAAAAACCTTTTACATAATCTCTTATTGTCTAGGCAAGGATTTCTCCAAAGTTTGAACTTTGTCTTGATTTTAAAATTATGCATGAAAATAGCTCAAAATTAGTTGTTTTGGAAAGAAAGTGAATTTTTGACCATCTGAAATATTTTTAAATATTTTTATTTGGTGAGCTCATTAGTCATGATCACTGCATACTAATTGAAAAAGTAATGCTTCTGGTTTTTTGCAATTGTTTTTTACCTAATATCAAGTGTAACATTTTGTTAATTGGACAGATGATGACTCAAATGATGCCAGTGAATCAGAAAGTGAATGCAGTACACAGGTGAAAACATCTTTGCAAGAAAAACTAATTCATGATCATCCAGAACTGAAGAAAGTTGGTGGATCGACAATTTTAAACCAAGGTAATGACAAATTGTGTAGGCTGACCTTCACATGTCTTTGATAAGAAAAGACAACATTTGACTAATCACTAGTCAAGTAGTGCATAGAGATATTTCCCAGTCTGTTTGTAAAAGATAGTGACGATGAAAGAGTAGTATTCAAACTGTTTTTATTTGGTTATTTTTACATCCCCATAATAGTCACCACATATATTTTTTTTCACATCAAGATATTTTGATATCAGAAGAATCCCCAAATTTTTCTCATTATGTCTGTAAAATCTTAGGGGCCAGAAATGTTCCATTTAAAAATTATAGGCTAAAATGTGCTGAATTACTGCCAAAGGTGGTTAACCACCAACCAGTTTGTGTAAGACTCAATGGGCAATGTTTTGTGACATTGTGCTTCTACATATAGAACCATTGGAGTTATGCAACTCAAACTTTGGAATGTGACAATTTTAAGGATGACCTTTCATGTAAAATAGAAAACATCAAGTTGAAAATTGGGCTAGCAATCGGAACATCTACCTTTAACAGGTTTTTTTAGGAAATTGTAAAGTATAGTTCTGCTTCAGTTGAATATTCATATCTCCAAAGTTTGATGGGAAATCTCAGTCACATGCATATCAATGTTATCTGCATAGACAATGTACTTAAAAGATGCAACCATTCCAAGCAGGCATATATATTTAACACCCATACATTTCACATTTTGCTGAGCCTGAGGTTCAGTTGGTAGTATTAGCTTGTCTCACAAGTAAGTAAGTCACAACATCCAGACCCTCTCAACAAAACATTTTATGAAGAATGTATTTTAAGAGTGACATTCTGATAGACTCATGCAGGGGAGGAACATGAAGGTTGGCATATTTGGTTCATATTTTGTATATTGTGTGAGTGCCCCAAGTTATGACCAGTGGTGAAATAAAAAAAATTATCCTACCCCCATAGGCTAAGATTCATGACCCCCCTAAATGTGCCCCCTGGAACGGCAATTGTATATGAAAAAGTAATACAATTGTAGTACATTGGATGAGTCCAAACGAACAGAAAGGTACTGCCAATGAGAATCAAACTTCTCATGAGGTAAATCAGTACCCTCCGCTATGTAAATATGATAAGATACGACAGGAAACTTTAAAAATTGCAATTATTGGACAAAATTTGATTTAAAAAAAAACAACTTTCATATTTTTTTAATTTTTAATTTTAACATAATCTATTTATATCATTGCTTAATAAAATTTAAAATCAAAATAATGGTATCCCCTCTGATTCAGTATAAACCAACCTCAAAAAGACAAGCAGTTTTGTAAAAGTATAAAAATGCACATTTGTAATTATGTTTTTTCTTCAAACGGTTTGTGTAATTTTTTTTAAAATTCAAATGCAACTACTCGTTGGACACAAAGTAGGGCCAACATAGTCCTTTTATGTGATTAACCTTTGTTTATAGGTCATACCATTTTATTGGAGGGGTGTTTTTGTCAATACATTATCTGAATTGCACTAAAATAGATGCCTTGTTGATCGTTAAGTTAAATAATAACAGGTTGTTTTCTCAGGCCACCCACTCAAATATACCACTACCCCTACACCACTCACCCCACACCACAACACCCCAACCAACCCCAACCCTACCCCAACCCAACCCAACCCACCACCCCTTAAAACGGAGTGTCAAGCAACAGGGTTAAGCATTTCAGGGTGAGCTATTGCTGAAGAGCCGAAACTATACCTGTAAGGATTATCACTGATAAGCATCGTCAGCCAATGTTTTCAACATCCCACTCCACCCACACCATCAAGAGATTTACTCAAAATGCACCATCCATCTATATTCCCTCCTGTAAACATGGAAAAGATTATTTTGTGAACATTCTGAAACTATGGTAACAGAGAGTAGTTGAAACACAGACAGGTGAGACTGAAATCCGACTCCAAGGCCTTGACCGTCTAAAATCATGATAGACCCAACCAAACAATTCCACTGATTTTTAGGACATTTGAGAGGGGGTCTTAGGTTAGTAATTTACCCCCTCTCAACTACTAACCTAAGACTCTTGGATTTTTGGCGCCAAAATGGATTCAAATGATCTCTCATCCCCTGTAAACAACTTATCCACTATCCTCGTGTATCTAAAACTGTTTTTAGGACATTTGAGAGGGGGTCTGAGGTTAGTAATTTACCCCCCCCCCCCCCCACCACTACAAACCTAAGACCCTTGGATTTTTGGTGCCAAAATGGATTCAAATGATCTCTTATCCTCTCTAAACAACTTATCCACTATCCTCGTGTATCTAAAACTGATTTTTAGGACATTTGAGAGGGGGTCTTAAGTTAGTAGTTTACCCCCTCTCAACTACTAACCTAAGACCCTTGGATTTTTGGCTCCAAAATGGATTCAAATGATCTCTTATCCTCTCTAAACAACTTATCCACTATCCTCGTGTATCTAAAACTGATTTTTAGGACATTTGAGAGGGGATCTTAGGTTAGTAGTTTACCTCCCTCCCAACTACTAACCTAAGACCCTTGGATTTTGGCGCCAAAATGGATTCAAATGATCTCTCATCCTCTCTAAACAATTTATCCACTATCCTCGTGTATCTAAAACTGTTTTTAGGACATTTGAGAGGGGGTCTTAGGTTAGTAGTTTACCCCCTCTCAACTACTAACCTAAGACCCTTGGATTTTTGGTGCCAAAATGGATTCAAATGATCTCTCATTCCCTCTAAACAACTTATCCACTATAATACTCGTGTATCTAAAACTGATTTTTAGGACATTTGAGAGGGGATCTTAGGTTAGTAATTTACCCCCTCTCAACTACTAACCTAAGACCCTTGGATTTTTGGTGCCAAAATGGATTCAAATGATCTCTCATTCCCTCTAAACAACTTATCCATTATAATACTCGTGTATCTAAAACTGATTTTTAGGACATTTGAGAGGGGATCTTAGGTTAGTAGTTTACCCCCTCTCAACTACTAACCTAAGACCCTTGGATTTTTGGCGCCAAAATGGATTCAAATGATCTCTCATCCTCTCTAAACAATTTATCCACTATCCTCGTGTATCTAAAACTGATTTTTAGGACATTTGAGAGGGGATCTTAGGTTAGTAGTTTACCCCCTCTCAACTACTAACCTAAGACCCTTGGATTTTTGGTGCCAAAATGGATTCAAATGATCTCTCATTCCCTCTAAACAACTTATCCACTATAATACTCGTGTATCTAAAACTGATTTTTAGGACATTTGAGAGGGGATCTTAGGTTAGTAGTTTACCCCCTCTCAACTACTAACCTAAGACCCTTGGATTTTTGGCTCCAAAATGGATTCAAATGATCTCTTATCCTCTCTAAACAACTTATCCACTATCCTCGTGTATCTAAAACTGATTTTTAGGACATTTGAGAGGGGATCTTAGGTTAGTAGTTTACCTTCCTCCCAACTACTAACCTAAGACCCTTGGATTTTGGCGCCAAAATGGATTCAAATGATCTCTCATCCTTTCTAAACAATTTATCCACTATCCTTGTGTATCTAAAACTGATTTTTAGGACATTTGAGAGGGGATCTTAGGTTAGTAGTTTACCCCCTCTCAACTACTAACCTAAGACCCTTGGATTTTTGGCTCCAAAATGGATTCAAATGATCTCTCATCCTCTCTAAACAATTTATCCACTATCCTCGTGTATCTAAAACTGATTTTTAGGACATTTGAGAGGGGATCTTAGGTTAGTAGTTTACCCCCTCTCAACTACTAACCTAAGACCCTTGGATTTTTGGTGCCAAAATGGATTCAAATGATCTCTCATTCCCTCTAAACAACTTATCCACTATAATACTCGTGTATCTAAAACTGATTTTTAGGACATTTGAGAGGGGGTCTTAGGTTAGTAGTTTACCTCCCTCTCAACTACTAACCTAAGACCCTTGGATTTTTGGCGCCAAAATGGATTTAAATGATCTCTCATCTCTAAACAATTTATCCACTATCCTCTTGTATCTAAAACTGTTTTTAGGACATTTGAGAGGGGGTCTTAGGTTAGTAGTTTACCCCCTCTCAACTACTAACCTAAGACCCTTGGATTTTTGGCTCCAAAATGGATTCAAATGATCTCTTATCCTCTCTAAACAACTTATCCACTATCCTCGTGTATCTAAAACTGATTTTTAGGACATTTGAGAGGGGATCTTAGGTTAGTAGTTTACCTTCCTCCCAACTACTAACCTAAGACCCTTGGATTTTGGCGCCAAAATGGATTCAAATGATCTCTCATCCTTTCTAAACAATTTATCCACTATCCTTGTGTATCTAAAACTGATTTTTAGGACATTTGAGAGGGGATCTTAGGTTAGTAGTTTACCCCCTCTCAACTACTAACCTAAGACCCTTGGATTTTTGGTGCCAAAATGGATTCAAATGATCTCTCATTCCCTCTAAACAACTTATCCACTATAATACTCGTGTATCTAAAACTGATTTTTAGGACATTTGAGAGGGGGTCTTAGGTTAGTAGTTTACCTCCCTCTCAACTACTAACCTAAGACCCTTGGATTTTTGGCGCCAAAATGGATTTAAATGATCTCTCATCTCTAAACAATTTATCCACTATCCTCTTGTATCTAAAACTGATTTTTAGGACATTTGAGAGGGGGTCTTAGGTTAGTAGTTTACCCCCTCTCAACTACTAACCTAAGACCCTTGGATTTTTGGCGCCAAAATGGATTCAAATGATCTCTCATCCTCTCTAAACTACTTATCCACTATCCTCGTGTATCTAAAACTGATTTTTAGGACATTTGAGAGGGGATCTTAGGTTAGTAGTTTACCCCCTCTCAACTAGCTACTAACCTAAGACCCTTGGATTTTTGGCTCCAAAATGGATTCAAATGATCTCTCATCCTCTCTAAACAATTTATCCACTATCCTCGTGTATCTAAAACTGATTTTTAGGACATTTGAGAGGGGATCTTAGGTTAGTAGTTTACCCCCTCTCAACTACTAACCTAAGACCCTTGGATTTTTGGTGCCAAAATGGATTCAAATGATCTCTCATTCCCTCTAAACAACTTATCCACTATAATACTCGTGTATCTAAAACTGATTTTTAGGACATTTGAGGGGGTCTTAGGTTAGTAGTTTACCTCCCTCTCAACTACTAACCTAAGACCCTTGAATTTTTGGCGCCAAAATGGATTTAAATGATCTCTCATCCTCTCTAAACAATTTATCCACTATCCTCTTGTATCTAAAACTGATTTTTAGGACATTTGAGAGGGGGTCTTAGGTTAGTAGTTTACCCCCCTCTCAACTACTAACCTAAGACTCTTGGATTTTTGGCTCCAAAATGGATTCAAATGATCTCTCATCCTCTCTAAACAATTTATCCACTATCCTCGTGTATCTAAAACTGATTTTTAGGACATTTGAGAGGGGATCTTAGGTTAGTAGTTTACCCCCTCTCAACTACTAACCTAAGACCCTTGGATTTTTGGTGCCAAAATGGATTCAAATGATCTCTCATTCCCTCTAAACAACTTATCCACTATAATACTCGTGTATCTAAAACTGATTTTTAGGACATTTGAGAGGGGGTCTTAGGTTAGTAGTTTACCTCCCTCTCAACTACTAACCTAAGACCCTTGGATTTTTGGCGCCAAAATGGATTTAAATGATCTCTCATCTCTAAACAATTTATCCACTATCCTCTTGTATCTAAAACTGTTTTTAGGACATTTGAGAGGGGGTCTTAGGTTAGTAGTTTACCCCCTCTCAACTACTAACCTAAGACCCTTGGATTTTTGGCTCCAAAATGGATTCAAATGAACTCTTATCCTCTCTAAACAACTTATCCACTATCCTCGTGTATCTAAAACTGATTTTTAGGACATTTGAGAGGGGATCTTAGGTTAGTAGTTTACCTTCCTCCCAACTACTAACCTAAGACCCTTGGATTTTGGCGCCAAAATGGATTCAAATGATCTCTCATCCTTTCTAAACAATTTATCCACTATCCTTCACTGTAAAAATGGTGTCTTGCAAATAAACACGTCTTGATTTTTACATGTCTTAATTTGGTGTCTTATCACAAGTCATGTCTTATTACATAGTGTCTTATTGCAAGACGTGTCTCATTTTAAAATACATTATTCCAAGACACGACTCATTGTATTTAGACATGTTTTGACAGAAGACACATCGCATGCGACTTGTTAGAGACACGTCTTGGTTCAAGTCATTAGGTGCTGGGTATAGTGTCTTGATTAAGACGCCAATAAGACATATATAAAATAAGACGTCTTTAAAAGACGTGTCTAAAAACCGATGTGTCTTACATGGAGACACAACGTCTCATTACATAGTGTCTTATTGCAGGACGTGTCTCATTTTATAATACATTATTCCAAGTCATGACTCATTGTATTTAGACATGTCTTTTCAAAAGACACATTACACGTGACTTGTTAGAGACACGTCTTGGTTTAAATCATTAGGTGCTGGTTAATGTCTTGATAAGACTCCAATAAGACATGTCAAATATAGGGCCTATTGCATTTTTAAAAGACGTGTCTAAAAGCCCAAATAGGGCCTATATATGTCTTACATGGAGACACAACGTCTCATTTAGTGTCTTAATATGGGCTATTGCAATTAGGCCCTATAAGACATGTAGGCTATAGGCCTAGGGCCTACGTCTCATTTTTTTAAATAATTGGGCCCATAGGCCTATTTCAAGTCATATCTTGTCAAGGCACCGCACATCACATGTGACTTGTTAGCCTCACACGCCTAAAAAAGAGCTAGGCCTAGTCCCGGGCCTAGTTACAAGACATGTCAAATATAAGACGTGTTTAAATCCCGGGTTTAATTAAAAGTTTTGGCAGACAGCAAATCACGTGTTTAAATTACCGCGACCTTAATATTCCGATCGTCTAAAAGCTCCGATATTGATGACCACGACTTTGAGTACTGTGCGCAGCGAATTCTTGGAGCCAGCAAAACTCCGGTGATTCTCCAACATTGGATCATCGAATAACATCAGGACAGACCTTACGCCGGTGAATTTGGTAAGTTAAATCCGTTCGAATCCTCACACATTTTCTGACAAGTAACACTCATTTCTTAACTACTAAAAAATTAGGCTTGTAGGTATAATTTGCCAAAGATTTGGTCAAGATTGTCTTACAACCTTGACAGTAAAGGGTATACATTCGCTTGCATGCTTGATATGGATAACGTCATGACGTGGATAAGCTTAAATACCTTGTGTGTAGTTTATACAGGCCACGATGTCATGACATAAGTCAAACGGGAAGTCAAAGTGTGTAATATTTTCTATGTCATTTGAATGTGATTGGAAGGAGCTTCACGGAACGTATGGCTTCGAAAAATGGGGAAATTGTGGGGTTTTACATGTTTTATGCCCGGGTTTTATGTTCAACTTGAATTTTTAATTTTTAACAAGCAACAGTACGTGCATGCCTGAGTAGCACACACTCACAGCATAAATATGCATGGGTGTATCATATGTGCATGCATGCATTGTTCATGTTGTACATGCAGAGCTGACACAAATGTGCAACCACAGGCATGACAGGCAAATTGACTGAAGGCAGTCACTCATGGCAGTAGAATTCCTAGCCTAAAGTAATAGTTCAGTAGTAAGCAAAGAAAGGCTGATTTTCTCTACCGTGTAGGCTGTAGAGTTCATGATGAGTTCTGTAATGAGGTCTGGCAACTAACTTACGGTACGCGCGGCAGTTGTGCGTGTGTGTGTATATCGAGACACGTCTCGGGGTCGGCCATTTTACGGGTCGGGACAATTTACGCACCCATTTTTCTGCATCCACTTATCATGCTTATGACTTATTATTAATTTTATTTTCCTATAAATAATTATTTTGGAATTAGAAAGACATATTTAAGCTCTGTGGTATATGTTTCTTTTTTATCATGTTGTAAAATGTTGCGATTCCATCCTCTCTCGATTTCAGTAGCAGGAAATTGCCCGCGCTTCAACTGGACCAATTTATGGTCCACATTGATCCAGTTCAGTCAGCGCTGTTTTCCACCAGTGTTGGGCAATATCGATAAAAAGTAGTACCGCAAAATCAGAAATTTATACATCAATCATGTAGGCCCTAATCATGTATTGCATTTTACAAATGCTGCTTGGATTTGCGTTGTATAGACCTACTCACTGCCAATGATGTGCAATAAAACGCTCCCATGTTCATGATGTTGTAAATTGCAGTGCATGTGAAAAATAACGAAACGTACCACAGTGACGGCCATGATTTTTGGCATTTGCATGCATTAATAATTATTACTTTAATTTACTCACATTTGATTTGACCATAGATTTATTATTAAAAGATCTCGGACTAAAATTATCCAATGGCAATGCGAAACGCTATGGTAAATCCGCCATCTTGAATGTCACGTATGGAGCAGCAAATAGAGGACCTTCGACAACTCACGGCAAACGGCCGACTTCGAACGATGTTTTAAATGCGAGCAGCGCGTTTAGCATGTCTGCACGGCTGTTTGTTGCGTGCGTTGCGCGGGGCGCAGTTAGTGCACGTGCGCTGTGAATTAACGCGCGATTATCTCAGATCGCGTTCTGTCTCATGGTCGCCGAATGAATAACGAGCCTTCCGGAGGTCCTCTATTTGCCTCTCCATGAGTGACACAAGATGGCGGCGAAGTCCGAGATCTTTAAATAGAAAATCTTTGGATTTGACGCACTCATTTCGCCACGCACGATCGCCTCACGCATGCGTACTCAATCTCGTGATGAGCGGTGCGCTGTCATGTGCAAGCGAACTTCGTTTAAACGCACAAAAAACTATTAAACCCTACTTCAAAATTTAGGCGACAAATTTCCGTCGATGTGGTTCACTTTTAGGGACAGATTTCCGTCAATTTGGTTCGGTTTAAAGCGACAGGTAGAAAATTGCACAATTTGGCTAATTCCAGCGTGACGGACAGGACACATTTAGGTACATCTTTTTTGTAAACACCGATGCAGAAAATAGCTAGAAAATTTAGTAGAAACCAAAGTTGCTGTGACAGATGGGACAGGCTCGACCACCAATTTTTTCCGATTCCGATTTGCGGAACAAATTTCTGGTTAGCCTGTAGATGTGCGTCCAGTCCGTAACACTTCTCCGCAAATCCGATGTCATCAGTTTCACTTCAATTTAATGTAGCCAAAAATCTATACATCTGACACAAACAAGAGTGTACATTTTCTGAAAGCTTACATTCCAAAGATTCTATATGTATCAAAATCAGGGTGATATACAGTGTGTGTAAGAAAATATACAGGGTGGTAACATGGAAAAATCTTAGATTTCCTTGTCATTAATGTCAATCTTCGGTCCAACATGCAGAACTAATTTCTGGTTAGTCTGTAGATGTACGTCCAGTTCGTAACATTTCCCCGCAAATCCGATGTCATCAGTTTCACTTCAGTGTAATTTAGCTAAAAATCTATACATCTGACACAAACAAGAGTATACATTTTCTGAAAGCATTTAAAAGATTCTACATTTATCAAAATCAGGGTGATATACAGGGTGTGTAAGAAAATATACAGGGCATTATAACTCCTAATAAAATACAATTTTCATTTTTGCCCATCTTGAACAGCCAAAAAAAAATCACTGAAAACTAAACTCAGAGAGTGTTCATAAATACTCTGGTGGGAGGGGGGGGGGGGTGACGAATTTGTAGGGGAGGTTGACATTTTTAGTTCCTTGAATTTCTTGTTCAATATTCACCACCGCACACACCTACTGATAAACGGCAGTGAAAACTGGTACTAATGTGGGCAGTCGAGGTTATACAATACACACAACAGATTAATATTACACAAGGACACATGTGCACGAGATCAATCATGATGCTTAATCGCCACCCGAGCAAATACATTTACAAGTAGGTAATCTGGTTATTCATCGTACACATGAACAATTAAACACGGTGAGGAGCAGTTTTTTGATACACGAGGCAACTGAATATAATTTATGAAAGGGGGTAAGCCGTTAACCAACTCACAGGGTTGCAATTAAACAAGACAATATTTACACGAATTCCCTACCAGAAACAACCAAACTGAAAAGGTTTAGTTTTAGGTAAACAATTACAACCTGTTGGTGAGAATGGCCAAATATAACATTAACTTGATATTTGGGCAAAACATCCATGTCCGTAATTGAAACACTTCTAAAGTATGTAGCAGTCTGCAGTCTTTTCAACTTGCTGCATCTTCAGTATTCTTAGGACATTATGACTTGGTGCACATGAGATTATATACACATTTTGCTCTTTATGCTATTCCCACACATGCTACAGGGTGATGAGACTGGTGAAAATGTTTCTGGCAGCTCTGGTGGTACTCCAACTGAAGCTTCAAACTTGCCAGTTGAAGGTGTTGAAGAAGGTCAAGAAGTCAATGAAATGCCACTCCCAAACTTCAGTGGAGACATTGAAGGTTTACTTGGAACAGATAAACTTTGGTCAGTTATTGATAGAGTTATTGAACAGGCGGCGTTTTGGGTTCTTGCACACGGGGATATGAAGAACAAAGATCAATATGACAGCTTCGGGGCAAGATTTGTGCAGAAGTATCCACTAATCAAGGGTTTTGATGATGATAAGCGTCCACATAGCTTCTTTCTGAAGAAGCTGTCAAGAAAATTGCGAAACTTACGAGATATTTCTAAGAAAAGGTCGGAGAGAGTACGAAGCCCCCCTTCTGAACAAGAAAAAAAGAAAAGAAGAGTGAGTTCTGCTGACTCAAGTGCAGCTGCTGGTTTGAGCGAAGATGTCATGTACAAGAAGAATCTGAAGGAGATGAAGTTGGTTGCTAGCAATGAGAAACCTGATGCAGCAAAAATTAAGCTCCTGATGACGAAGACCTTTGATGTACGGAGATTGTGGCTGCGTGAAAGAATGGGAACAGGAGTGCAGGAAATCTTGGATAAATTTCCTGTGTTAGCAGAAGCAAAGTTCGTAAGTATTATAAATTAGTTATGCACACAGGTCTTCTCTGAGGCCAATAGAACAGAATTCTGCATAACATGTGCGCATTTGGTTTTTTCGATCGGGTTATGGATGCCAAAATTCTAGTAGTAAAATTAAAGTTTCTTGAAATAAATCCAGTAGAGGTCCCCACTCACTCTGGAAAATCGATCTTATTTTTCAGACCGGGAAAATTTGAGGAATTTGATAAATATCAGCAAAACTCAGCTAATTTGAATGGCCTAGGAGAATTTCTTTTCTTTTGTTTCCACTTTGGCACTCAAGCGCTATACAATCAAGCTCGTTTCCGGCATTGTTTCTCTCCAGGGTTTCTCTATTCCTGTGCTGTAATGACACCTTTTGCAACTTTCCTCTATGGAAATTATCAATGAAAACTCAGTAAATTTTGTCTTCATGAAATAGCAGGAACATTTTTAATTTGTTTTGGTGTGGTATTACCATGGTATGCATTGTACAGTGATCTAAATTTACTCATGATACCTGTACTTTGGTGTGGACAGACTAGGATCATGGGCAAGTTTCACCTTTCAAATGTCATTGAAGTTTTGGAGTGTTCGCTGTCATAGTGCAATGTTAGCAACAATCTAATTAACTGGCTCAAGCCTGCACTCATCTGTTATGAAATGGGTTACAAACTGTAATTATTAATTTGTAGTGATCTATATATAGAAAAGCTCAATATCTCCACCTTTTTCTTTAACAAGCATGGCTACACAGGAATTGACTCCTCCATGTAGGTTAGATGGTATAATGAGAATTTTTAGGCATTACTAATTGCTAACATAGCTATTACATTTTTTGCCATTCCAGTTCAAATATGAACTTCTGAAAATAATTGGAACAACATGGGAACAACTTATCGCCAATGTCAACAGGATGGTGGGAAAATTGGATGATCTCTTCGAGGAGAGTGCCAGTGATGCAGATGAGGAACAGGTAAATTAATAGGGAGTCAGGGACATAAGATTTGTGAAATATCTTGGTGCTCCTCATACACAAAACTGTAGGAGAAATCTAAAGATTCTGGTAAATTCTTATTGCAAGAATCAATTATTAATGGATTAACACACACCTATGATACTGAAATTACACTAATTTCATATGAAACTCAGTTGAAACTGATTTATCAGATTCTTTTAAAACAAGATATTCATTGTAAATGAAATCTTGTTCCTATTCATTCATATGGAATTATTGTGAAGATTGATTAATCATAAATTAGCATTTTACTTCTCAAATCACTATGTTTTTGTTAGTCATTTTGGTGTCCCATAGTGATGCAAAGCTATTTAAATGCTACATAAAAACAGGGACTTGCGACTATTTCCGTCAATATTGTATACTGTTTTATATAATGTGTGTATATTATTTAGGTATCCAAAAATTGTTGAATTGTGAAGTCTGACATAATATGGACACCATACCTCATGTGGTGAACACTGGGACATTAAAAACTTTGATACTCTGTTAAAGCCACATTATAAAATCCCACCAAAATTTAGATTTGCTTAATTTTATTCTCAAAGTGACAAAAAACCAAGTAAAAATTGCCCCAGAACACCTTACGTGGCAAAGGGATACGCTAAAACAAGAAATTTGCAGATTTGCACACACGCTGATTTACGTTGATTTCAATGGGGAATTAGCTGGTCGCCACCCACAAGTTAACAAAAAATGTTGATTTTATTAAATCTACAAAATCCTTGGCTTAACGCTTGTTAGGGTGTGTTAATTTTGCTAATTATTACAGTCACGATAAAACCATTTTTAGCGATTTCAATTTTTTTCATGGTTGGGTGCATCCGGATGTTATAATGTGGCTTTAAGTGTAATCGCAAGTTCAAAATGAATCTGCAGCGTAATTTCATTCAACACTGTGATACTCTTTGTTACATTACAGGTGGAAGATAGCGATGCAAAGCTTCTAGAGTTACTGGAGAAGCTGGACAAGGCCACCAAATGGCGTGCCGTAAACAAGGACAAGAAGCTTGTGGAGTTAGTAAGTAATCATTTGATCAGTAAATCATTTCGGGATCAGATTTGGTACTGTTTTCTCTCAGACCCGGTTCCGGAACTTCCGATATGAGCTAGCATACCGATAAATTTGTTGTTCAGATAACAGCACTGCGGTTCTGTTTTGTTTATTTGTCTCCCCATAACAGGGGTAGTGTATGACAGCATACACACAGCAAGAGTACTGTGCTCGGGAATGCAGTTCCCTTGTTACTCAGTTACTGCAGTGGTACGGTACCTACACATAACTTATAGCCGGGCTTATAGCACTCCTTCAAAGTAGCTCCAGTGCTGTTTTGTACTTATTGCACAGTTACTCGGAAGTACAGGGTGTCCCAAAAGTCACGCCCCTTGTTCATGCTTCATATATTTACCTGGGAGAACTGCATAGTGAAAAAAATAAAATGATTAAATAGAGCGATCCTTTAGAATTATTTTGATATTAAACTTGGCCCCATTGATGACCCCAAACCGTAATTATACAAGTTTATAAATATGGCCGTAAAATACACAAACGCATATATGGGTCTTTCAATATGACGTATGTAAGGTGTGCTCGTTAGGAACAGAAAAACATGCGATGCATTTTATGCTGAACAGAGTGGTATGTGCTACCCCAGTCTGCTATGAACAGTCCTAATTTCTGTTCGTTTACTGCAAATTGGTATTTTATTATCATTTGCCATTTCGGAGCATTGATATAGTCTCATTAAACATTTCGAAAATGTCAACAAGATAAGTTTCACTTGAAAGCAACATATTCAATTCGCTTGGTGCTACGCGGAAACAAATTTAGTTCACGAACCCAAAGTTCAGAAAAGAATTTTATGAATACTTGTACATAACACGAGAAAATTAAAAAAAAACATTGAGATTTATAAACATAGACACAAGATTTTGATACCTGGATCTGTGCCTTTTTAACCCCAAAGTCATTATAAAAGAACGAGACGAACAGCAAGGGAAAAATCCGAGAAGCGCTAGACGATCGGTATGTTTACACTCTAAACGGAAAACAAGGTGCAAAGAATAAAGCGCACCATAATCTGAAAAAACCTGAAACGCCAACTATCAATGACCACAGAAACTGTTTAAGGTCTTTAAAGCACAGAAAGTAATGAATGTTGATTGCACTCCAGCTGTGTTCAAAATCTATCGCACATGTTCTGTTGCTTATGAGCACACCTTACATGCGTCGTATTGAGAGACCTCATTTATACGTTTGTGTGTTTTGCTGTACCACTTGCAAACTCTTGTAACTAGGGTTTGGGGGCACTGGTGGGGTCATGTTTGGTACCAATATAATTATAAAAGATCAGTCTATCTAATCATTGTAATTTCTTTACTATACCATATACATAAGTAGATATACGAAACATTAAAAAGGGGGCGTGACTTTTGGGACACCCTGTACCTCCACCACAGGTACTTCGAGGTATCACTGGGTCTGGAGCTACTTTGAAGGAGCAGTGCTGTAATGTATGTGTAGGTACCAGTGCAGTTAATGAGTAATATAGAACCAGTGCACTGAGTATTGCATTCCAGGCCATAATAATCTTGCTTTAAATCACATCTGTGTTTTGGTTCCCATAACTTTCTCAATTAAATAAAAGGTATTCTTTTTACAGGTGACTGTTGTACCCAAAGGAAAAGCCCTCGATGCCCCACGGTTGGTGATCATCGACCAAGAAGGGAACTACAGCAATGGCTTTGTTTTATATGATCAGGTGGCCATAGACTGCAAGTGTGACACTTTTGCAGAATGTATCCTGATGCTGATAGGGAGTTACTACGTCTTTTACCTTGGCTATCCAGTTGCATACACCGGCATACTTGGATTTTTGCAGACCCATGCCATGAAGGATAAAGAAAGTGAATTCAAAAAAACAAATAAATTTGTTGAATTTTCTAAAAAGTATTCAGACATTTAAAGTAGAAATACAGTTTGCAGTACTCCATTGCACTGTTGCTGTACTGATACTATGCAGAAATAGTCATAGATGCCACTTATCAGGTTTTAACTTGAATTCAGGTTTTTTGCCCTTCTTTTCATGTACAAAAGGATAGGAAAAATTAAAATTCAGGCTTTTTTGCAGCATGTCAGGTTTTTGGACAAAACCTGAGTGGCATCTCTGATTAGCTACATGTAGCTGTGCAGCTACTTGGTTAGCTGATGCTCAGCCAGGATGAAACAGAATGTCACTCAAAAGGAACAGCACAGCTACCTCTGCATAGCGTAAGTGCAGTAACAGTGCAATACTGCATCATGGACCATAAGAATGTGAGTGTACATTGTAGTTATTAAATCAATTGTGTCCTGTTCTGAAATTTGCCTGTGTACTTAAAAGATTTGTAGTAAGTTTTATAAGGTAAACCCAAGTCACACTACAAGCAACCCTATGGATACTGCTATGCCCAACAAGTTCACAACACGCCTTGTGGTCAAGTGAAATGTCAAATTCACAATCTTTACACACTTTCAATTATTATTTCAGTTACTATTTGTAATTGTAATTGAAATACCAGTAGACAAATTTGACTTTGTAGTGTTCGAAGGTTGAGAGGTTAGAACTTTCACTTGGTCACAAACCGTATTCTTCCAGAATATGGGTGAACGATGAATGCCAATCAGAAACGGCCTGCCAGAGTAGTCGTTCAGGCGGATGGAGCGAGGGGGGAGTGGAATACGGCTGACCAGTGAGGCTAAACACAAACATTGCTCTTACAAAATTCTTGATTTGATATTATTGTAATTGGACTTTGTAGTGTTCGAAAGTTGAACTTTTACTTGGACACAAACCATGTTCTTTGGAAATGATACACTTGTGATTGCGTTATGAAACATGGTGCCTGTCCTTGCTCATACAGAATTTTTAATTGATATTATTGTTATTGCAATTTTGTAATTGATATAGACAAATTGGGACTTTGTAGTGTCCAAAGGTTGAGAATTTTTCATTTTTATTTGGATGCAAACCATGTTCTTTGGGAATGTTAATATGATGTAGAGGTGATAATTGCATACATGTTATGGCGACAGTTTGGTAAAATAGAGGATTTGATCGCTCTAGAGCTTGCCTGTATGAAATAATTAAAAATTTTGGTTTTCATTTTCTTCATAAAAATGCGGTTATTTTCGTATGCGATTCATGCAGATTACCGCTTTCTACCGCTTTTCTACAAAAAAAGGTGTATTTTTTAGGAATTCACAAAAATACACATTTTTTTGAATAAAATCTGTAAAAGAGCCTCAATCTGCATGAATTGCATAACAACCGCATTTTGATGAAGAAAATGAAAACCAAAACTTTCAGTTATTTCATGTTAGCAAACTCTAGAGCCAGGGAATTCTTTATTTTACCAAATTGTTGCCATAACATGTATGCAATTCTGTATTGTTTTGACCACCTATATGATGAAACATAAGATGGTAGCTGTCCTTTTTCTTAATTGATATAATGATATTATTATAATTGCAATTAGACAAAATTTGACTTTGTAGTGTACAAAAGTAGCTTTTAGCCAGAGCACCGGCTATAGTAATCAGTAAAGTCCAAGTGTCGGCTTCGCCTTGGCTTTGACTGCTCACTTCACGGTGAAGCTTTGCTGCTAGGTGCTAAGTCACTGGCAGGGGTCACTGGAAGTGGAATTTCGTGGTCACAGGGTCTTACTTAGAGTAACTTGGATACTGACTGGACTTTATTTGAGTAACTGAGATCAAGAATTTAACAGTCTTGGGATCTTATAAAGATCTAGCACAAAGGTTTCAGATTTTTTACTGGGACACAAACCAAGTTCTTTGGGAATGTTACACAGGTGATGAAAAAAAACATGGTGCCTGTCCTTGCTCTTGCAGAATTTCTAATTGATAATATTGTATCTGCAATTCTAAATTGTTCTAAAATAGACAAAGACTTTGTAGTGTACTAAGGTTGAGAATTTAGAATTTTTACTTGGACAAACCATGTTCTTTTGGAATGTTACATGCGTGATGAAACATAACATTGTTCCCCTTCGAGGATTTCTTAGGACTTTTGCTATAGTGTTCATTGAACCACATAGACTTGTATCAATAAAAAATAAATTCTGTTGCAATTTGTTCCAAGTGAAAATCTACTTTTCTTAGACAATTTGTAGTGTACAAAGGTTGTGAATTTAGCAATTTATACTTGGACAAACCATGTTCTTTGGAAATGTTAACATGCATGATGAAACAACATGGTGCCTGTCCTTGCTCTTATAGAATTTTTCATTGATATTATATTGTTGTACAATGTAATTACAATTGTTCATTCTTACTAATCTTAGAAAATACCTAATGGGATCATCCTCTGTGTGTGTTAGGGGGAGGGAGGGGTGCATCAATATTTTACTAGTTACTACACACTTTTATTTTGTGCAATTTTTTTGCCATGCAAATAGTGATTGCAACAAAACTCGGGTCAGAGAACCACTGGCCCAAGACGGTAAGATCTAGATACATGCGAGTGTATTTTAGTTGAGTTTCGAGGTTATCTACGGGTGAATGTGTCATTTTATGGCCAGGTTTAGACTCTGATAATGATGAAACGTGGTGTCTGATAAAGGAGTGGGTGTTCAAAAAATTGTGTATGTAGCTAAAATCACCTTCTGCACTGCTTAGCCACAATATGCTTTGCTGTGATGCATTTTGGAAATGCCAGTCCTCCTGTACTGCATTGTAGATATTGATGTATACTGCATTGTAGATATTGATACCTTGGTACAATGCAGTATGGGAGACTGGCATTTCATATTATTGCAGATTCTGCAATGCAGAATGGGCGAACTACCTTTCAAGCTCATGGAGCCAGGCCTTGTCTTTTGAGGAGTGTGATTTGGTAGCTACGCCTAGAAGCTCACCTTAAATTATTCAGGAATGTGATTTATAGCTCACCTTAAATTCTTAAAATAATGACTGATTGCCATACAAAACAGTAAAATGCACTCCTGAAAGCTCACCTAAAATTCTTGAGGAGTGTGATTAGTAGCTCGACTGGGATTTTTAAAAGACAAGGCCTGTGGAGCCATAATTGAAATAGACAAATTTAACTCTGTAGTGTAGAAAGGTTCAGAATTTAGAATTTTTACCTGGTCACAAGTAACCGATCAGCAAGGTATTCCACTATAAAAATTATAATTTGTGATCATTATGGGCATGCAATTTATGTGATGGGTAGTATATTGCAATCACATGATTGCATCCCAATTTTTTAACTATGGAGCTCCATTTTTTCCTGATTAACCAAGGATTTATCCTTATAAATTGTTTCACTCCTAGTAAAATTCAGTTTATAAAGAGGAAGGACAAAAACGTTTACAAATATCTAGAACATACCAAAATTTTGGTCTATCCCCTAAAATAAATTCTTATTCGGTGGGTGTGGTCTACAGGGTGTCTCACAAAAAAGTGTACTGTCAAAGCACCCTAATTTTGGAGATTTTATTGAAAGTTAATGAAAATTAGGAGATATGCGCTATATCTCCTAAATATTTGGCAATTGTATTCTAAAATTTGCATATTTTAGGGACTTTGCATGCATTTGATGAAAACATGAAAAATAGGTTTGTTCCTCTAATTTCTTTGAGTAGTGCATTTAACAATAATTTTCATTAACTTTCAATAAAATTTCCAAAATGAGGGCGCCTTGACGGAACGGTTTTTTGTGGAACACCCTGTATATGATTTGATTGGTTTTCAACTATCCATTATAGGAGTCCACAAGATGGGTCCACAATATTGTATACGTTGAGCGTTTGACGCTTGCACTCCACGTGTATACAGTGTGTGTAAATAAGTGCACATTACGGTGCAATCCACTAAAGGGTAAACAAGGTTTGTTTATTTTAGGGGAGTTACCATTTACTGTTTCTTTTTTAATGTCTGAAAATGGAATTTAAATGTGGTCAAAATTCATTGTAAGGCTAAACAAAAAAACAGTTTGTTTCATGTAGCGTGCGCATTTATTTTTTTGGCTGATTGTGGACATTTAAAAATGTGTTCATTAGGAAAAAATAAGTTTAAAAAATTGAAAATGTTAAGCAAAAAAAAACTGGCACAGAAATTTACATGTTTGGTTCCTGTACCAGGCTGCAAAAGTTAAATGCGAAATGCATTTTTTTTTAAGACCATGTCTTGAACAAAGAAATGCATTGTGTGCTGATTTTGAGTGTTTAAAGTCAGTTTCATGTGTTTGTGGATCACTCAGTGTAATTTACTAGTATTGTGCAGTTTTAACAACTTTGGAATTAACATTGGTCTATTTGACTGAGAAAAAAAAATACTCGGGACTTGAATGCAAGTAACACATTTCTGCGCCTAATTTTTAAATTTTTACTTAATATTTTGCATTTAAAAAAAAAAATCTAAGGCTAAAAATTAATAAAATATGTGCACAATCAGCCAAAAAAATTAAATGTGCGGGAAACATTTTGTTTTGCTTTCAGCCTAACATTGACCAACTGGATATAAAATGATGCACAAATGCTAGGTAACAACTTGTAAGCAATAATTTTCATGTTTCAGTAAGTTTACTGATTTGGCATTTTGTGGTATGTTGAGGTTGAAAAATTAAAAAAAAAGTTTTATTGCAATTGAAATCATATCATCTAATACTTCTCATCTTTATTTTGTCTTTTTTTGTGCAGATTTACCCCCAAAGTATACTACTTGATTTGGAACCAAACAGTTTTCTGAAAGATGGCTTACTATGTTGAAGCAGTTTCGAGACATGTCTTAAAGTGGCATATCAGCTCAGGGACCCGTGTCATTTTGGAAGACGGGTCGTATGCAAAACATGTCTTACCATGCACAACTCATCATGAAGATGCACTTGTGTGATTTAAGACATGTCTCAAAACTGGCTTCACAAAATGCATCTTACAGAAAGACGTGACTTGACCAACACGCGTCTTTAAAAATACACGTCTCCCAGTTGATGACATCAGACATGTCTTGATTATAAACATGTCATAATACAATACATGTCTTAAAAAATACACGTCTCCCACTTGATGACATCAGACATGTCTTGAGTATAAACATGTCTTAATACAATACATGTCTTGAAAAATACTTGTCGCCCACTTGAGTATAAACATGTCTTAATACAAAACATGTCTTTAAAAATACACGTCTCCCAGTTGATGACATCAGACGTGTCTTACAATGTGTCTTCTGCCAAGACACCATTTTTACAGTGTTGTGTATCTAAAACTGATTTTTAGGACATTTGAGAGGGGATCTTAGGTTAGTAGTTTACCCCCTCTCAACTACTAACCTAAGACCCTTGGATTTTTGGTGCCAAAATGGATTCAAATGATCTCTCATTCCCTCTAAACAACTTATCCACTATAATACTCGTGTATCTAAAACTGATTTTTAGGACATTTGAGAGGGGGTCTTAGGTTAGTAGTTTACCTCCCTCTCAACTACTAACCTAAGACCCTTGGATTTTTGGCGCCAAAATGGATTTAAATGATCTCTCATCTCTAAACAATTTATCCACTATCCTCTTGTATCTAAAACTGATTTTTAGGACATTTGAGAGGGGGTCTTAGGTTAGTAGTTTACCCCCTCTCAACTACTAACCTAAGACCCTTGGATTTTTGGCGCCAAAATGGATTCAAATGATCTCTCATCCTCTCTAAACTACTTATCCACTATCCTCGTGTATCTAAAACTGATTTTTAGGACATTTGAGAGGGGATCTTAGGTTAGTAGTTTACCCCCTCTCAACTAGCTACTAACCTAAGACCCTTGGATTTTTGGCTCCAAAATGGATTCAAATGATCTCTCATCCTCTCTAAACAATTTATCCACTATCCTCGTGTATCTAAAACTGATTTTTAGGACATTTGAGAGGGGATCTTAGGTTAGTAGTTTACCCCCTCTCAACTACTAACCTAAGACCCTTGGATTTTTGGTGCCAAAATGGATTCAAATGATCTCTCATTCCCTCTAAACAACTTATCCACTATAATACTCGTGTATCTAAAACTGATTTTTAGGACATTTGAGGGGGTCTTAGGTTAGTAGTTTACCTCCCTCTCAACTACTAACCTAAGACCCTTGAATTTTTGGCGCCAAAATGGATTTAAATGATCTCTCATCCTCTCTAAACAATTTATCCACTATCCTCTTGTATCTAAAACTGATTTTTAGGACATTTGAGAGGGGGTCTTAGGTTAGTAGTTTACCCCCCTCTCAACTACTAACCTAAGACTCTTGGATTTTTGGCGACAAAATGGATTCAAATGATCTCTCATCCTCTCTAAACAACTTATCCACTATCCCCTTGTATCTAAAACTGATTTTTAGGACATTTGAGAGGGGGTCATAGGTTGGTAGTTTACCCCGCTCTCAACTACTAACCTAAGACCCTTGGATTTTTGGTGCCAACATGGATTCAAATGATCTCTCATCCCCTCTAAACAACTTATCCACTATCCTCATGTATATAAAACTGATTTTTAGGACATTTGAGAGTGGGTCTTAATTTTTGGGTCTTAGTTTTTGGGTCTTAGTTTTTGGGTCTTAGGTCTTTGATATTAGGTTATAGTAGACACCCGGTTGGATGCATATGTAAAACATTGATTGCTTTGTAATGACAAACCATGATATAAAGTACGGAGCTATAGGTCCCATAGCTGAAGAAAGAAGAGGAAACAGGACGAATACAGTATATTAGTCGTTTCTCGACTAATATAAGTATGGTACAATTCATGAAAATGCACAAAGAGCATATAATAGGAACACAGAAACGGTGATAAAAGCAAATAAACACCCCTCTTATACAATGGAATGCTCGTAAGTTGACTATAAGTTTTAGTCTGCTCATTAACAATGCTCAGATTAAAGAATGAATACTGAATATGACTTATTAATATATCTTCTACTTTGTACAATTACCAAGCTTTATTAAATGCGTCATACGTATAACCATTATAGGACATACACCCAGCGTTCGCGTTAAGTGGTCGCCCGGTTGCCCGGGACACCCAAAATTAGCACCGGGCAACCAACATGTACTTATTTGGTTGCCCGGTGGGCAACCAATATTTTTACAAGAAGTGAAACACTTAACACATGCATTTAAATAGTTTACAGAACGGGCAATCAAAAAATCTGCCGGGCAACCATAATTTCCTGCTTGGTTGCCCGGCGGGCAACCAGATTTTTTTCCTTAATTCGGACGCTGCATACACCCCTACGTAATAATGGTATCAACCTTGTATGGTTATGTGTTTGATACATACAATAAGCATACAATAAGCATACCCATGTGTATTCATATGGTTCAAGTAAAAACAGCTTGTGTATTATTCGGTGCCACATTAAAGTTTAAAATGCTATGTAAATTGTGAATTCCCTAAAAAAAAAAATGGAATAACCCTCTTTTAAGAGGGTTAAACCATTTTAAAAATGGTTACACGAGTGAGCCGGTCAAATGATGAGTTTATTGGCCTGATTGGGAAACTAAATAGGGAACAATTTGTTTGACTATGGTTCAAAACAAGTCAATATGGAAGGGGAAATGGGCCATTAAATACATTATAATATTTACTAAAAATACAAAAGTGTACCTTCATTAATGTCATGTGATCAAAATATTCATCATGGCACCATTATTTGAAATGCATTTTTATAAACATTAACAATAGGGTAATACATGGCGCAAATATTAAACAAATTAAAAGATATGAAAATTGATATTTTTTTTAATGAAAACGGGGAAAAATCACACTTTTTAGATATTTCTCAAACCATGAAAAGTAGCACCACCCCTATTCTTCATAATGGAACATTCCAAAATATTTTTTTAGTTCTGTGTATTTTGTAATAGTAGAAAGATGTATGAAAAGAGAAAGTGAGGTACCTGCATTGTTATAAACATAACAACAAATGTCTCCTAAATTCATTATTATCAAGTTTTCAACGGGGATATTTAAGCCTCGTTTTGAGGGGCTATTATATCTCCCTAAAAGAGGGGTGGGGGGGGGGGGGGTGGGGGTACCTGAGAATTTTCATACTGATATTCATGAATGCTTTGAGGAACACAACAAAACTTCATAGTATGAGTAAAAAATGCTGACCCCTCTTTTCCTGGATTTTGCAATACTGCATGGTTTTCTCAGAATATGCGTGTTAAATCATTTTCGTAAATGGAGGTTTAACGATTGCAGGTTTTATAATAATGATTTTGCCTTGTGTAGAATTGTGCATTGAAATGTATTCATGTACATGTACATGATTTAAAGGGACGATGATCCTGAATTTCAAATTTCACTTTTGTCCACACTTTCCAATATTTGTGCATATTTAGAAAGCCCTAACATATGTATAAAACATCTCCCGCAGAAATGTCATATTTAGTGCCAGAGAGCCAATTTAATTAGTTTCAATTAATTTCTCTCCGGAGAGAAGTTAACTCATTAGAGTGTTTCTATAAACAAACAATTTAAATCTTGATTTTTAAACTTCAGTGGTGTACTCGACCATTTATGAAGATAATGTTATGTTTTTATATTAACATATTCTTTTTTTAAGAAATTATATTTCTTTTCCAAAAAGAAAATCATACTTTTTATGAAACAACAAATTTAGGAAATTTGAAACACTGGTTATTATATTGCCGCCAAGAATCAAACTTGCTAAAAACCCTCTTTTCTTCACAATGTCATCAAATATTTAAAGAGATTTATTTACCAGCTGCAATCATGGTCAGTCCATTTAAGGGAAGTGTCAACCCTATTATTTTGATGATCAACTTTTGCTTCTAAGTTTGAGAATATTGAATAAAAGTACATAAAAGTATACATTTTTCAAAAGGAAATTTGATAAGGAATCCGATGGTGATATCAATGTGATACCAAATAAACTAAATTTTGAGAAATGAACCAAAAAGCAATTTTGTTACCCCAAATTTTTCAGACAGCATAACTATAAAATAAAAAATGGTAATTTGTTCTAATATACGTTTTTGTAAACAAAACAATTTTGTCTAGGAGGCAATTTTTTCTTTTTCCAAAATAAAGCTTGGTTTTGGAAATATTGCTAAAAACATCGAAAAGTGTAAAAGTCATGGTTTTTTTGCATACATTTCGCTAGAAATGGATGCATATCTAGAGTTTAAAATCCATAATCGAAAAAATAAAAAATTGCCTCCTAGTGCTGAAAGTCCTCTACACAATGGTAGTAAAAGCTTACCTGATAGTTTGATATATTTTTAGTTATGTTGTCTGAAAATTCGTAAAATTCCGTCAAATTTGAACTTCTAGAAAACATCGATTTAGTAAAAATATTGACATTTTCCACCATTTAAAGCTAAATGTTCACGGAATATACGGGCGTGTGACCTAAAAAGCGAGTATACTATTATGAACAATCATAATAAACTATCAGATTCAATTTATATTGTCACAATGTGAAGAAATTGGAAGAAAACTGAAATTTAAATGATCGTAAGATTGGCCTTTGTTTACATTTTTAGACATTGTTTTGCGCTCTTTTGTTTTTCGCGTCTACGTCGGGGATATTAAGCGGCACGTCTAGTATTACGCCCGGGGAGTTTCAGCGCGCGACGCAATGATCGAACAGCTGTCGCAGCATTTGAAAAGCGCGGAACTCCGCTTAAATTCCTGCCAAATAACCATGCGCCTTTTCCTGACTCAAACTTACCAAAACAACAATTTAAAATCACCCAAAAGAACGGGAAATAATCGCTTACGATTAGTTACTTATGATGGTAATGATAGAATACATATAAAACTAGATCTAGTTCTGGTCTAAGACCAGGGCACCTTGATTTTTTATGTGTTAATGACCCCTAGTGACCCCATATAATATGTCAATTGTAATCCATGAAGACCCTATATGTGCATGGAGCAAGAGCATTTGAAGTGAAAATCACATATTGACCCCTAATGACCCTTTCATGACATTTGTCTCAAGTGTTGATTGACTTTTTTCTTGTGTCATCCTGCGACATAAGATGCAACAAGTCCGATCAAAATCAGAGCATGTTTTTACATTTGATCCCTGTATAGGTCAATGACCAATAATGACCCTTTCCTGACCTTTGACACAAAGTTTGTGTTTGACGGGATGTTTGACTGTTTTTCTTGTCTAATCGAACGACTTTTATTGCAACAATTCTTATTAAAATCAGAGTATGTCTTAAATTTCATGATTTTTATAGTTCAATGACCTCTACTGACCAGTGACCCTCATATGAAATGTCACTTTTTATTGCTGATGGTGTATTTATGAACATGGACCCAAGGAATTTTTTGACCAGTTCGGATGGTCACCAGTCATTTCCTGAGTGAAAGGAAGCATTTTGCTCATTACACATACAGGGTGTCCCTAAAAAAAGGGTGCACATGTTTGAGCAACTTGTTGACCATGAAGTCCTAAAGTTTGATGAAATATGGTAATACATACGGAAAGGAAAAACACTCAGCTTTCAGATGCCGTTTATTTGATCTGATTTGGATTTGTCAATCCTGAGATATACCCAGTTTATCAAAGCTACCCAAAATCGACGTTGTGCCACTTTTACAAAAAGAATGATTATGAGCGTCAAAACGATACTAACATTGGTCTATCCATGGGCATCAATCGTCTTGAAACATTGGGTTGTGCATTTGACCAGAATTGTTTAAAAGAGGCTGAGGAACAAAAATGATGTCCTTGGCATATGTGGTAAGGGATTTCTACGAGCAGATATTCTGGGTTCCTTCTGAAGTGCACGCCGCACGTTTTCAATGTGTTACTGTGTCCTGCCACTTTTCATATCTTAGTCTTCCAGAATGTTCTTTATTCATATTGGTGCTTGTACCATCTACCAAGTATTTCCAATACTCCTTTGTATAGGTGTATTCCTAGATAGTACGTGAGTGTTTGGGAAATGAATGGCAAACTCTCTGGTGTCTTCTGCTGGACTTCTCGTTTCATGATATTTTAAGACCATGAACACCCGCTTCCAGTGTTGTAGGACTCGGGACTCGGACTCGGACTCGAGTCCGACTCGAGTCCTTTTTTTCAAAGACTCGGACTCGGACTCGGTCCCAGTACTCAAAGACTCGGACTCGGACTCGGACCCCAAGGACTCGAGGACTCGGCTTCGAGTCCTCATCGAGTCCGGCAAAAAAAATTTCAGGTGTTTTATTTTCATTAATTTATCTGAATTTTGTTTTGCTGAGGGACTAAATTTTGCAGTCCGCCGCTAGCAAAACAATAACTTTCATAAGTAACACAGAGGGTGCTGTTGTACCAGACCAGCAAGTATAGCGCTACCATGGAACGCATATTCAGAAGAGGAATGGGGGGGGGGGTGGGGGGGTTGATCATGCGGCCACATCGCGCTAGATTATCCCCCCCCCCCCCCCCCGCCCCCCAAATGGTGCAGATGCTGATGTTCCTGAAGTGCAATGAGCATCTTCTTTAAATTCAACATATAACATTAGGCCAACTCAAAACTGATTTTGATGATTGATGAGGTCAAAACTCAGGTGTTGTCAAGCAATGAAATATTCAATTTTCTTTCCTGGTTCATTTTCATAGCCTTATTTTACTGACATCTTCTTTCAATGTCAGTACTCCCAGTTCCAAAGATATCGTCGATTTAGTATTGCTTTAAAAACAATAAATACAAAGAACATTAAATTTTATCCGGGCTTTTATCAGAATTATTAGCCTTAGCAATAGCAATAATTTACTTCTTTAACTCGATCTGTTGTTGTTCGTCCATCGCAAAGCAAAGACGACAATGACAACAAAGACCAGTTACATAGTTGAATTTGATCTATGTGTCAGAGGATGATAACAAGACCAATACGGGCAAGGGAGCAACTCCAACATGTGTGGCCCTTGTGATCAGTATCTGGCGTTGCTGCTCTCGTCTTGCGGATCTTTTCCTCTATACACTCTTTCTAATTTAAGTAATTTTGCATGCAAATAATTGCAAATAAGCAGTAATTAAAAGAACAACCACAAAGACAACACAAGCCTAATAAAGTAAGTTACTGAACTGACTGTGATATATACTTTGATTAGGCCAAACAAAATAATAGGTTCGTCTCAAAGCTTGCGCGCGCATTGGTTTTGAAATGCCAAAATACCGCGTCTGAAATGCAGGAAATTGTCAAATCAATTTTTTTTTTCCCTACAAATTTTTATTTCAAGTTTTATTAAAAATTTCGGCAGATTTTCCTTTTCTCAAACTTTTACATGACTCAGTTCTTCAAAAAACGCTACACAATTGTTCTTTACACAACTACATCACAATATTCATTTCAAATGTAAAAAAAAATATCAGAAAGTGTCAACGGTTGCAAATAGTAAGAGTAAAAATTGCCACACAAATAAAAAAAAATGTAAAAAAAAAAAAATGGAAGACAAAAAACAGCGCGCGTCGCCCGATTTTGAAGCCTTCGCAAGCTTTGAGACAAACTTTTTTTTGTTGCTTGGCCTTAGTAATTATTATATAACGCATGGAAATATTCTAGCCATCTGATTGGTGGATACTACATCATAATAACACCAAATAGTTTGGTCCATTTCATGCTTGACGTAACTTTCCGGTCTTGTTTTGTCTTTCAAAAAGCACTATTGACCGCGTACTATTGGCAAAAAAATGCCATGCCTCGTACGATTTTGCCATAATGGCATGGAGGATCGACTCGCCTGTAAGATCTTTTTCATGTTTTGATCAAAATCGCACACAAAAATATTTTCATGCATTATATAAATCAAATATGGACTGCTCTTTATTCGTGAAATGGGGTGAACTATATAATTGTTCCTCGGTGATCTGGAGACCTAAGCCTACTATTTCCCCTCAGCCTTCGGCATCGGGAAAATAGTAGGCTTACCGTCTCCAGATCACCTTGGGGCAATAGTTCACCCCATTTCCCTCATGAACAGTCCATATTTGTATAAGTATAAACAGTATAGAACTGAAATTCTGACTAATAAAACGTTGATATAGTATTGGTGAACTGCGTCTTGAATTTGATACATAAGGACTCGGACTCGGACTCGGACTCGGATATTGAGGACTCGGACTCGGACTCGGACATAGAAATTGGCAAAGACTCGGACTCGGACTCGAGTCCTTTCCTCAAGGACTCGGACTCGGACTCGGACTCGGATGATGAGGACTCGACTCCAACACTGCCGCTTCTAATGAATTGAGGCCGCACCCAGCCATATAGACGTCTGTCTCGTTTTGTTTTGAAAATGTAGGCCCAATAAACATTTTGTGAAACCTCGTTAAAAGGACTGGTTCGAATCATGTAACAAACATCTTTATTATTCAGTTCTGCTTGGATACACAGGCACTCATTTTTGTCTCGCCTGATGTAATCAGAAAGAGACTATGTTATCACTATTTCTGTCCGGCGTCCGCCGTATGCCGTATGCCGTATGCCGTCAGCCGTGTGCTAAGAAATACCTTTGTGACGCGATATCTGGAGATCCGTAAGGCCTATCGTGATGGGACTCGGTGGAGGGAAGGGGGGTGGTGCGTTCTGTTGCTGATTGATTTTTCAAGGTCATCGGGGGTCATACAAGGTCATCGGGGTCAAATATGCTTAAAACTTTTGAGACGCGTTGTGACGCGATATCTAGAGATCCGTAAGGCCTATCTTGATGGGACTTGATGTCAGGGAAGGGGGTGGGGTGTTCTTTTGCTGATTAGATTTTCAAGGTCATTGGAGGTCATTCAAGGTCATCGGGGTCAAATATGCGTTCAAATAAGATCCGTAAGGCCGATCTTGATGGGATTTGGTGGAGGGAAGGGGGTGGTGTGTTCTTTTTGCTGATTAAATTTTCAAGGTCACCAGAGGTCATCGGGGTCAAATATGGGGTCAAATAGATCAGTAAGGCCTATATTGATGAGATTTGGTGGAGGGAAGGGGAGTGGTGTGTTCTTTTTGCTGAATACATTTTCAAGGTCATCAGAGGTCATTCAAGGTCATCAGGGGTCAAATAAGATCCATAAGGCCTATCTTGATTGGATTTGGTGGAGGGAAGGGGGATGGTGTGTTCTTTTTGTTCTTAATTTTTCGGGGTCATCAGGGGTCAAATATGGGGTCAAATAGATCAGTAAGGCCTATCTTGATGGGATTTGGTGGAGGGAAGGGGGGTGTTCTTTTTGTTGATTAATTTTTCGGGGTCATTGGGGGTCAAATATGGGGTCAAATAGATCAGTAAGGCCTATCTTGATGGGATTTGGTGGAGGGAAGGGGGGTGGGGTGTTCTTTTTGTTGATTAATTTTTCGGGGTCATTGGGGGTCAAATATGGGGTCAAATAGATCAGTAAGGCCTATCTTGATGGGATTTGGTGGAGGGAAGGGGGGTGGTGTGTTCTTTTTGTTGATTAATTTTTCGGGGTCATTGGGGGTCAAATATGGGGTCAAATAGATCAGTAAGGCATATCTTGATGGGATTTGGTGGAGGGAAGGGGGGTGGTGTGTTCTTTTTGTTGAATAATTTTTTGGGGTCATCGGGGGTCAAATATGGGGTCAAATAGATCAGTAAGGCCTATCTTGATGGGATTTGGTGGAGGGAAGGGGGTGGTGTGTTCTTTTTGTTGATTAATTTTTCGGGGTCATCGGGGGTCAAATATGGGGTCAAATAGATCAGTAAGGCCTATCTTGATGGGATTTGGTGGACGGAAGAGGGATGGTGTGTTCTTTTTGTTGATTAATTTTTCGGGGTCATCGGGGGTCAAATATGGGGTCAAATAGATCAGTAAGGCCTATTTTGATGGGATTTGGTGGAGGGAAGGGGGTGGTGTGTTCTTTTGGTTGGTTAATTTTTCGGGGTCATCGGGGGTCAAATATGGGGTCAAATAGATCAGTAAGGCCTATCTTGATGGGATTTGGTGGAGGGAAGGGGGTGGTGTGTTCTTTTTGTTGATTAATTTTTCGGGGTCATCGGGGGTCAAATAGATCAGTAAGGCCTATCTTGATTGGATTTGGTGGAGGGAAGGGGGTGGTGTATTCTTTTTGCTGATTAAATTTTCAAGGTCATCGGAGGTCATTCAAGGTCATCTGGGGTCAAATAAGATCCGTAAGGCCTATCTTGATGTGATTTGGTGGAGGGAAGGGGGTTGGTGTGTTCTGTTTGCTGATTAAATTTTCAAGGTCATCAGAGGTCATCTGGGGTCAAATAAGATCTGTAAGGCCTATCTTGATGTGATTTGGTGTAGGGAAGGGGGTTGGTGTGTTCTTTTTGTTGATTAATTTTTTCAAGGTATTACATCCCTTGCATTAACTACAATGCATACCTCTGTGACAGTGCTACATTGTATCATATGTTTCATCATCATTTCTTTCAAGTCACTTTTGATGAACAGGCGAGACGCGCCGTTCGAGAACTGCCTTGTATTATTTAAACCTATTTAATCTCAATACAAAAATGTTATTTTGCATAACACTGGTGAAGGGCAATCGTACAAGTGGAAGTTGTATCTTAGGAGTAACCCTTTTAATTAAACTGTAAAGTGCATAAAGCCGCTCAAACTGATAATAGCGACAATAGCACAAAAGAGCACTGGTGTGCGCGATAGTGCGAGCAGTAAGTCAATCGTATTAAGAGCATAATAATCGCGCTATTTTAGCCGCTCAAACTGATAATAGCGACAATAGCACAAAAGAGCACTGATGTGCGCGATAGTGCGAGCAGTAAGTCAATCGTATTAGGAGCATAATAATCGCGCTATTTTACGCGATAGCGCCAATCGATAGCGTTAGTAGCACAGAAGAGCACGGGCGTATGTGATAGTGCGAGCAGTAAGGCGATAGCGACAATAGCAAAGTAGAGCACAGGCGTGTGCGATAGTGCGAGCATTAAAGCAATCGCATTATGATCATATGATTGCGCTATTTTACGCGATATAGCGACAATCAATAGCGTCAGTAGCACAGAAGAGCCCGGGCGTATGTGATAGTGCGAGCAGTAAGGCGATAGCGACAATAGCAAAGTAGAACACAGGCGTGTGCGATAGTGCGAGCATTAAAGCAATCGCATTATGATCATATGATTGCGCTATTTTACGCGATAGCGACAATCAATAGCGTAGTAGCACAGAAGAGCACGAGTTTGTGCGATAGTGCGAGCAGTATAATATATATAGCGAAGCACAGAAGAGCACGGGCGTATGTGATAGTGCAAAGCAATTAGGAGCATATAATCGCGCTATTTTACGCGAGCGCATTGTCACTTGCTATACAATAGCACAAAAGAGCACAGGTGTGTGCGATCGCGCGATTGTGTGCATATTTCTGCTGCAATTGCACAATAGCACCTTCACATGTGCTATTCGCGCTATTGTGCGATGTTCCTTTCAACAATGTTAGTAGTGCGCTATTCGCGCTATTTTGCGAATGATACTTCATTCATCTATCACAAAAGAGCACAGGTGTGTGCGATCGCGCGATTGTGTGCATCTTTCTGCTGCAATTGCACAATAGCACCTTCACATGTGCTATTCGCGCTATTGTGCGATGTTCCTTTCAACAATGTTAGTAGTGCGCTATTCGCGCTATTGTGCGAATGATACTTCATTCATCTATGAGACATACCAAGGATGTGCTATTCGCGCTATTGTGCGATGTTCCGTTTAACAATAGTAGTGAGCATTATAGTGTGTTACTCGCGCTATTTTGCGTTATTCGCGCTATTGTGCGATGTTCCTTTCAACACTAAGTTAGTAGTGCGCTAATCGCGCTATTGTGCGAATGATTATTATACTTCATTCATCTATGAGACATGCCAAGGATGCGCTATTGTGCGATGTTCCTTTCAACAATGTTAGTAGTGCGCTATTCGCGCTATTGTGCGAATGATCATTATACTTCATTCATCTATGAGACATGCCAAGGATGTGCTATTCGCGCTATTGTGCGATGTTCCTTTCAACAATGTTAGTCTCAGGAAATAAACTAATTTTGTCCGAACCTGATACGCATTTTAGGTGACAATGACATTCTGTGGACATACTATTCATCAAATCTTGAAAATGTCCGACTTCCCCATCCGTTCACGCTTTTTGGAGTTAATCAGACGGTGGTGGACATGTCAGACATTTACTTGGTGAATTTCAAGATGTTACTAACACACCGTTTGATAGTATCAAGTGACAGGTTTGGCATAATAGATTATGGGTCGTTCTTTAAACGCCCCAATCAAACTATGAGCCCTCTAAAATGCATGGTGGTAACCACCGATATAGTTTGTGTACTACTCAATGGGTACAGTTCACAGCATCTTGTGCGTCTAAAAAAAGAACCATATTAGAGCTATGCAACTCAAACTTTGGAACACGACTTTTTTAAGGATGACCTTTCATGTAGAATAGAAAATTTCAACAAAATTATGATAAAAGAGCGGTCCCGTGGCCCAAAGATGCCCAATGGTGGGGCGTTCTTTAAAAGCGGTCCTAGGTGCAGTGGACCCTGTTGTGCGTAACCGCCCAGAGCGGAGCAAGTTATATAGAGCCCCGCAGGGTTCCGGAAGATCGAAGTCACAATCTTCATCAGTAAATGACACGCCGGTGCATTTGCAAGTTTTGTGATTTTATAATTATTTAAATGTGTTGTTGTGTCAAAAATAAGCGTCCAACAAAATTATGATAAAAGAGCGGTCGAAGATGCCCGTGGCCCAAAGATGCCCAATTCCAATTTCGATTCAATGAGAGTTAAGATGGAGACATTGATAATGGTTTAAATATGGTGTGTCAAAAATAAGCGTCCAACAAAATTATGATAAAAGAGCGGTCGAAGATGCCCGTGGCCCAAATATGCCCGTGGCCCAAAGATGCCCAATGGTGGGGCGTTCTTTAAAAGCGGTCCTAGGTGCAGTGGACCCTGTTGTGCGTAACCGACCAGAGCGGAGCATGTTTATATAGAGCCCCGCAGGGTTCCGGAAGATACACTAATCGAAGTCACAATGAATGCCATTATTATATTATTATATTATATTATATTATATTATATTATATTATATTATATTATATTATATTATATTATATTATATTATACTATATTATATTATATTATATTATATTATATTATATTATTATATTATTATTATTATATTATATACCGGTGCTTATAGAGCGCATTTCCAAAAGATCAATGCGCTGTACCAATAACAGACATAAAAAAGGCATACAATTATATAACAACAAAATAACATCAACAACTTTTAAAAATATGATTTAAAAGATGCATTACAGCAAAGCACCACAGTTGTACAAAAAGTATTACATAATTTACACAATAATCAGTTACAAAATGTTTAAAAATACGAATGAATTGACAAAGTGATATATAATATTAAAAACTCCGTAGGCCAGGAAGTGAACTAATGTTTAGGAAAAAGGTGAGTTTTAAGAAGTTTCTTGAACTTTTTCACACTGTTTGCTTCACGAAGAGACCTAGGTAACATATTCCATAAATTGGGTCCTAAAACAGAAAAACATTTATCCCCATAGGTTCTGTTGGTGGAAGGGGTCACAAGACGGGTTGTATCTTGAGTTGACCTAAGACCGGCATGCCCTGGTGTGTACAAACAAATGAGATCTTGCAAATATTGTGGGGATGAACCTTGTATACAATATTATTGTACACATGCACTAAGATCTTAAAATCAACTCTCTGCTGGACCGGCAACCAATGCAGCTCACGAATCAAAGGTGCAGCGCTAGTGCCATCTTCATCAGTAGATGACACGCCGGTGCATTTACAAGTTTTGCGATTTTATTCCTGTACGAATGTCACTGCACCTTTTTTCAAAAAAATGAACACTCAGGAAAAAACTGATTTTGTCCGAACCGGATGAGCATTTTAAGTGACAAGGTAGCACACCACTGCTATCTTCTTAAAATAGCATTTACAAGTTGCTATCTTCTTCAAAAAATGAACACTCAGGAAAAAACTGATTTTGTCCGAACCGGATGAGCATTTTAAGTGACAAGGTAGCACACCACTGCTATCTTCTCAAAATAGCATTTACAAGTTGCTATCTTCTTAAGATAACAATTTAAGATAGCAATTAACGGGTTACTATCTTCAGAAGATAATTTAGTATACGCCTAGCAACGGCGTCCATGCCTAAGATATGATTGGAAAACGGGCTATACACCGATGGTTTGAACGAAAAGCTCAGGGTTAAGATTAGGACTCGTCCCTAGCGTTAGGGTAAGGTTAGGTTAGACTTAGAGTTATGGTTAGGACTAAGAATAACTTTGGCTTTGGACTAGGATGAGGCTGAGGACCAGGAGAACGGGGTAAAGGGTGGGACGTGTGTCGGGGCAAGGGTTTCTCATAACGAACTGGGAGGGGAGGTCAGGGAAAGGAGTCGGGGTGTGTGGGGTGTGGGCTGCTAATTATGATAAAAGAGCGGTCGAAGATGCCCGTGGCCCAAATATGCCCAATGGTGGGGCGTTCTTTAAAAGCGGTCCTAGGTGCAGTGGACCCTGTTGTGCGTAACCGCCCAGAGCGGAGCAAGTTATATAGAGCCCCGCAGGGTTCCGGAAGATACACTAATCGAAGTCACAATGAATGCTATCTTCATCAGTAAATGACACGCCGGTGCATTTGAAAGTTTTGTGATTTTATAATCATATGGTTTAAATGTGTTGTTGTGTCAAAAATAAGCGTCCAACAAATTTATGATAAAAGAGCGGTCGAAGATGCCCGTGGCCCAAAGATGCCCAATTCCAATTTCGATTCAATGAGAGTTAAGATGGAGACATTGATAATGGTTTAAATATGTTGTGTCAAAAATAAGCGTCCAACAAAATTATGATAAAAGAGCGGTCGAAGATGCCCGTGGCCCAAATATGCCCGTGGCCCAAAGATGCCCAATGGTGGGACGTTCTTTAAAAGCGGTCCTAGGTGCAGTGGACCCTGTTGTGCGTAACCGCCCAGAGCGGAGCATGTTTATATAGAGCCCGCAGGGTTCCCGGAAGATACACTAATCGAAGTCACAATGAATGCCATCTTCATCAGTAGATGACACGCCGGTGCATTTACAAGTTTTGCGATTGTATTCCTGTACGAATGTCACTGCACCTTTTTTCAAAAAAATGAACACTCAGGAAAAAACTGATTTTGTCCGAACCGGATGAACATTTTAAGTGACAAGGTAGCACACCACTGCTATCTTCTCAAAATAGCATTTACAAGTTGCTATCTTCTTAATATAGCAATTAACGGGGGGGGGTTTGCCCATCAGTCCGAAGTCCCATCAGTCCGAAGGCCCGCTAGTCCGAATTGGTTTTTTTTATAAAACGGCCCGCTAGTCCGAAGGCCCGTCAGTCCGATTTTTTTTGATTTTTTAAAACGGCCCGCTAGTCCGAAGGCCCGTCAGTCCGAAGAAAAAATAAAAACGTCCCGTCAGTCCGAAGCACCGCTAGTCCGAAAAAACAGGGGGGTACTCCCCCCGTCAGTCCGAAGAAAAAATAAAAACGTCCCGTCAGTCCGAAGCACCGCTAGTCCGAAAAAACAGGGGGGTACTCCCCCAATAATATCAGTGGGTATTTGCAAAAAGTAGGTTTTCTCTTAATATACAAACTATCGGTACACGATTGCTTCAAAATATAAAGGAGAGAAGGACTATGAACACATGTTAAGGTAATATTCCTTAGATATTCCGGGGGAACCACTCTTTATTTAATTGTGTACTTTTTAAATCATAAATAACTCAAAATCCTAAAAAGATACGACGTCCGGGTAGGTTACAAAAGAAAGAGATGATAATAAACAATACAATAAAAAAATCCGGGGGTGCTACTCTACTCTTCACAGACGAAAAATCACAAAATATTGATTTTCCCCCCAAAAAGCAATGCCAAATGAGATTGAAGAATTACTTATGATTTTAATATATATCAAAACAATTTATTCAAAGGGTCCGATCGCCTAACGGTCGATTAATATGATATTTAAAAAATAAGTTATTCTCAAAATAAACAAAATCATTCCGGAATGTAAGCTTATTAGTGTCAAACAATAAAACCTATCCAGTTGGATGGGGAGGGGCGTACATCATAGCGGGGAGGGGCAAACCCCACCCTCTTTGACTAAAAAAAACCATTTGTGCCCCCCCCCCCCCCCCCCCCCATCCCCTCTAAAAAAAAAATTAAAAAAAGGTGGAACAAATGATAAAAGACTGAGATGGCGTGCGCGGGCGGTTATGTTTAGGTACATACAAATAGTCAAATATAAGGCAAAATTGTATATGCGATTTGTTTTTTGACCGTGCGAAATTTGTTGACCTTGCCGTGCGAAATTTGTTGATCTCACCCCCGCCCCCCCCCCCCCTCCTCCTCTGAAAAAAACCTAGCTACGCCACTGGGGGCGTCCCAAAACATTGTTAAGGTTGCCCCCTACCCTGTCGTTGCATGAAACTTTAAAGGAATATGGGGTTTGGGGACATGGGAAGGGTGGGTTCGCACATTGATATCGTATGCGTACATGTGCATGCATTTTGGGGTGCTTTTTCGCAAACAAATGTATAGCGATGGAATGTTTTTATCACAGGTTGAGGATTTGTGCAAAATTCGGTGCTTCTAACAAAAATGGCATAGTGATGGGTGGGAAATTGACCAGAAAAAAAGAAATAGAGAAAGTAAGAGGAAGTCAAATTGTCCAAGTCCGGCATCGGCACATTACACGTACGATTTTGGCAAAGATTAGGGGGGGGGGGGGTTAAAGGCGGTTTGGGATGGCAATGGATCGTCTCCAAATCAGAGGAACGTGCAATGAACCCCTAGTCAGCATTATCCTTAGACCTGTAAAATTTGTCAGACGACATTGGACACGACGAATGGTCTTTAATTTTGAATTTCCGTTGGTTTCAATGCAATAACGGATTTGATTATATGACCCCATAAAATTCATCACACGTTGGAACTTAATTATTTCATCCTAAAAATCCGTTGGAGTATAACCAACTCCAGTGTCATTATCATTTATTGAATTTAAACCGCTGTTTAAGCGTTTGTCCCATTCACTTGATCACTTGATCACAATGCAATAAATGAAAGTCGGGTTTCATCCAAATCTATGCGTTTTGATATCTACTGGGCAGTGTATTTATGGCATAGGCCAACTTTTTCCGGTTTAAAAAACAGGGGGGGGGGGCGTGTGGTTGCTCTTTTTTACACAAAAACACGGCGTTATTTCAGTTGTTGTGTTATAGGTGGGTTAGGTCGACATAATCAGAGACTGATCAAAATCAAAATCAGTTGGATTTGAGTCAAAAAAGTTTTAATTTCGTGAGTGTAGGCCTAACAAGTCAAAGCGTGCCGCGTCCAGAGTCAAAAAACGGAAAATAATAGTGATTTTACGGAAAATGTGGCCTCCGTGATCAGATCATTTCAAAAACGGATTGTTCAATTGTCATTTTATTTGGCTAGTTTGTTCAAAATTTCACGCTGAAAAAGTTGATATCAATTATGAATGATTTTGAACAAATTTTAAACAAAAAAATTGTAAATTAAAATAAAATAAAGCAAGGATGTAAATTCAAAGTATACCATCTCAATGTGAGAGGGGGAGGGGTTCCCACATTGATATGGCAAACGTAGCCTATATGTGCCTGCCCTTTGTGGTGCTTTTTAACAAAAAATGATATAGCAATGGGGTGGTTTTCATCACAGACCAAAGCGCCCATGGCAGAAATTGGGTGTATTTTGAGGCATTTGTTCGTAAAAAAAATGGTTGTATTGACGGGTGGGAAATTGGCCAAAAAAAGGGAAGGCCTGTGATAGAGAAAGTCGTATTTTCGGTACACGTACGATTCTGGCGATAGTAACCCCTCCACATGGGCGCGAATTTATTAATCGTACACACTTTTGGCCAAACACGGTATAAATGTAGGGGTGTACAATTATGTATGTGTATATATAATAGTATGCGCTTTTCTTTACTCCGTCAAGGTATATAAAATGTTGTTTACGGTACAGAATATCGCCCCGGGCACGACCATACCTTATCGCGGAAAAAGTTTACATTTGTTGTCAGGGCCATTGTTAATAGAGGGCGCTGAATTTTCGTATGCAGACAACAGACGACGGTGGATACGAACGGCCGTTAATTTTGAATTGGTTTCAATGTAACAATGGATTTTTATTATATGACCCCATAACATTCATCACACGTTGGAACTAAATTATTTCATCCTAAAATCACTCTGGGTGACTAACCACCCGCAGTGTCAGTATCATCTTTTGAATTTAAACCGTTGTTAAGCGTTCGTCCCATTCACTTTATCACGTAACCTTGTTCGCATATTTTAACCTGAATATTCGTATACGCCCGTGTCCAGCGTCGTCTGGCAGACAATGCCGGATAATAGTATAGCTCGCTCCTGAATATTAAGATTTTGCTGTAAGGTTTTGCCGTTTGCTCACGGGATTTGATTACAGCCGGTTGTCAATCATTCAGCCATAATATACATATATGCCTATCATGAACCAGAAACTTATAATCGGCAAGTACACTTACAATATAATAAAGTCAAGAAATGCAATGTCCGAAACATGAAATTAATTATACAATTACACCTCTTGATTTGAGTAAAAGCACTGTCAATATATAATAATTAAGTCTTGATCCTTGAGCAAAATAACTGCAGAGTAAACTCCGCCCACACAGGTAGAAAGACAACGCAACAGTGCCCTCAGTAATATGTGGCGTATTCTACCGAAACCAGACACAATTGTGCAAGATATCAAAATTGAGTTAGTAATTCATTATTAAGTAGAGATCATAAGCTGTACAATTGGTTCCTTTTTTTCTAACTTCCGAAAGCTAAGTTAATTTTTTTCTTCTTCAAGTTCATCTTTATAAAATCTCCAAACTGAAAAAAACCCACCTATAGGCGCGCCTAACCCTATTCAACTCTACTACGTCTCACAGAAACCTCACAGCCGAGCCAGCACCACTTGGCTTGCGCGCGCACAAGTTCTATATCATGTAGCACTAAACTACGGGTATATTATGGTGTCCAATTTTTTAGCATGTGAAGAACCCCCCCCAACCCCCCCCCCCCTCCCCCTCCGTGGCTGAGTGGTAGTATATATCGCCTGTCACGCGGCCGGTTTTTTTTGGGGGGGGGTGTAGATTGATTTTTTAAACTGTCACACTAATGTTATAATAAACAATACCCAATGAGTTATCTGACCATGTTACATACAATAGATCAGAACTGTATCACATTGGCTCCAAATGTTCTAAACTTCCCGTGTCTCCAACTGTCTGGGCTACAATAAAAAGCCTTGATATAAAATGTCATCAACGTGGATTCCGTGGCGGTAGAACTCGAGATAGAGGTAGACCCGATGGTGATAGTACGCAAGTTTTGGAACCGCCTTAAATCAAGATCCGATCGAAAGCCCGGATATGCCCGCAGATTTCCTGAATGCAAAGACTGGCTCAGATCATTTATCTAACTGTGAAGCTGCAGAGGATGAACGCTTTGAATGTTTCAAATCTAGGGGACTGCATTTTATTCACCTTAATCCCCAAACTCTCAGAAATGAAAATTATTGCTAATAAAACAAGAGCTTCAATAATTGCTATTTCAGAAACATGGTTGGATGATACAGTGACTGACTCAGAAATTGAAATTGATGGATATAATGTTATTCGCAATGATCGCTCAAGAAAAGGTGGTGGTGTTTGCTTATACATCAAACATAATATAGCTTTTAATGTCAGATTGGACCTTTGTAATGTTCGTATTGAATCAATTTGGGCTGAAATTCTGTTGCCTAAAACAAAACCTATTGTTATTGGGGCATGCTACCGCCCGCAAACTGACACCCAGTTTTTTGAGGTTTTTGAAGAGACTCTGTCTAAGGTCCAGTCTGACTTTGAACTTATTATTATGGGTGACTTTAATGTTGATTATGCATTAAAACAGAATTGTCTCTTGTCAAAAATGAAGCTTGTGTTGCAACTGTTTGACTGTAAACAACTCATAGATTCTCCCACAAGAGTGTGCCTAACACGAGCTTCTATTTTAGATCATATTATCTGCAATAACTCAGAAAAAATCAGTCAATCAGGTACGATCGGTGTTGGCCTCAGCGATCATCAGTTTCTTATTTACTGCACTAGAAAGATCAAGAAGTTAAAATCTTTTAAACATAATGTTGTTAAGATGCGATCGCTGAAAGACTACAGTAAGGATGATCTTCTGGCTGCACTGACCGCGACTGATTGGTCACATGTGTATTGTAGTGATGTGGACTCTGCATTGAATGTATTTAAAAATAATCTGTTGTGCATTCTGGACAAAATTGCCCCTGTGAAAGAGGTTCGCATCAAGAACAAAACTGAACCTTGGATGAATAATGCCATTTTAGATAGCATTCGTACAAGGGACAGGTTACTATACCAATTAAAGACAGTGACAAATTCTGATGTATATACTCAGTTCTGTAAAATCAGGAATCGAATCCAAAGGGATATTAAGAAGGCCAAAGCTTCATATTTTTCTAACAAAATTGAGGAAAACAAAAATAATCCTAAAGGTCTTTGGAAGCAATTCAAATCTCTTGGTTACAGCTCAAAAAGTAAAGATCAGTCGCAAATTGTCTTAAATGTGAATGGTAAGAAGTGCTTTAATCCTAGAATAGTGGCCGACAGTTTTAATGACTTTTATACTAATGTTGCTGGCAACTTGGTAAAAAATCTTCCGCCTTCGCAAGGGCTTTTTAATACTGATTCGGATGTTTTTAAGAATTATTATAAGGAAAAGGGGACTGAGTCAAAACGTTTTAACCTCTTGCCCATCACTTCCGAATTTGTTTTCAAAGAACTCTGTGCGTTAAACCCAACTAAAAGTACTGGTCTTGATGGTATTCCGGCTAGATTTCTAAGAGACGGTGCTATAGCTATAAAAGATCACTTGGCTCACATCATTAATTTATCTATTAGTTCTAGTTCCGTTCCACAAGATTTTAAAACTGCTCGTGTGAAGCCACTTTTTAAGAAAAAGGATAGGTCAGAAGTTGGTAATTACAGACCTGTGAGTATACTCAGTGTCGCTTCAAAGATTCTTGAAAGGGCTGTCTATACCCAGCTTGAGAGCTATCTAAGAGAGAATAATATCCTTTATAGCTTTCAATCTGGATTTAGACGATCCTTCTCAACAGACACATGTTTAACTCACTTAACCGACTACATTCATAATCAGACCTCTCGTGGTAATTTCACTGGTATGGTTTTAATTGATCTTCAAAAGGCTTTCGACACTGTTGACCATGTCATTCTGTTAAACAAATTAGAGACCATGGGTGTGTCCTCAGTTGAGTGGTTTAGATCGTATTTGAGCGGTAGGAGGCAAATTGTCAATGTTAACCAGGTTGATTCTGCCCCACTGGGAATCACCTGCGGGGTTCCGCAAGGCAGCATCCTTGGTCCTCTCCTATTTCTCTGCTATGTGAATGACATGCCCATCAGTGTCGACTGTAAAGTGTCTTTATATGCTGATGACAGTGGCTTGCTGGTTTCTGGCAAAGATCCCACAATTATTGCGGATAAACTAAGTCAAGAGTTAGAAAATTGCAGACAATGGCTGATTGATAACAAGCTCTCCCTTCATCTTGGTAAGACAGAGGCTATTTTATTTGGTACAAAGAGGAAGCTTAATTCTGTTGATAATTTTTCTGTCATTTGTAATGGTAATATGATTAATACCTCTTCATCTGTCAAGTATTTTTTAGGTGTCACCCTTGACAATATTCTTTCAGGGGAGTCGATTGCTTTAAATGTTATCAAAAAGGCCAGCGGGAGACTCAAATTCTTATACAGGGTGTATCAAAAAAATTAGGACACTTTTTGATGACGGTTCAAATCCTTGTTAAATCACTGAAGCATGACCAAATTTTATTTTAATGTAAAGAACAACCAATAAAGATAAAATCCTGAAAAGATGAGAACAATCCATTATAAATTAAGGAAATTGTGACCTATTAGGCAAGGCAATCTATTTTGTAGAATGTACAATGGTCATTCACACAGTAATAGTAACATTAACGCGCACACTATAATGCCAATTCTACTTCTTATCATGCTAATGAACCATCTACAGTGGGTTCGAGAACTTTTTTTAATTTGCACAGAATATGCATGCATCTGATTTGTGGATTAGGCCTATTTAGCCAGTATTGATTTGTGCCAGAATTAAATGGATTACCAAACTAATCTTTGCTATTGACTGATATGTTATTCTCTATGTTTATAATTATTGAAACGTATTGAAACGTAAACCATGTTATTTACTGGTCTATACATGTAAATCCCATTGTACAAACCAGTAAATGACATGGTTTACGCAAAGTACGCTAGTTTTCTTATTTTGAATCGGATTGAGCTCATATCTTCAGGACATCATAATAATTAATTGGGCTTTACATTGAGACTAAATTGGTCATGGTCCAATGATTATAACAAGTATTACACCGTCATGAAAAAGTGTCCTAATTTTTTTGATACACCCTGTACAGGCACGCTGATTGTTTGAATTTAAAAACCCGCAAGACACTGTGTTCAGCATTGATTATGTGTTATTTTGATTATGCATGCTCTTCCTGGTATTCAGCTATTTCTCAAAAATTCAAAAATCGTTTTCAAACCATGCAAAACAAAATTGTCCGTTTTATTTTGGGTGTGGGACCGCGTACCCATATTGGTCAAAAAGAGTTGGACATGGTAGGGATGTTATCAAGCCGGGATAGGGTTGTGCAACTTAAACTTAACCATGTTTTTAAGATTTTTCATGATTTGTCTCCTGATTATATGAAATTGTATTTTACTAGAGTGTCATCTTTGCATAAATATAGTACCAGGGGTAGCCCGTTCAACTTTGTTGTTCCTTCTTCTAAGGGTCAAGCTAGATTTACTTTATATAATACTGCTATTCATCACTGGAACTCATTGCCGAGCGAGATCAAGAACACCAATCATTTTAGTTTATTCAAACAATTAGTTAAAAGACACTTGGCGAGTTATGATTCAATTGATTTATGAGCTGGTCTCCCACCTTGTGCTCGTGCCCTGTTTTTATTTGTTTTGTCCTTGTTTTCGTTTGGCGTTTGTGCTTCTTTCATGCTTTTCATTTGTTTTGTTTTTTCTTCTGCCTTTCTATGCTTGTTAAAGGACCCCAATGGAAATAAACTTTGTGCTCAAAGCTTTTTGGGCTATCCTTGGTACTTTTGCTCATATTTTATTATGTCTATATGTTTTTAAAATAGGTTTGTGCAATCTTTTACATGTTTGTATGCTTAAATGTTTCTCTATATGATGTTTTGAGTACCTAATAAAATAAAATAAAATCAAATCATAACCACTATGAAGTTCAATTATTTACAAGAAACTCAAAATCCCCCCAAAAACACCCCAATTATGTTTTGGGCTATTTCTCAGTTTGGAGCTCTGCTAATTCCGTCTGGTTTCGGTAGAACACGTCACGTAGGCCTACATATCAACCCTGAACATTCAAAGTTCAAGGACTACATCAGCAAGCTGATGGGCTGAAACGTCAAATTATTCTCTACTAATTTAGATATTGACTTCTTTCTCTTTTGATTTACAGGAAAGTGGCTGGCGGTGCATCGAGAACGAATTGAAGAAGGATAATATACTTTGATACTTATTAATAAGCTGTGTGATAAATATTTCGGTTAGCTATGACAAAATTGCAGTTGCTGTAGTATACCTTGTATAATTTCACAGTCACACATCATCACACGTTGGAACTAAATTATTTCATCCTAAAACCACTGAGGATGGCTAACCATCCGCATTGTCAGTATCATTTTTTGAATTTAAACCGCTGTTAAGCGTTCGTCCCATTCACTTGATCACGTAACCTCGTTCGCATATTTTTGCCTGAATATTCGTAAATACGCCCGTGTCCAGCGTCGTCTGGGGAGCGGTCCATGGTGAGTGAGCCCTCTATCGGTACATGTTCATATAGTGACAAAAAAAGGGAAAAGGGTATATTTAGTAGACTAGGATGCCCTCGGATCAGTAAAAAATTCACGGCCATAAGGCCTAAAAAAAAAGGTTTGATTGGCGTAACCCGACCGACCCTAAATACATCGCCGACCCTGAATATTTTTTATTATTTTGAGGGGGAAGACTGTTTGCTTTCAATTTCGGCTATTTTAAGTCCCCATCGAAATGATATATTGTTGAGCACAACAATACATTTTTGCCCGGCAATTAAATACGCTAGAGCTATGATTTGTGTGTACTGCTGTCTTTCAAGTGTTCAAAAGTAGGTGATTTGAAAAATATAAAAAAATAATTAAAAAAAAAAAAATCCCGACCGACCTACCCTATTTGTTTTGGTCATGTTACGCCAATCAAACTTCTTTTTTTTAGGCCTAATGGCCGTGCCCTATTTTTAACAGAGGCCGTGTGTGCCCTTGGTTTGGCCTTGGTATATTCTTAAGGCCAAAGTGGCCGTGCCCCTAAAATGACGAAATTTGATGCCTGGTTACCGCGCCATTTTGCGAAAACGATCGTGGTTATCACGTGATACGTATCGTGACAAATAATTTACATTTTTTTAACGGAATGCACTGTGGGATTGTGTTACCAGCCTAAATCAAAGAGGTCGCAAACTTGCTTATAATTGTATATTATATAATCATTAGCCTAGCTATAACAAGCTAATACAAGTGACTCTCTGAATGTAGGTATATAAAGTGTGCAAAGGAGAAATTGTTGGCCAGGTAAAATAGTTTTACAACAAGTTTGCTATTATTATAATCAAACTGAACTCAAGTTAAAGATATATTCTCCACGGAACGCCCTTAACATCGAAAGAAAATGAAAAGAAGATTTTATTGCAGATTTACATTTCTGATAATAAATCGTTCATACATTCCAAGTTACAGGGCGATATGGTTCTTAATTACTTCAAATCATGATTTTAGAGTGAAAATAAACTGTCGGATAACACCGACAGTTTATATTTTCACTCTAACTTCACTCTAAAACCATATTTTGAGGTAATTAGGAATCGTATCGCTCTGTAACTTGAAATGTAGGCCTATGTATGATGTATGATTTATGGTCAAACATGTAAATCTGCAATAAAATCTACTTTCTAAAAAAAATAATGAATAGAGGGCGCTTTCGGGAAAAGATCACATAATATGCCTTTAAATAACGTATTTACCGAGCAATAATATAATTTGTTTACGCATTTTAATTTAGATACAAAGTTCAATAAATCAATAGATAAATTTATGATAGATGAATAAATCAAAAGAAAACTAAACGCATGGGCGGCCTTTATAATTTATAAAAAATGACATAACAATGATGTTACATTAATTAATCCACAAAGTTTAAAAACTGTGTTAAATTCTCATTCCCACGGTTCCCGGCCGCCACTCTGTTCAAAGGCACAACAAAGTTGACTTGTTTTATGGGTTTTTTTGCAATTCTGAGGTGTGCAGTTCGATTTTCTTTCTCGAATTGTTTAGAAAACCATCAATTTTAGAATATCTGAAATTTGAAATGAACTGCACACCTGTGAAAGTATGATCAAGGCATTACACACAGTCTTTGGTATGATGAAGGGCATATGTTTTGCACGTAAATCCAATACAAGAGTTCTTAAATCGACAAAAATATGACGTCATAACCATTGCTTCGGGACAAATGATGCACCCCGCCTCATGCCCCCTGGTAATACACCCCTTGATTTTGTTTATCTCTAATTAGGCTATCAGCCAGACCCCAAAATAGGGTCCATTGGTACCAAAATGAGGGAGTAAGCCTAATATTGATTTTTGGATAGGTCTTTACCCCTAGAATATGAAAATATGTGATAGCAAATTCAACCATGTAGCTAAATGGGTGTTATCACCTCATTTTCAAAATGGCCGCCAAAATGCATGTTTTTCTATTAAAAAACACCATGTTTCATATTCTTGTAGGAATTTGTAACACATAGCATTGCGTTTTGAGATGTTTAAGACTTTACAGCTCTCTTAAAGTATGAAATACATCATCTGAACTTTAATCCAAGATAAAATCCAATATGGCGCCTAATTTTACAAAATGGCTGGCATTATAGCAAACAACTTTATGCACAAAATATGCACGAAAATAACTGGCATTCAGTAGATTTGCAAGTATATGCCATTGTTATTGCATTAGATCATTCTGTAAAAATGTTTAGGGTTTTAAACAGTTGAATATATAGCCACAATGTTAGTTGAAGAGCGACTGACCCTGGGGGTGAAGAGAGATGCGTGTCTTGAAGTCTTAGCCTATATTGAGTTTTGGTCTAGTTCACCTCAGTTCACATTTATTTGTGTATTATGCATGAGGTTTAAGGAATCCTCATCGTCCTCATCTTCATCTGTATCTGGTTAGTTGATATCATCATCTGAAGGTCGATTATCGCAGTCCTTCAGCTTACACATATCGGTGCACATGAGTCCATTTACCAAGAATACGCAGCGTGGTAGCTCACACTTTCGCGTACACTTGCAAGCGAGAAGATCCAACATAGCGTCAGGTGCGGGCTGACCATCCATCCAGTCAACTCTAAGTTCATCTTTCCCTTCAACCTTTACAATCTTATATCCCTTTCCGACAGGACTTGGGACTTTGGGATCCTTCTCCAAGCATCTTCTCCATATTGCAGCTTGATAGTTTGCCCTCTGTGCATGTTTGTCCATCTCGCCTTTCTTTGCACAGAACAGATAATATCTGAGAGTATTCACCTCAGTGGATAGTGTCTTGGGTGCATAGATGCGGCATGTGAAGGCCTTTAACTGGACCATGAGCTCTGGAGAGAGATTCCAATCTTGACCTACTTGTTACATCTCTGTCAGTGGTGAGAAGTGTCAGGGAACTTGATTTCCCTTTACCAGCAAAAGCACTTGTCGTGTCGCATCCTGTGTATGCATGCATTCCAAGCAGAGCTTCCGGTTGTACAAAGGGACCATGGTATAGGACCAAGTGGATGGGTGAGGACATATGCAGGTTGCGTCCTTGCGCCACCACTATGATGCGACCAAACAGCGACCTGTCAGCTTTGAGGATAACCTCCTTTCCACGTGCTTTAACCACCTGTTTCTTGTTCATGTCTTTGAATGTTTTAAGCCTCTGGGTTTTGATGGGTCGTGGAACTTCTTCTCGGGTGGATCTTGTTCCAACCGTTCCTTTACGAATGAGTTGTATGCCTTCTCGCCGATTTCTTTTGCCCTCATTAGATCACTGGCGACTTCTTTGGTGGCAACCTTTGCAGTGGAGATACTTTGAATCTCCCGTTCCTCCGCAAATGGGTTGGTCCATCCTTGGATAAGATTTACAACATTTCTGACAGCTTCTTCATCTTTCTGCATTCTTGGTTCCTGTAGATCAGCATGGTGAAGGTGGGATTTGGTACCTTTTGTCATCTTACGTAGGTTTCTAAGGAATGCACTTCTGTATTCTGCGGTAATGTAATACCTCGTGATGGCTCCTACTTTCAGGCTGAACCGCTCTGTGCCTCTAGCAGTTTGCGTATCCTTGTTCACTGTAACTTCAATGGTCTGGTCAACTGATATTTTTACAAAGGGATTATCACCGGACAACTGTACAGAAAAGTTCCCCTCCTTGAAAGCCTCATATACATCTGGATTTGTCTCTTGTAGATTCGTCATCTGAGCAAAGTATGCAGGCAAATACCTCGCATAGTTGACCTTGTCATAAGGGACCGTTCATTATTTATGCTGGAGGGGGGGTTGGGTAAAATATAGGGGGGGTCATGTAACTTTCATATGTTGAAATAGGGGGGGCTATGTAACTTTTTATTCTTAAACAGGGGGGGTTGTGTAACTTTTTTTTACTATAAAGATGGTGGTGATTTCAGAGGCTACTTTGGAGTGTAAATGCCATTTTTTTCTGCGCTTCGCGCACATTTTCTTAAAACCTTTCAACTTCAAAACATGTAGGCTACTTATGACTACTTTCGGATAACAAATCTTATTTGTGCACGCCCTGCTTGGACGATCTGTTGGAAAAACACCTATATTATCATCAATGGTTGAAAACATTAGGGGCCATGGGGTGTATAAAAACATGTTAATTAGCCTATGTTCCAAAATCCAACAATATGATTGTAAATGGTAATTTCTTGCATGCTTTTGACCTCGTCTCACTCTCAACTCTGCACCAAAGCTCACAAAAGTAGAATATTTCATACGTTTTTGTCAGGATGCTCTAACTTTTTTGGGGGTTATAAAGACTCACAAATCCACCAAAAAGATATAAATATATGACAAATTTTCCGCCTCGCTACGCTCGCAATGTAGTCATTAAATTATTGGCCGTTCAGAGGCCAACCAACGAATCCATGGACAAAAGAAAAATACACCCCCTAAGTTTGTGACAAGTTGATTTTGAGGAGGGGGGGGGGGGGGGGGTTGTGTAAAAAGCTATTGGTTAGTAGGGGGGTCATGTAATTTTCAGTTTCAGCTGTAGGGGGGGTTAGGTAATTTTGACATACGAGTCTCGAAATTGTCCCAACCCCCCCCCCCCCCCCCCCCCCCCCCCACCTCCACCATAAATAATGAACGGTCCCTAATGCGAAACACCATGGGATCATAGCTCTTATTGCACCGAGGTGTAAATCCCAGTTTCCTTCACGAGATGCACAAAGTAGACCAAAAAGGACCTCTTCTACCTACCGTGTCAATGTAGGACATCCAGTACCCTGACAGCTGTCCATTGTTGTGACGAAGATGATCAAGGAAATCGGCCCTTTGCTGCATCAACTCTGTAAAACTATTTTTATATTTACAGCGGCCATTTTGGTGGCCATCTTGGTTGTAAAGTATGTTATTACAATACAAATATACTGGATATGAGTTACTAGTGTACGCGGACGTACTGTGCCCCTGCTAGCCGGGGCGTGTAGCGGGGATGTACGCTAAGGTACACAAATGTACACCCCGGACGCTTGCTATAAATAAGCTAGATATGCGATGCGCTTGACGGAATAAGCCTAATAACACAATAGGGAATACATAGAAATGCATTCCGTTATGATTGCAGAAGGAAATAAGCGACCTTGGGACTGTAACCGGGTGAATACTTTGTCCTGGGAAATGGGTGGCTGGGACTGTACACTTTGTCCCCGCCAAGGGAACGTACAAAAAATGGTGCCCGGCCCTGCGGGGACCGTACACGATTGTAGCCGGGACGTCACATGGGCAATTTGTACGGCCCGGCCCTAATCCCCGGGTCCCCCGGGGCCGGGAATGCAATTGATAAGTGCATTATAAATGTTGTATACAATGTTCAATGCCAGTTTATTTAAACAAACCTGATTCCTAAATGGACTATGCACATGATAGGGGCAGGATGATTAATTCAAAGATCAATTAACCAATACATCATACTGTGTCTATTGACCAAGGGGTGTGACACAACCAAGGGCGTCCCCAGACCCTTTTCATTGGGGGGGGGTGTAAAGGTCATCAATTGCCGACAGAGCCATTTGTGCCGACAAAAAAAAAAATTCGGCTCGCTTCGCTCGCCGGAATTCATACACGCATATTTTAGTATGGACTGTATGGTCAGAACCGTCAATCAGTTTTCAGACATGGTCGGGGGACACTAATTTGATAATGATAATTGAAATGTTAAATAAAGCAGCGCACAGCGCTGATTGAATAGTTCTGGGGGAGCCAAGGGCGTATCCAGGACTGTTTTGATAGGGGGGGCACACATCCTCAAGCCATCTTGTTTATCTTAAATATTGAAACGTTGAAACCAATACAAAGGGCACAAAAAGCTGCAGAAAATATGCGCGCCAGTGGCGTAACTAGACTTTTTCATTTGGGGGTGGGGCAATAAGGGGCAGTGACGTGAAATGGATGGGGCTCCTAATGGGTGGGCTTCATTCCAGTGTCAATTGCGACTTTACGCCTACCTTTTGTACGATTGAGCTACATTTCGGCTCTAAACAAGCTTGTACCATAGAATATTGCATTTTGGGAAGACATGCGCGCATAGCGCGCGAAAATTTTTCATCTGTTGTACCATCATTATTCCATGATTCATTTGGGGGGGGCAAGGGTTCAAAGTGGGGGGGCTGCCCCCCCCCCCCCCCCCCCCCCCCCCCCCCGCTGGTTACGCCACTGATGCGGCCTGAGCGCGCAAAATGTTTCAGTTTTTGAACTAAAATGGTCATGGAAAACTGTCCTGAAGCTTTCTTGAAGCGCGCAAAAATTGGAATTTCTAACACTTAAATAGTCAAGTATGACGTTTTTGACGGTTTGATATTGCATAGTTACACATATCAAGTCCTGATCCAAATCGTATGGATTGAGGGTCATTATAATGTTAAAACCTGTAGAAAATATGCGCGCAGAGCGCGCAAAATGTTTCATGTTTTGAACTCAAAATTAAAATGGTCATTGAAAACTGGTTGGAAGCCTTCAGATACTATAAATTAAGCTTAAATAATGAAACATTGAAACTAATACGCGCGAAGCGCGCAAAATTTTGCATTTCTAACACTTAAAGACTTAAAGGGTCCAGTATAACGTTTTTAACGTCACCCATATAATATTCGGTTTGGTTCGAGACATTTATAATGTTGATACCTGTAGAAAGAATGCGTGCAAAGCGCAAAAAGATTTTCAGTTTTTAAGCTAAAATGGTCATGGAAAACTTTCCTGAAGCCATCTTGTTCAGCTTGAATAATGAAACATTGAAACTACTAAAGTAATATGCGCGAAGCGCGCAACATTTGGCATTTCTAAAACTAAAAGGGTCCAGTATGACGTTTTTAACGTCCCCCATAATATTTGGTTTGGTTCGAGATCCATTATAATGTTGGAACCTGTAGAAAGAATGCGCGCGAAGCGCACAAAGATTTTGAGTTTTTAAACTAAAATGGTCATGGAACACTTTCCTGAAGCCATCTTGTTTTTGTTGAATAATGCTAACAAAACATGGTCAAATGTTCAGTATAGGCATGATAGGCCTACAGCCTGTATGTCCGACAACGACATAGACCTATACCATTACGTGAGATATCGATTGTGCCCCTGGTGCACACACTGTAAATCCTGGTCTCACGCAAATAACGACAGTTGTGCTTATTGTCTTAATTATAATGATAATTTGCATTGTTCAAGTCGAAGTTAGGACAGAGTCTACTTATTAGTTCTTACTTTGCATTGACACCTAAACGTTGGAGTTGGACTTACTTTTGCGATAGACTGATAGTGAGCTTGCAGCGTCTATATACAATCAGTACAATGAGAGCAATTGGCCTACATCAACTTACATGTACATAATTATAGGCGAATTATTTAATATTTCGTAATCTATGTGCCAACATGATTGGCCATTGGCGACATTATTGACTTGGGTTTGCATTGACAACGACAATGAAATAGGCCTATAGTTAGTATAATTAAAGGTCCCACACATTGCCCGTTATGCCTAGCCTAGGCCTATACTATTCCGACACAATTTTTTTTGTGTGTCTTGACAATGAGCAAAACAAAGACTTGGGCCTAGGCTGTTCATGTGCGCCGACACAAAATCTCATAAAAATGGGCTCGTTCACAGTGCCTACAAATTCATATGCCTACATTGCCTTTGTTCATTTTTGATTTGATTTGTGTTAACATAACATATATGCCGACACAACATTATCCATGCGCATACGATAATTGTTATAGCCCATAGCAAAATATAGCAGCGTTCCTGGAGATAATCAGGAGAGTACCTGGAGCACTCCAACTTATTTCACATGCAAATTTATGCAAATTAGGTGTCTCCAGTAAGGTACCAAGAACAGCAATTATACTTAATAGAGGTCTCCTGGAGATCTCCGGTAACCTTATTGGATACCTCTCGACACTAGCTCCATTAAGTATCCAGGAACAGCAATGGTTATTGGATACTTGCTGGCACTAGCTCCAGTAAGTATCCAAGAACAACTATAGTTCTTGGATACTTCTTGGCACTAGCTCCTGGAGAGAACCTGGAGATAACCGGGAGCGCTCCGACTTATTTCACATGCAAATTAGGTATCCAGGAAGTATCCAATAAGGTTTATGGATATCTCCAGGAGACTTCCATGAACCGCTGCTGCATTGGAGACTTCTTGGCACTAGTGCCAAAAGGTATCCAATAAGTTCTTGGATACTTCTTGGCACTTAGCTCCTGGAGAGAACCTGGAGATAATAAATAAGTACATTAAATCAGACAGATATTGCTCAATAGCTTCAAATGACATTGCAGTTTTATAATAATTTTAGGCATGCATTTCACAGCACTTTGTACACACAAACTCACCTCATCCTAACCCTACATCATGCTCATACATAAAACACAGTCCCACTTTTCCTTCCTCCTCTAAATCTTTAAGTGTCCGAGGTTTCAAACAATAATATAATAATTAATATGGTCTATATGTAAGCTTTATTAAGCTTACTTCTATGGACTGTATAAGAGTATGCATGCAACATTCAGTTTCACACATATTTCAGCCACCCGAATGCAGTACAACTAGAGTGACATCCACATAACTGTTCTGTAGACAAAAGGGATTTACAATTCACATACAAATGTTAAATACCTTTGAAAGAAACCAAAATATCCATCATTATGCTCCACATCACAACTGCCATGATCACAGCTAGGGCAGACAACAGCAGATTTGAAATTGGCAGTTGGTAATCATGTGACATGCATGTTGATATGGTTGTTGGATACCTCCTGGATACTCTTTATTGGATACTAAGTATCCAATAAAAGTGCTATGGTTGTCGGATACTTCCTGGATACTCTTTATTGGATACCAAGTATCCAATAAAAGTTCTATGGTTGTTGGATACTTCTCGGTTACTATTTATTGGATACCAAGTATCCAAGAAAAGTGTTATTGGTTGTTGGATACTTCTTGGATACTTTTTATTGGATACTGAGTATCCAAGAACAACACTTGCACTTCTTGGATACTTGCTGGCATCTCTATTCAGTCTCCAGAGAGTACTACTTTTTCTTGGATACTTAATGGAGATAACCGGGAGACCTCCTGGAACATGGCATTAGTAAAATTGGAAGCAAAATTACATGGATACTCCTGGATACTACAAGATTTGGCTGAAAAGTGTCCAGGAGCTCTCCAGGGCGTCTCCAGAGTGTCTCCGGGAGCCTATGTTTTTTTGCTATGGGAGGGCTTTCTTTCTTTCTTCCCTTTTTCTTTCTTTCTTTCCTCTTTCCTTTCACTTTCTTTCTTTCTTTCTTTTTTTCTTTTTTCCCTCTTTTCTTTCCCTTTCTCTTTCTTTCTTTCTTTCTTTCTCCCCTTCTTTCTTTCTCCCCTTCTTTCTTTCCCTTTCTCTTTCCTTTTTTTCTTTCTCCCTTTTCTTCCTCCTTCCTTTGATTTGCCCGCAGCACCAAAATTTTGCCGACAGATTTGATGAATGGGGGGGTGTGACACCCCCACACCCCCCCTCTGGGGACGCCCTTGGACACAACCATGTACATGTACATTGCTTGCAGAATGCAATCATTCATGTCACACTGTGTGCATTGCAGATTTAAAAGGGAACTGCCTTGCTTGTTCTTCACAAATTGTTCTTTTCTCAATCCTTTATTTGGTCTGTCATGTCAATTTTAAAGGTGGCAAGCTTGTCAATACTCAAACCGTCACACCCTATATTGGTTACCACACCCAAACTCTGCACTGCCTCATGCTATAAGTCATACTAAATCACACTGGGCCATTTCCATTTTATGTAAAAATTCCCCCTTGCATTCATATATTTTATTTATTTATTTTTATTTATTTATTCGGACATACACTTTTGGAACAGTGGCAAAAGTCTTCTCGACTAATGCGTCCATAAACATAACACAATGTTTAATACAAAAAGGGAAATATTATATACAAATATTTACATGGTAACATATTCATGCAAGGTTAATGCTACGTGCGGTCCATGCACGTTTCAAATATGATTTACAAAACACATCAAATATATGAAGTAAGTGAAAATCATCACTTGCAGTAAGAACATCATTTGAAAGACCTAGCATAAGACACAATTTTATTGTTAGACTACCCGATATAAAGATTCTCCAAAATTCTTCTAAATTATGTAGTAACAGTTGATGTTCAAGCTTGCGATATTCATCAACTCTGATATGATTTAAGCCGCTACATAGAAATAGGAAATGTCTCAAATCCTCAATATCATTATTGCATAATGGACAGTATATATTTATATCGGGTTTCCATGAGTGAGCACGGCCATTGAGTGGTAGTGTATTTGACCGTGCTCTGAATTTCATTGATGCACCATAGAAATCTAATTTACATATTAAATAATCTTCTAAACCAGGTTTACTTTTGAATAATACATAGTCCTTCAAGGATGATTTTGTCAAAGCTGAATTGAGCCACTTAACATTATAATTATCAATACTGGTATTACTAAAATTATTGATCCAAAATCGGCTGTTATGAAGATTGTCTTTAAATATATAATCCATACCACAATCAGCCATAGCCTTTTCAATATGTACAAACCACTTCCATCTTAGATTATTACAATTGTTCTTATAATACTTTTTAATATAAACAGTATGCATAGCGTTAAAAATAAGATTCGGCCATCGATTGGATTGCATTTGTCGAAGTCTATTAAAATATTTAATACGCAGTTTATTTTGGATTAAAACAATCGGTTTCCATCCCAAATCACCTATCAAACATTCCATGTAATTTAAGTAATTTAGTGAATTCATGTATATAAATGCAGAAGAGGATTGGGGATAACACACAGCCTTGTTTTACGCCTTCCTCCACATTAAAAAATTCAGTTTCAATACAGCCGAATTTAACCTTTGATTGCACATTAGTGTGGCGGGACCGAGACCACGAAGCGTGCAGAATGCAATTTTGCCAATCTGACACCACTAATTTTTTGGGTTTAATTTAAGTTTGGGCAGGGTTGAAATTAGAAACCTGATTTATAAGACCACGTGGGTTAGTTTGCAGGGCAGAACCTGCTTTTCTACCGTGAAGAACAAAGTACCATTTATTTCGCAACCACACCACTCCACAACTACAGCATCTACAATTTGTCTAGGTGTTATTTACATGACTTAGCCCAACTGACGAAAATAAAGTTGAAAGTGAGAATTGTACCAAAGTGAAAAATGGGGAAGACTAAAAATAAAACTTAGAATTAAGGATCAAAAAGAAACTGAAATTGGAGATTTGAAAATTGTACCACCAAAAAATAAAGAAAATGTACCACCAAAACAAAAGATTGTACCACCAAAAATTGTACCACCATGGAGCGTTCTGAAACATACAAAAGAAAAGAACACTGCGTTAATGCCATGTCACACCGACTATCATATGTGTAAATGTTTACGCGCCATAAGCTTACAGTCCAACTTTGCGCTCAGGCTCCACAACACATCGCCGCGCTTAAGCTCAATGTCTCCTTTCCGTGGGTAAGACCTCTCTTCCTCTCAATTCCTCTGTCGCTCAACTCCTCTGTCGCTCAACTCCTATGTCGCTCAACCTCTCTGTCGCTCAACCTCTCTAGGTCAGTTCCCACCGCGCACGGCAACCAGTACGTTGATAACAGCAACTACGCCATCGCCACGTGCACATACGAATACTTTTCATAACAGAAGCTACGCCATCGCCACGTGCACATAGACCATTTTCCTTCATTTACACATATCATAATTTGTCGGTTAATTTGCTCAAACTCCCTCATCACGATCATTAACCATATGTTCGAGGCAGTACATGGTCGTTGTACTTCGAACACAAAGCAATATATACAAGTAAGCCTAGTATTGGTGATCAAAGAATGAATGGTGACTTTGTACAAGTAAGCCCAGCATTGGTGATCAAAGAATGAATGGTGACTTTGTACAAGTAAGCCTAGTATTTGTAAACAAGTCTCGAATGATGAATTCACCCAAGTAGATATTAATTTTTACCACATGTTATAACTACTGAATCTACACTACGCGAGTATGGGTCGCTTTAGGGTGCGCTTACTACACTACTAATCTAAACTTTATTATAACAATACAGTATGTAACCAATGATAACCAAAGTAAAATGTGTTCATAACTTGACAAAATATCGCAAGTCTTATTTCTTAAACTACAATCAACATGTGCACGAACTTCATTACTCAGCACGACGCCATGGTTTGGAGCGCACATATCATTCCAATGGAACAATTGACAACCACTTCCAAAGGTTACGATGAATTAATATTGTACCAAACAGTTTAATTCTCACCTGTACCTCTCCTACTCGCCATTTGCCATTATTTACATATCACCATGATTTTTAAATGAAGTGACATTACTTACAGTTTGTCGCTCTACAACACGATATGAGCATTCCCAATCTTCAGTTCACCTATTACTCTCGTCACTTTCTATCACGATTCCTATTTAACACAAAAGATAGTAGGATATTCCCACTAATAGTTAATCTAGTCTATATACAGTATAAGGTCATGGCATTCACAATTGTATGTGTGGATGGACAATAACAAGGTTGACCTCACCCCAGGTAATAATACCCATGCATAAGCATGCTCCCCAATGTACTTCACATAGTATAGTGTGACACAGTGTCACCATGTAACAAGATAGTTAGTTGTCAAAACATTAAAGTATTTTTCACCAAGCATGGAAAAATGTTGAAATCGAAAATGTACTAAGTATTGACACAGCATGGAAAAATATCGAAATCAAAAATCTACAAAGTATTTTTGGACCAGTGATAAATTTCAATCACTTCAAAAATTTACAAGTGTTTTTCCCAAAAACACAAATTTGGATCACAGAAAACTTCTAAGTGTTACAGAACAAATTTTGATCCTCCAAAATTTTATAAGTGTTTCACCAAAAACACAAAATCTGATCCTCCAAAACTTTCTAAGTGTTTTACCAAAAACACAAATTATGATTACAGAAAAACTTGTAAGTAATTTGGAAATTGAAAATATTTCCATAAATCGACTAAGTAATTTCTCATTGAACAAAAAAAAATGTCAAATGTCAAAAATGCTCTAAGTGTTGGATAAAGCAAAAATCGACTAAGTGATTTCTTATTGAACATAGAAAATGTGAAATGTCAAAAAATGCTCTAAGTGTTGGATAAAGCAAAAATCGACTAAGTGATTTCTTATTGAACATAAAAATGTGAAATGTCAAAAATGCTCTAAGTGTTGGATAAAGCAAAAATCGACTAAGTGATTTCTTATTGAACATAGAAAATGTGAAATGTCAAAAATGCTCTAAGTGTTTGACTGAGCACTAATTTTGGTCACTAAAAAAAACTACAACCCAAAATCAGCAGATTACATTACACAATGCAATAAGTCTCCAAAACGGTCTAACCAATCAGAACAAACATGCCGACTATTCCGCAGCACAATCAGGGGGTCACACTTTGTGTACATGACAACCCTCAATATTATAAGAAATTTTGAATGATTAAAACAAATCATTACCACCGAAAGTATTCAGGAATATTGGAATACCTATTTAACTCTAGCATACAAATATATACACACATCATCATAACAATTTAACATCCTAACATCCGGGTCACCTGTTCTGTCCAACACACAAGTAATAAAATACAATCATTTGCCATGCAAGTTCCCTGTATTTACAATACAGTGATCATGAATCATCTCTGATGGTTTGGTTTCTATATCAACGCGATAAGGAATTATGGGATATTGTCACAAAAAGCCTACCCAAATACTAGATAGATAGCTGTAATAATCAAAAAGATAAAGCACAGGCTCAATTTATACGCGGCACGCCCATCCCATGTGGTTTAAGAATACATAATAAACAAATTCACTAATCGCTCCTACCATACAATGGCCTCAATTTACATGTTTACACAATCCAACACTGAATCATGATAGCGTGACAATTTTGGCATAGAGTAATCATTTATCCATGAAACAATGACTCAATTTACATTCATAAAATATTTTGTGTGCACTGGTAATTTATAATCATACACACTACCATTGACATGCAAGCCTGAATAACTAATCAAAAATCAGACTAACAATTAGCTCAGGAAGAAAATCCTAATCCAAAATTTAGGGCATGAAAATCAGGAACAGCTGACTTCATGTAACAATCCTAAAAATCATTAACAATATTTTAATGGTCAGAAAAGTGCAACTGTATTTTCAGCTGTACTCAATCTCTACTGACAAAGTATTATTTGAAACAATAATTTGGAAACACACTGTAATAATTTCAAAATCACAGCACGACATACAAAATTTGATAAACAGGATTATTATACGGCAACCATACAAAAGCACCACATAATACAACGTAATTTGGTGAAGCGTACTATTTTTGGTACACTCTGTAATGATTTCTATTTCTGAACAAAACAATCAAAATAAGCCTACCGTCTATAATTTATCGTATTTTCTTACGCCGAGTTACTATAGCAACACCCAGAATGCACTTCGCACCTTTCGAGAACTTTCTAGAATATCACGACGTCATCATCTCAAATTGATTTATGCAGAGGTACCATTATGCACACAAGTTTGATAACTTTCACAAACTATGGAATTAGAAAAATCGCGCAAATCGTCTCTAAAAATCAAAATCAGCGTTCAATCACCAGCCATCCGTACGCTAGAAGGGTCTATTTTCACTACTATGGCATTGTCAACTCCATTTGTCAATCACCAAGAGAAATTTTGGAAGTAGAAAAAGGATACTGAAACCCCGATGCATAGGAAATGGTTTCCCGCCCATATCCCACACGTTAGAAAATACGAGCCATTTTCTATTAAAAATGGTTTCTGAACTTGCGTACTCCGCACAGGAATTTCACCAAAACAGTACTAAATGTTGAATTTATAAACTCGACCAGCGTCCGAATTAAGGAAAAAAATCTGGTTGCCCACTGGGCAACCAAGCAAGAAATTATGGTTGCCCGGCAGATTTTTTGGTTGCCCGTTCTGTAAAATATTTAAATGCATGTGTTAAGTGTTCCACTTCTTGTAAAAAAAATTGGTTGCCCACCAATTAAGTACATGTTGGTTGCCCGGTGCTAATTTTGGGTGTCCCGGGCAACCGGGCAACCACTTAACGCGAACGCTGAACTCGACAGGGTATCAAATGTCACCTATAGTAATTTCTTCAACTAGCCATAACCATCCCCGCTTTATAGCCATATCCACAAAAACATGAAAAATCAGTGAAAAACCGGTCATGATTCTTCTCAGAAAAAGGACGAAATGCCTGTTATAATGCACTGTATAGCATAGGACGCCCCCACATTTCACCAAATATGATGTGACTTGCGTCTCTAAAATCGCCAAATAGGGTCCAAAATTTGGAAATCAGGTTCCCACAGTATTTTTAATAGTATACCAGAAACATGTACATGTAATTTCCTACCCTCCCGGTCGTCTGGGCACTTCCACAAGATTTATGATATTTCTCGGGGAAAATGTGCAGCTATTCAGCCGAAGAGCCTAACATTTTCTCCGTTATTTCTATATACACAACATACAAGATTCTAAAAACTGCTCTAAAATCCTGAAATCTATCATCTAACATAATCTACCTACCCTAAATCATCCACGGAAAAAATCTTCTATTGATAAATCCGACTGATCGCTTACAACGAGCAATATATCCTTTCGTTTTTAGAAATTTTCCACCACAACGTCACGTATTTTACTTAGTCCGCGTGTACACCAAACATCAATGGCGCTTTCGTTTGACTTTCCGCCGTACCGCGCACGCCTAAACCAATTAGGCAATAGGGTCATACCCCTATTGCTAATCAATTGCTAACCAATTGCTCCGTGGGTGGGGACCAGGGCATTTCATGGCCCACTCACGGACAAGGTAAAATAAGGGTAATATTTTAACATATGATGAATACATTTTTAAATATTAAAAAAATGCTAAATCCAATTCCCGCTACATTAGTATACATATTATCAATTAATTTCCACAGGGTACCTCTAATACCAATATCCCATGCAGCGTGCAGGAGTCCGTCTCTCCATACAGTATCGAATGCTTTTCGGAAGTCCAGGAAGGCCATATAAGTAGCTTTGCCTTGATCCAACCTACTTGCTGTGATATTCTTTAATGTAAATATGTGATCTTCGCATCGATAGTTTTTTCTAAAACCACCCTGGACTTCCGAAAGCGCATTGTTTATATTGAGGAAGTCTGAGATGGTATTTGCCACAATTCTATTAAAAATCTTTGAGATACAACATGTAAGAGTAATACCTCTATAATTATTAAGTATAGTATATTCACTCACTGAGCTAAGGGATGAAATTTAAGGCTACATCTGCTTATAATGTTATGAATGGATAATCATTCTTTTTTTAGTTAGTGTCCATTGAAATTCTTAATCAACCATCGCAATGAGTGATATGTTCCCAGATGATGTTCCTTACGCTATGCTGGCAAATTGTATAGTAGAACGAATGCCAGAGTGTAGAACAAGCATGTGCAACCTTTTCTACCACACGGGCCGCATTGCGATTTTGAGATCTATTCACGGGCCGCAGCGATTGTCAAACATTCCAAAACACGTCCGTAATAGTAATAGGGAGAGGGAAGTCCATTGCTCATGGAATACCCACTTCTCTTCGTGTAATTTCCTCTTTTTACTCGCTTTAGCTGCTGCAAGCGCCATTTTAACCAAGAATTTTATCACACAATCACACCTTGGGTTATATTTACTTAATAAGGGAGCACACCACCAAATCAATCCGCCATTTGTGTAAAACTAGGGAGTTCCGTTTAAAACGGGCCGCATCATTTGGAATTTTAGGATTGCTTCGCGGGCCGCAGATTAGAGGTCGGCGGGCCGCATGTGGCCCGCGGGCCGCAGGTTGCACACGCTTGGTGTAGAACAAAGACAAATATCATGGGCCTATGCAAAACGGAGCCAGGGTAGGCTAATACTGGCTGATTATCACAACAACAAATATCAATCCATCCCTTGCATGCATGAAGCAAGTCTTAATCAGATTAATTTTTAAGGGACCTAAATCAATCTTTATTACATGTGACACCTAAACAGTAAAATGTGTTATTAACATTTGTTATTTTACGTAGTCTGTCAAATTTTATTTTTTCCTAGTCTTATTTGAATATTTCTGAACATTGGTTACATTACTCCTCTTGCCCCTCTCCTTCACTGATATCTACAGAGGACACAGTGCATTTGTATTGTAAATGTGTCAGATGATAATTGAAATAAGAACACAAAGTGTTTAAATCAGTGAAAGTGACCATCAGCTGGTCATTTTAATTGCTCATAGGATATTGGCCTATTGGGTATTAAAGGGTGAATTGTATGTGACCCATAGTCAATGCTAACTGATTGATGCAAACAAATAGATATTGAATACAGCTGTCATCACAACATGACAAGTGCAGGTTCAATGTTAATTGTGTATTATTGAACTGAATGTACCTTGGTATGAGTCTATGAGATATTGGTTTGTTGTAGTATACAGGTGAGCGGTGAGCCAAGTACATGAATAAAACAACAAACAGTGACTTAACTCTTGCAAAGAGACTAACCTAAGATTATGTGTCTGTGCAATTATTTAATGTGTGTCCCAAACACCCCTACATCCTGACATACATCCATACATCATTACAAAACTACTCCTTATTCAAGAAAAACAGCAGTACTACTTCCAAGTTATGAAAACAGAATATAAAAACAGATGCAATTTTGAAATCAAGTCAAATCCTTATCAAAAGTTTTCACTAGAGAACCGCGAAACATGAAACCGCTCTAGTTCATTGTTTTGTATAACCTAACCTTTATTGTGGTTGCATCATCTATGGGTTCAAAAAGTACTGCAACGTGACTTTCAATTTGAAATATTAAGTAAAATGAAGTGAAAAAAGAGCGGTTTTATCCATTTAATGTAATTAAACTTATGAATCTCCTCCCCAGTAAAATGATATCAATAAATAGATCAAGGTAAAAAGTTGTGGCTTAATAATGCGATTGAAATGTTGTGAATTTGATATTATCAAGTTCAGTAGATTATTCAAAGCATATAATACATCACTTGCACTCACAAATTACATGAATTCCAAATTGTCTTCTTCAAATTTTCATTGGTTAGCTACTACTTAGCTCAGTGTTTTTAGACATTTTCTTATAGGCCTGCATCATATTTCATTTTCACATTTTTTTCTACAACTCTAACATATTATGAACATTTTTCATTTACAAACATTTGTTTACGCCTAGATTTTGTCAATCAAGGACAGGATCCGGATCAATGAATCAAATTACCATGCTTCCAAAACATCTTAAAAATGAAGGTGTTGAATTCACGTGTTAAATTGATTAAATAGGATGTAATCAGCACTATATAATAATATAATAGATTTAGTACAAAAGGATGAATACATATTTTTATGAATTTATCAAAAAAGTCGACACATCAATGTCCCACCTGTTGCTACACTTTTTTCAAGATATTTTCAACAACAATAACTGATTATGGACGTGAAAAGGCCTGAAAATTCATTTTAGGATTGGATTTCGTTACAAATACATCACTTTGCACGAAGTATCACACAATCGTAACTGCGTGGACCTTTCAATATCGAGTAGACAAAAAGAGATATCTCATATTATAGGTTTTCCCAGTTAGTTTAACACTTTATTCATTATATTTCATATCTCGTTAAGTTTGAATTCGTCCCAACATTTTGAAGGTTGCATTTGTTAACGTAAATTTCGTCCTTGGTCAAGTATATTCATATTTTGCGCAATGAATTTCATTTAATGTTCATTTTATTTCGTCCTAACACACTTCCATTTCGTCTGATACAGCGGTAACCTACTAATGTATACATTTATTTCGTCTTTGATCAAATAGTTTCATATTCAGTTCACTTTATTTCGTCCCATGGGGAACGTCTTGCCTAGAAGCATGTAAAATCCAGCTATAGGCCTATACGTTTTATATATTTATTTTTTCTTCTTCTTTCTTTCTTTCTTGTTCGCTGATATGAAATGTAGGTCTGTTCGGATCTGAATCAACAAGGCAAAAGAACACATGTCGGTGGTTCAAATCTAACCTGCAATAATATGTACGCCTATTCTTCTAACACCTGACGAATATATGTGATAAAAGTATTAATGAACAAAGACGAATTATATGGGGGGAGTCTGAGGGGGGAAGTGCCCCCCTCAGAAGTAGATTTTTTTTCAATTTTCGAACTCATTTGGTGCGATCTGGTGTATACTTTTGACCAACATTTTATCAAAAAGCCACCTCTTCATTTCCAATCAATCAGGGCCGTCAGAAGGGGGGGGGGGGGTGAGTTGGGTGCGGACGCACCCCCCTTGAAAATCTCTTTTTTTTAATTTTTTTTTTTAGGGTAACATGTTGTTTTATGAATGGAAAATGGGGTCAACGATGGCAAGATACATGAAAATTGTGTCCTAAATTTGCTGTAATGCTCAGAGCTTCCGGGGGCTTTGCCCCCTGGACCCCCACCAGGGGCCCTAAGGCGGGCCCCTGGACCCCACCCGTTATTGGTTTCGCGCCAGAGCACGGCTGTTTGATCGCGTGTAAATTGTCCGATTTATAATCGCATCTTCAAAACAGAGGGCAGCACAGATTGATTATCAATTATCGATTATCGGGTAAAACTAGGTAAATCTAACCGTGCCGCTCAGCTCCGTAACCAAGGATTATAGAACAAACGGATATGCACCAGTTAGGACGGGGGGCTTTTAAATACATTTTATCACTGCTAGATCCATTTTAATCACGTTCTTTGTTCATTTACTTTGTTCAGCTATTTATTTCTGACGGTGGCCATTCATACAAGCCCGATTTTATTAGGATATTCAACTTTTTTAGCCTTGCGCGCTCTAAAAAAGACTTTTTTGGTTGCGGTTTCAACGCGAACGTAAGTTATTCCGCCAAATATGTCGCAGATTGACCAGTTCGATAAAAAAACATTATACGTAACTCAAAATGTGATATAATATCCCAAAAAGCAAATCGTGGGGCACATATTAGGATATTCAGCTTTTTTAGCCTTGCGCGCTCTAAAAAAGACTTTTTTGGTTGCGGTTTCAACGCGAACGTAAGTTATTCCGCCAAATATGTCGCAGATTGACCAGTTCGATAAAAAAACATTATACGTAACTCAAAATGTGATATAATATCCCAAAAAGCAAATCGTAGGGCACATATTAGGATATTCAGCTTTTTTAGCCTTGCGCGCTCTAAAAAAGACTTTTTTGGTTGCGGTTTCAACGCGAACGTAAGTTATTCCGCCAAATATGTCGCAGATTGACCAGTTCGATAAAAAAACACTATACGTAACTCAAAATGTGATATAATATCCCAAAAAGCAAATCGTGGGGCACATATTAGGATATTCAGCTTTTTTAGCCTTGCGCGCTCTAAAAAAGACTTTTTTGGTTGCGGTTTCAACGCGAACGTAAGTTATTCCGCCAAATATGTCGCAGATTGACCAGTTCGATAAAAAAACATTATACGTAACTCAAAATGTGATATAATATCCCAAAAAGCAAATCGTGGGGCACATATTAGGATATTCAGCTTTTTTAGCCTTGCGCGCTCTAAAAAAGACTTTTTTGGTTGCGGTTTCAACGCGAACGTAAGTTATTCCGCCAAATATGTCGCAGATTGACCAGTTCGATAAAAAAACATTATACGTAACTCAAAATGTGATATAATATCCCAAAAAGCAAATCGTGGGGCACATATTAGGATATTCAGCTTTTTTAGCCTTGCGCGCTCTAAAAAAGACTTTTTTGGTTGCGGTTTCAACGCGAACGTAAGTTATTCCGCCAAATATGTCGCAGATTGACCAGTTCGATAAAAAAACATTATACGTAACTCAAAATGTGATATAATATCCCAAAAAGCAAATCGTGGGGCACATATTAGGATATTCAGCTTTTTTAGCCTTGCGCGCTCTAAAAAAGACTTTTTTGGTTGCGGTTTCAACGCGAACGTAAGTTATTCCGCCAAATATGTCGCAGATTGACCAGTTCGATAAAAAAACACTATACGTAACTCAAAATGTGATATAATATCCCAAAAAGCAAATCGTGGGGCACATATTAGGATATTCAGCTTTTTTAGCCTTGCGCGCTCTAAAAAAGACTTTTTTGGTTGCGGTTTTAACGCGAACGTAAGTTATTCCGCCAAATATGTCGCAGATTGACCAGTTCGATAAAAAAACATACGTAACTCAAAATGTGATATAATATCCCAAAAAGCAAATCGTGGGGCACATATTAGGATATTCAGCTTTTTTAGCCTTGCGCGCTCTAAAAAAGACTTTTTTGGTTGCGGTTTCAACGCGAACGTAAGTTATTCCGCCAAATATGTCGCAGATTGACCAGTTCGATAAAAAAACATTATACGTAACTCAAAATGTGATATAATATACAAAAAAGCAAATCGGAGGGCACATTTTTTTACTAGTCCTATACCTGCTGCCTGTGTGTTACTGGTATCCATTTTGAGAATCCAAATGACGAATACTAAAAGAAACACACGTTGTGAGCAGTAAAATGTGAAATTACAAACCAAATATTGGAGGCCCGGATACGAAAATGCAAGCATCTTATGCACAAGAAATTTTTGTATTTAGTGTATAAATAATAAGATTTCCCGCTGGTCCAACGTTAAATAAGAGACTCTAGAGAGAGGCCAAACGAGACAAAAATCAGTGTAAATGGTGCTTAGATTTGCGGAGCTCCGCATGATTGCACGTTGAGATATAGGGAACTGCTGTTTCGTAAGCAAACTTGAAAACGATGTTACCAAAATAATGTTAACATACAAACCAAATATTGGAGGCCCGGATACGAAAATGATAGCATCTTATGCACAAGAAATGTTTGTATTTAGTGTATGAATCATAAGATTTCCCGCTGGTCCAACGTTAAATAAGAGACTCTAGAGAGAGGCCAAACGAGAAAAAAATAAGTGTAAATGGTGCTTAGATTTGCGGCTTGCGCATAATTGCACGTTGAGATATGCGGACGCGTACATAGTACATGCACTCAACTGGTTTGCGTGATAATCGAACTATCGAAAGTATTGAGAAACGTTAAGATGACGTCATAATAAATCGGACTGTCAAACAGCCGTGAGAGGCGCTCACATCGTCAGCGTGCTGCAGCACTAACACTCTGACGTCATACTACTACTTCCGGTCAAAAATCGTGAAAACGCACCCCCCTTTCCGGTCAAAAATCGTAAAACGCACCCCCCTTTCCGGTAAAAAATCGTGAAAACGCACCCCCCTTGGGCAAAAGTTGCTGACGGCCCTGTCAATATATTTGTTATCAATGCAAGAAAGTAGCCCAGCTAACCATATTACGTTGTTAGAACGTCGTGGCAAGGTTTCACTTTCGTTCTTGGAACGTTATGATTAAAAGTTCAAAGAACGTTGTGAACGTGATCCAACGTTAGGAGAATGTTTATTTGTCGACACATTTTTACGTTGTATGAACGTTAGTCATGAACGTTTTCACAACGTTATCACAACGTCCTAAACGTTTAAAACACTTTCTTGAAATTCTGTTAGTTATACCATTACGTCCAAATGACGTTTTTATACTGTCTTTATTACGTTATCGGAACGTCGTGACAACGTTCATGGAACGTTGCGATCCAACGTTAGAAGAACGTTTATTTGTCGACACATTTTTACGTTGTTTGAACGTTAGTAATGAACGTTTTCACAACGTTATAACAACGTCCCAAACGTTTAAAAAACTTCTGTTAGTTATACCATTACGTCCAAATGACGTTTTTATAACCTATTTATTACGTTGTTGGAACGTCGTGACAACGTTTCACTTTCGTTCTTGGAACGTTATGATTAAACGTTCAAAGAACGTTTATTTGTCGACACATTTTTATGTTGTATGAACGTTAGTCTTGAACGTTTTCACAACGTTATCCCAAACGTGTAAAAAACTTTCATCAAATTCGGTTAGTTACACCATGGCAACCAGGGAATGGTAGTGGTATTATAGAGGGATGGGGCGGGCATTGACCTTTTCATGTGTACTATGTTCTTGCTCAATGTATATGGCATTAGTGAACAATGACTTGCCTTTAGCTATACATATGAGAACTTACGTATGCAGATCAAAATACTTTCTATAGTGTTAAAAGCTGTTAAATGTATGTATCGACTTAAATTTTTAAAAAAATTAGGTTTAAATAAATAAAAGTTGCAAATTAGCTCATTACCATAATTTAAAGGTTACAAACGAGCACCGGTGCTAATTTTTGTACCATTGAAATTATGCTAATGAGCTATTTCCACAATTTACTCGACTCATGTACGGCCAGGTAAAATATGCAAATTAGCGATTACAGCCCAGGTAACATAATTTGGTTGTGTAAACGTTATATGAACGTTATATGAACGTCGTGATGAAGCCAGATTCTTTTCAAGCTTAAAAGACATAAATAAATATATTCCACATAAATTATACAGGTATTTTGTCATGAGTTCAAGTTCTATACTCTTTTTCCATGTGCAATACCCACGAGGAACGAATTCGATTCAAACTTTAACGGATTTACACGCTTAGAAAAGAGCATATTGCGCTTGAGTTAAAACGGGAACTAACGGAAAAGCATAAAAATGCCTAAGTTCACAAGGAAACCAGAAAGTCAGTAAAGCAGTCTTTAAAATTGAAATTGAAACATTTCATGCTCTTTGTTGAAATGGTCCATCCAATTAATGTCAATGGTAATACCACCTGAACTTGCTTGTATCGTTGGATAAATGATTGAAAAGATTCAATTATATTCAATAATCGATACATTCTAACTTATGATTAAATGTTGCAATGGTATTGTTACTTTTGAATAACTGCACAATAATGTTTTTGGCATTCTTACAAGTTCGTAATCATAGTTGTAATTAATGCAAATTGGACCAAGCCGATTTTGCTTCCTCATGTTTGCTGAAGCATATCTCCCGTTCTAAATAACCAATTGGAACGCAACAAAATGCAAATGAAAGCTTATTTACTCAGCTTTCATAATACATCAAGATTAGACCCGTGTGTTCCTGTCCTTTTAAGATATCTTATGTGCCCAGAGTGTTAACATTTTTTGGGTCACCCTGTATACGCCTAGATTAGTACATCAAATTTGTAATGCCAAATTGTTTTGTATTAAAATTTTGATTCGTAATAAACCTATTTAAATAAAATGTAATTCATTATTTAATTAGTCCATGGAAACGTGAGCAAAATGTTTTCTGAACGTTGCAGTTAAGTTCTAGTTTGGTTGCACTTAGGTTGTGGTTAGGTTGTCATTAAAACGTTTCTACAACGTTATTATAACGTTGCGGTTTGGGTGTGATTTGGTTGTTTTAGGTTGGTCAATGGAAACGTGAGCAAAAAGTTCTCTGAACGTTGCAGTTAAGTTCTAGTTTGGTTGCACTTAGGTTGTGGTTAGGTTGTCATTAAAACGTTTCTACAACGTTATTATAACGTTGCGGTTTGGGTGTGATTTGGTTGTTTTAGGTTGGTCCATGGAAACGTGAGCAAAACGTTCTCTGAACGTTGCAGTTAAGTTCTAGTTTGGTTGCACTTAGGTTGTGGTTAGGTTGTCATTAAAACGTTTCTACAACGTTATTATAACGTTGCGGTTTGGGTGTGATTTGGTTGTTTTAGGTTGGTCCGTTGAAACGTGAGCAAAACGTTCTCTGAACGTTGCAGTTAAGTTCTAGTTTGGTTGCACTTAGGTTGTGGTTAGGTTGTCATTAAAACGTTTCTACAACGTTATATATAACGTTGCGGTTTGGGTGTGATTTGGTACTTAAAACAAACAACCCGCAACGTTATAATAACGCTGTAAGAACGTATTTAATGACAACCTAACCAGAACCTTAGTGCAACCAAACTAGAACTTAAACTACAACGTTCAGGGAACATCTTTTTCACGTTTAAAGGATTAAACTAAAACAACCAACTATTTGAGTGTTACAACGTTGTTAAAACATTATGTAAACGTTTCCGATGATCAGCATGCAACGTTCAGAGAACGTTTTAATCACGTTTCCAAGAACCAACCTAAAACAAACAAACCGCAACGTCATAATAACGTTGTAAGAACGTTTATAATGACAACCTAACCACAACCTAAGTGCAACCAAACTAGAACTAAACTTTAACGTTCAGAGAACGTTTTGCTCACGTTTCAACGTTTCAACTTAAAACAACCAAATCACAACCAAACCGTAACGTTATAAAAACGTTGTTAAAACGTTTTAAATGACGCAACCTAACTGCAACCTAGGTGCAACGTTGCGGAAACGTTCTGTGTTTGCTGGGAGTAGGCCTAGAGCATACGACGTATATACTGTTTTTTTCTTAATTTAAGTATAGATTGTTTAAAAGCTCGAACAGGGGGAGTCTGAGGGGTGATGTGCCCCCCCCCCCCCCCCCCCCCCTCTTCTTCCTCTCTTTCTTTCTTTTTTTCCCTTTTTTCCCCCCTTTTTTCCCCCTTTTTTTTGGTAGGGGGGGGGGGGCGGGCCCGTCGGCCCCCCCCCCCCCCCCTGTATCCGCGCCTGCATCAGGTGATACGAATTCAATCCTTCCTTGACGAAAAGAACTTGACCAATTAATTAAATGAAATGGTCATACTTAGAAATATAATGCTCATTGACGAAATTTATCTAACAAAATGCGTAAGTCAGATTTTGGGGACGAATTCTAACTTAACGAGATATGAAATATAATGAAAAAAGTGCAGTTAAACTAACTGGGAAAACCTATATTAAGCTCAACGTAATCTAACGATTTCCACGCGGCAGTCGTCTGCAGACGACATTCACAAATTTCACAAAATGTTTTAAAAATGTCAAAATTACCGACTTTCATTACCATATTATTTGGAATCACCATTAGAAATTCATTAAGATAAGTACAAACATGCCTATTGGTTCAGGTATCCTTGAGATTGACCTTGAGATTTTGGAAAGGTTTCTGAAAAATCTGTTTTGTATTTGGCAAAACCAATAGCCGCGTGTAAAGTGTTAACAACGGAATCTGTTTCAGAAGATTCAAGATTGGTCTACATTCCTCCTCAGACCCGATGAAAGTTATCAACTCCTTATCTTAGCCTACACTATTACTAGTATACTTTTACAGATGTGGACCGGTAGATAGAAAGACGGAACTTAGATGCAAACACTTTTTATAAGCTTTCTTGGTCTTATTTAGTTTAAATGCTCATGAAAGCTATCAACTGGGTTTTTCTTTGTCCATCATCTTCACATAATTTCTCTCTCTTCATTCTTCTTGATTTTATTAAAAGAAAAGGTGTTAACGTTTTACATTAAAGGGAATAGCGCATGGTGAGGAAAAGAACCGCTGACGGCAATTGTCGGTCCAGCTAAACCTTAGCTAATAATTAATACATCACCTACATCACACGATAGAAAATGCGTTCAATCAAATGAAGGATGGTTGATTGAGCGCGCCGTTCACATTGGGAAAGAGATTGTTGTAGAGCCGCACACAATACCGCTTGCATGTAAACATACGTAGAACAATTACAGACTGCGCCAATGTCCAACTTGTTTAGATTCAAATAGTCGCCGCGCGCTGCTCAATTTTCGTTAGAATCCTCACCATGACCGCATCCAATCTTCTACACTTTTATCAAAGGGAAATGTAATTTAAAAAAAATTAAGCACGCGATTGTAATCTTAAACCATGCTTAAACCAATGTAATGAATAAATTCAACATCAAAGGAAGATGTTGTCACTTTCATATAACCTTGAGTCCTGAGATTTAACATTATCAACATTCAAAAATGAACAGAAATTCAACAATTAGGTTTTGGTTACATTAAGGATAGATACATTTTGAATGAACAAAGGAGCTTGAAACGTAACCAACCAAGGAGAACGTTTAGTATATAAACAATGTTTCCTATTTCTTTAAATCGAAACAAAAATTAGATTATTTCAAAAAAAATTAACATGAAGGTCTATACACTTTTGTTTGCGATAAACTTCAATGATATCCATTATAGCCTGACGATTTATTGTTCATCATTAATCAAGTGTTAACACTTTCCACGTGGCAGGCGTCTGCAGACGACACTCCAAAATTTCACAAAAGGTTTTTGACTAAAATATGTTTTGTATATATGGTAAAACTAATAGCCGCGTGGAAAGTGGAAAGCTAATATATTTTCCTTATATGTTTTTATAGGCGAAAAACTAGTTTGGTCACTCTGAGAAAAGTTAATGCGTAAGAAGGGATTTTTTAAACATTTTTAAACAAATGAACTGATTTTGGTTAAACTCATGTACTAAAAGATAATCACTACCAGTGGCGTGCGCAAAGGGGGGGCCGGGGCCCCCCCCCCCCCCCCCCCCCACTATTGAGTCAGTCGGGGGAAACTTAGGCCAGTCGGGGGAATTGAGAAGGAGGCTAGGTCAGTGGCATCATGGAATTATGATAGTCAAAAATACAGATGAAAATTTTTCGCGCGCTACGCGCGCATATGTCTTCCCAAAATGCAATATTCTTTGGTACAAGCTTGTTTAGAGCCAAAATGTAGCTCAATCGTGCAAAAAAAGTGTAAATTCGAAAATTTTCGAGCGCTACGCGCGCAGTTCTTTACTCAAATAGTCGGGGGCATTTCATTTATGGCAATGTGGCCCCCCCACTCACAATATCCTGCGCACGCCACTACCGGGTAGGGGTATGCCCGAGGGGGTGGGGGGAATGCCACAGTTTAAGTCCCTACGCATTTTGTACCCCAAATAATAATAAAAAAGTTCAATTTCAAGTTCAAAATTTAAAGTTACTTAAAATTAGCTTTAAATTGGTCCAAAATGTCTGATTTAGAACAAATTAATCTAATTTCAGGAATGTTTACAATAAAAGCCAAAAGGCTTGAATTTTCCACCCAAGTGTTTTGTCTTGGCCCCCTCCAGATTGTTTTATTGTCCCCCACCCCCGTTTTCCCCTTTAAAATGTTGATGGGAAAATACTCGCATGGCGGAGAGGGGATCAGAACACACAGAATGAATATAACGGATATAGCTTCCAAGTTATTTATATATACATTTTATTAATTCATCATAAATAGTTCACTTACTCATATTATAAACGAACACAGCACCCAGCATCTAGACTATCCTAAAGAAATGACATGACACGCATCAATCGTGAGCTTCTGTAATTCAGAGCTCACTAGTCCTGTTGTGTGAATTGAAAACTATATGGCCTAAACTTCAGTAGTGCTACACTATCAAATAGTGTATGATAGAGCAGAACTCTTGAAACTAAACACATGCACAAAATATTCTACACTACCGATTTCTCTTCAAACATACATATCTTCACTCGACATCCCAACTAAAAAACACCGTATAACTCATAGAGGTAGACGCCGCAAAAGCAAGCAGAAGCCAAAAGTAAGATTTGCCGTTTGGAATGCACAATCTGCTAAAGCAAAAAACAAAACTGCATCTATCTGTGACTTTATTATAAACCATCAGCTTGATATTATGGCCATCACAGAATCTTGGCTAACTGGTACGCAAATAGATGACCGTGCTTTAGCTGATATTCGCAATACTCTTCCAAACTTTGACTTCTTTCATATTCCTCGATCTGGTCGAAGAGGTGGTGGTGTTGGTATTCTTGTTAAGAAGGGTTTTAAAGTGAAACTCAATACCGTCGGTCACTTCAAAAGTTTTGAACACATGGATCTTTTAATCTCATCACCGGCTCGTACTATTTGTGTTGTGATCATATATAGACCACAGAAAGACCAGTATAAGAAAGAAACTGCGCCAACATTTTTTAAGGAATTTTCATCCCTTCTGGAGACATTTGCTCTGTGTAAAAGTAAACTAGTGATCGCTGGGGATTTTAACTTCCACGTAGATGACCCCAATGACAAAGAAGCTTCAACATTTCTTGATATTTTGGATTCCACCAACCTAGTTCAATTTGTCTCTGGTCCAACGCATCGTCTTGGTCACACACTTGACTTGGTAATCTCGCGAAGTAGTGATAATTTTGTTGGCGGTATATCAATTTGGGACGATAGGCCCTCAGACCACTTTGCTGTCAAATGCTACCTTGACATGGCTCGCCCCAAACCATCAAAGAAGTCTATTAAGTGTCGTGATATCCGTAAAATAGACATGGATCGGTTTCGGCAGGATGTTAGTTCTTCGTCTACTGTTCTTCACCCTTGTTCAGATCCCAATGACCTTGTCGATAAATATGAGTCCAACCTTCGTGAGATCTTGAATCAACACGCTCCTGAGAAAGAACGTGAAATCACTCTGCGACCACATTCACCTTGGTACAATGACACTCTGAGAGTTGCCAAACGAGAAAAGCGCCGTTGTGAACGACAGTGGAAGAAAAGCAACCTAGTCGTGCACAAACAAGTTTACAAGGAACAATGTCACGCTTATAAAGTTCTTCTTGACAAGGAGAAAAGTACTTATCACAGTGACCAAGTTTCGTCAGCTAATCACAAAGAACTGTTTCGTGTTATTGACAGACTTTCAAAGCCCTCTTCTGATCATGTTTTACCCGCTCATCAGTGCCCTCGTGAACTTGCCAACCGTTTTTCCGAGTTCTTTGACAGCAAAATAAAGAAACTGAGGGAAGATCTTGACAATATCCAGATTGACACAGTATTTGACAACATAGAAGAATCGTGTGCTTCTTCCTTTAGTGAATTTGTTGAGCTTTCTGAAGAAGATGTTGAAAAAATAATCAAGTCTGCACCGATTAAGTCATGTCCGCTGGATCCATTACCCGCATCTGTGTTCAAAGAGTGTATGGGCACTTTGCTTCCATCTATCACGAAGATCGTCAATGCCTCGCTTCAATCCGGCACTGTTCCTCGTGGGTTCAAGACTGCACGTGTACTTCCTCTTCTCAAGAAGGCGTCACTTGATCCCGAAGAACTTCGGAACTACCGCCCAATTTCTAACCTGCCCGCTTTGTTTAAAATCACTGAAAGAGCCGCCGTCAAGCAACTGCAGGGGTACCTTGACAAAAATCATTTGCACGCGAAGATGCAGTCAGCATACCGTCCATTCCATAGTACCGAAACTGCTCTACTGCGTATTAACAACGACCTGTTGCGCGCCATCGATCAACATCAAGAAGCTGTTTTAATATTGTTGGACATGACTGCTGCATTTGATACAATCGACCACCGTATTCTACTTGACCGATTGTCTAAACGCTATGGAATCTGTGGCACTGCCCTTTCATGGTTTACATCTTATTTGGAAGGTCGAACACAGCGTGTTGTCATCAAAGACTCAGTGTCAGATCCTGTAATATTGAACTGTGGTGTTCCACAAGGATCAGTTGCCGGCCCAATCAAGTTCATCATGTATAGTGCCCCAATCCAAGACATAATTTCTTCGCATGGTCTAAATAGTGTTTCGTATGCAGACGACACTCAGTTATATATCATGTTTCATCCAAATGAACGCTGCACTGCAATCAGCAAAATTGAGAAATGCGTGAATGATGTGAAGTCATGGGCAATCATGAACAAACTTGCGCTAAATGACAGCAAAACTGAAATAATACATTTTTCTTCCAGATTTCGTACCGCTGATCCTCTCAATTCTGTGTCAATTGGCCATACTGATATTATCCCTAAGGACCATGTCCGAAATCTCGGAGTTGTCTTCGATTCTGGGCTCCGAATGTCTCTACACATTAAAAATATCTGCAAATCAGCCCATAATGCTGTTAGAAAGATTGGTAGCATAAGACAATACTTAGACCAGCCTACTACAGAGCGCCTTGTCCATGCCTTTGTAACATCAAGACTCGATTGCTGCAACAGTTTGTTGTATGGACTGCCAGACTCGGACATCCTCAAGCTGCAACGCGTGCAAAACATTGCTGCAAGACTTGTTTGTAAAGTGAAACGAAAGGAACACATATCACCTCACCTTCGTCGACTCCACTGGCTCCCCATCAACAAACGGATTATCTACAAAATTCTTCTTCTGACTTTCAAGGCCATGCACGATCTTGCTCCATCATATATCTGTGAACTTTTGCAACACCATAATGCAAATCGCGTTTTACGCTCGGCATCACAATTCCGCCTCCACGTGCCTAGATCATCTACTTCCTCATACGGTATGAGAGCTTTTTCGATCGCGGCACCTATGTTATGGAATAATTTACCTTTGACTGTTAAAAATGCAATTTCCGTCTCTTCGTTCAAACGTGCTCTCAAAACTCACCTCTTCTCATGATCCTATCGGACTCTCTATTTTGTATCTTTTTACATTCCTATGTGTGCATCATGATCAATGCTCCATGTTGATGTTATATTCTTTGCCTTTCCCTTCTTTTATGTGTATTTTTGTGTACAGCGCTCTGAGGTTTTTATACATGTTGCGCTTTATAAATACGTTATATTATTATTATTATTAAAATGTTGATGGTAGTGCCGCCACTGCCCATGTGCACATAGGCCTACTGTATCCAGGTTATTAGGCCTGCGTTCTGAGCGTTTGGGTTCTAGTTCTATAGTCGGTTATGTTATATTTATCATATTTATGGTCGGCGGATCACTTCTACCATTCCATTGTATTTGAGCACTATGTGTGCCAACCCCGGGTTTTTCGGGCCAATTTACATTAAATATATTAGTCCTCCAATAGGCATGTAGGGCTTAAACGTATGTAATCCCTTTGTCATGTTTATTGTGTTCTAAATAAGGCCTGACCATAATTATATACCACACGCTCCGTTTATCCAGATACCATTATGTGGGGGTGGGGGGGGGGGGGGGCGGTGCCGACCTTGATTTACCAGCCATGCCAATTGCGCGTAAACGTTGATGTGTCAAACATAATTCTGTTAGTTTCGTACGCAAAGATACAGTTGCTTATATTGCTTTGCACATTTATTTTTGATAATCGTTTTAACATTTCATTTAACTTTGTATAATGAAAGTAAATGTTATTCACTGACAACTCAAACAAGTGAACAGATATGTTAATATTGGTTCAGTCAGCATTAAATGAGTCCTAATATACATTTTCAATTCAACTATCAATTGCAAATTCCGGAAAATTGAATCTGTGGTTCTTTTACTTATTGAAACTAATTTTATATAATTAACTTTGTGTATGTTGGAGATAATCTTACGCCGGATACTTTTCAATCAAAATGATATATAATTTGCAGGAATTTTGTCTTTGCTGCTGTCTTAACTTTTAAGAAAAGAGACGATATTTTGTCTATAATTTCAAGTTCATCTTCCGTTTGGTTTTACTTACGTGCAAGGATAAATTTTCTTCGTACGATAGAAATACCCTTCCTTGTTATTTTGGTGGTAGGTACTATTTCAAAGAAACGCAAATAATGTCGATGCGATTGTAAACGTTGATTTGTACGGTATGAAACAATAATGTTAGTTTCGTAATTTCAGGCAGAGAAATGAAATCTATCGAGATATCAACTTGATTTAAAGCAAATAACGTGAAATTAGTATGTCAATTAAAATGTGACAACTTTTAATGCAGTATATTAATTTTACAAACTCATGTTATGCTATATTTTACGTTGGGCTAATATATACATTCCGACACAAATAGTCATATTATAAAGAATCACGATGCATTATAATATATTTGCAAAAAATGTCAATCCTAGTGGATATTCTTTAATTAATAGATGCAGCATTGCCGAGCTGAAGGTTTGATTTGACGGTGTTTAAGTAATGTCAATATAATTATCCATTTTTACCGTTGGACATACATTATTCATATTTATTCTAAAATAGTGCAATAATGGTTGTCTATATGGAACTCAATAAAGGATCTAAATTTAATTATATATACTAACTACTATTCTATTGACATGGCATATAACTAATTTTGTCAATATGCTTGGTTGCTATTATCTATGTGTGATTAAAGGTATATTATGTGATCTTTCCAGGGAACGCCCTCAACATCGAAAAAAAATAGAAAGCAGATTTTCTTGCAGATTTACATTTCTGATCATAAATCATGCATACATTCCAAGTTACAGGGCGATACGATTCTTAATTACTTCAAAATCATGGTTTTAGAGTGAAAATAAACTGTCGGAATCCCGACAGTTTATATTTTTCACTCTAAATTCACTCTAAAACCATGACTTTGAGGTAATTAGGAATCGTATCGCTCTGTAATTTGGAATGTATGTATGATTTATGATCGGAAATGTAAATCTGCAAGAAAATCTACTTTCTAAAAAAAATCATGAATAGAGGGCGCTCTCTGGAAAAGATCACATAATATGCCTTTAAGTGCGCAGACAATATGTGTTGAATAGATGAAAGATATTCATATACTTATAATTTAGTTTTATAAGGAACTAAATCAAGGAACTAAATGAGGACTGCTCTCTTATACAAAAACACACACAGCTAATTAATATCAAATCAAGATAAATTGATTTGTTTGACTCAATTTGATTTGTAATCAACACACGGTTAAGAATTGCAGTTCCTTGTAGTAAAAAATCGCCTCATCAACATAAATATGTATTTCAAATTATACACTTATGCTTGAATAAGCATTGTTAAAAGGAGAGTAACACAAAATAAAACAACACTGTGAACTAATAAATAAATGTTTTAATATTGACTTGTATTGTGCTCTATTGAGGTAGTATTATCTCTATGAATAGCAAGGCATGAATTGAATGTGATGGCTGATGAACTATTGAGTGTCCCAGCAGAAATAAGGTCTGACTGAAACTTGCAAAGATCGTATTGTTTGGATTTTCCCCCTCACGGTCCCAACTTTAACATCTCAAAAAAAGAGTTCCCCAATAGTACATTTTTGTGCATTTTTTTTGGTGGTAATTGAATATACTTCATTAGTATTTTAAAACAAAAAACCAGCGTATAGACGCAGTGTCCGGGTATCATCAAATAAATGGCAATTTTGACAGGCCTATGATTAGTGATCTACAGGGAGAAGGATACGACATGGTTTCTTATCGGGATTATCATAACTTCATAAATAAGTGTCAGAATGGACCATTTCAAATTAAGTCAAATTAGTTGGCTATAATTCGAAGTAAGCTTTTTTCTTTTCTTTTTTTTGCCGGAGCCACCCAACGGATCATAAATTCTATCCACTAATTCAAATTTGTTTTCAATTCAATTTTTTGAGAACGCCTAAAAGGTGTTCTGGTTATTAACACGAAAAGGTAGGTGTTCAAGATTTGTATATTAGAAATATTTACACATATTTTAAACAATATAATATCTTTACAGGATTTAGTCAGCTGAAAAGTTATCATGTTCTATTTTGAACACGGTGTTAAACAAGGAACACCTTTTTAACACCTTCTTTTTGTATCAGTTTGGGAACACCATGTTCTAGAACGCGTCCGGTGTTCACAGGTGCGTTCTTTAACACACGTCTGTGAACACCTTCCATTTATTTAATAATCAACTGGAAAAAGTGTACTTTAGGTCCCAGATTCTGGACTGTACTAGTATCGTCCGATACTGGAACACCCAGTATCGTCCGATACGATACTGGTACAAAGTCAGTCTTCCAGTATCGGTCGATACTGGCTCATATCAAATGTACCAGTATCGGGCGATACTGGCAAATTTTATGTTCCAGTATTGACCGATACTGGTATACCAGTATCAGGGACCTAAAGTACACTTTTTCCAATAAACTTAATAAACATCAGTAATAACAACGATATTTCGCTTCTTGATTTATTTACTTGTGTTTTCAAACATATTGGTGGCATAAATTATTTTGTTATTTTGTTAAATACCTCCACTTACTTTTCTTCTCACGTTTTTTGCTTCTCATTAACAGTTGAATTCAATATTACAGTAACGACCATGTTTGCTAAGTTGTGCTGACAAATCCCTTTTTAAAGATTTTTTTTTCAAACAAGAAGTTAAGTTTATTGATTTTTCGAAAACCGAACCAGAATAGTTCGTCTCATGACACTTCAATGGTCATTTTAACATTAAAACAGTGAGCACCCGAAAAACAAACACCGTGGGACTATTATAAGAGGGCGATATTTACACCCCGTAATCACACATAATCCCTTCACTTTCGCCCACACAACACAAGGCGAGATTTGCGGTTCTAGAATCACCTTGATTTTAAATTATGATCAGCTATTATGACTTTATAATAACAGGATTAATTAATTATATTCCGTGCTAGACAATACAACAAACAGAACAACTGTTTAAATATTTAAACAAGTCTGTTCAAATGTTTAAACAGAGTTTTTAAATATTTGTTTAACCGGTGACCTAAACAACTATGGTTGTTGGAAGTTTTAAACACATTTTTAAACATAGATTTAACAAGTGCAGTAATCTATTATGAATAGCCGACCCTTTATTCCATTATGACTAGCGAACATTTTCCCCCATTATGACTATAGCGGACCTTTTATCCCATTATGACTAGCAGACCTTAATTTTTATTATGACTAGCGGTTATTTTTTCATATTATGATTAGCAAACCATTTTTTCATTTTGACTAGCGAACCATTTTTCATATTATGACTAGCGAACTGTTCGTCTATTTATGACTAGCGATCCTTTTTTAATTATGACTAGCGGACCTTTTTTTAATTATGACTAGCGAACCTTCATTTTTATTATGACTAGTGGTCCTTTTGTCGCATTATGATTAGCGAACCTTTGTTTCTATTATGATTAGCGAACCTTTGTTTCAATTATGACTAACGAACCATTTTTTCCGTTATGACTAACGAACCTTATGACTAACGAACCTTTATTTGAATTATGAATAGCGACCCTTATGATTAGCGACCATTATGGCCAATGACCCTTATGACTAGCGACCCTTATGACGAGCGAGGTTGACCCGTTTAAAGTTCCAATATACCGGGGCGGGCGTGTCACAATAAAACTTTATTTTGCGATAACTTCTTAAAATCCAGATCTTGATGGTAATTAATTAATACACTGTTAGGGCCAGTGTAGTCCTTGTAATTCAGTACATACTACATGTTGCATACACGACGACACTAACTTAAAGTCACTTCTATGTCCATATGAAAACAGCAATTATACATACTTTCAGCGAAAACTATGACACTTGATCAATCTAGGCTAGGTCTATTGTAACGAGATGTTTGATATTTAGGCTTACATCTGACTATTTGATAAATGTATGCACCGCAAATTTACACTGCGTATACACGATCAACTCTACATCACATTGTCAGTATTTGTATCATCCCATCACTCCTATGTCCATATGAAAACAACAATACCGTACATACTTTCAGCGAAAACTGACATTTGACTGATCTAGGCTAGGTCTATTATTAGGCATAGCACACATAACATTCAAATGATTGAGACATGTACAAAATTGAATTCAAATGAAAGATTGCAATGAAAGATTTATTTTCAAAAAGAATTATGACAATCGGTCAATGCATTCTTGTGGAACGGTGTTTTGAGATACTCTGAAAATGGCCGAAAACCTGCAAAAAACAGTAACAATGCCCACAAATATAATTTATCAGGATTTAGAGAGCTCAATTTGTTAATAATGTAACATTCAAAACACCATTTACACATATTTCTTTAACAATTGAATATACCATGTTAAATTAAAAAATATGGTAAAATTATATTGAATTAAGCTAAAATAAGTTAGTGAAATTGGTCACTTTGACCAGTTTTACTGACCGCAATCAAAAAAGTGACTAAGTCCAGCTAATTAATATGCGTAAATGTTATAAATCCAGATGTGAATGGTGTATTGCAATCAAACTTGGTATTAATTTTATATAGGGGTGTTTTCAAAGTGGAGCTGCATACATTATATTAAAAGATTGTTTTGCATAAGGGCTTACAGACCACTCCTACATGTTACTCATTTTGCATGATTAATTAATCCAAATATTCCATGGCTGTCTTCATGACTTGGATTAGTGCATCCATGCACGCCAATTGAGGCAACAATACAAACCACATTCCACATCGTGAATAGCCATCCATTCAATAATGCAAAATGAGGTAGCAGGTAGACAGGTAGAAGTGGATGTAGGCCTTTATGCAACATAGCTCTTCATGTTGTTGTTCACTGGTGCAGTGCTCCCAGTGGCAGACTGTGTGTGTGCATTGTGCTATGCATACTATTATTGTAACGAGATGTTTGATATTTAGGCCTAATATTGTAAACTTTGCCGTTTTGTCGCATTTTATCTTTGCCTCCAAGGTCACTTTAGCCTATGCTTGAATGCCCTAATGCACACACACAATACACCACTGTGTACACTAAGCACACACTGCAAGCCTGATATTGGCCCGTGGCGACTCAAATCCTTGATATTCTCGGGATGTGTCTCTGTACATTACCCAGTAAACACAAAACGTTTTGAATTGGGTTTAATTAGGTTTTGTTTTTGTGAAACGTTTTTAAAACGTTAGTTTCAAAGCATGTTTTTTTTATTGCAAATCGTTCTATCAAAACGTTATAAAAACGTTCAATTAATGTTGTCACAATACTTATAAACGAACACATGATTGAAACGAAATCAAAACGTTTATAGAACGTTGTATTACAACCTAAATTGAACCAAATATTATGGTCCTGGACCATAAGTTTCGTTTTTTACGAAACGTTTTAAAAACGTGGGCAATTCCACGCATGCGCACTTACCTGGGTTATATTGGTTTGGTAACACTGGATTGTAGCCTATATTTATTTTCTTTCACAAAGATATTCGATCTGCAACATGCATCATTTCATAATTAAATGGCAAATAAGAACATTACTTCGCAAACACATGAAGTATTTTGTTGGAGAATGTTAATAAAAAGCCAGATGATTGAATAGTTTTTTAAATTGCCAGTTAATTATCAATTAATTATCAATTACCTAAAATAGGTTTCCAAAACGTTTTAAATTGGGTTTAATTAGGTTTCGTGTTTGTGAAACGTTTTTAAAACGTGTTAAACATCGTTTAAAACATGTTTTTAAAACGTATTTGATACATCTTGCAAGACGAAATAATTTAAATATGGTTATTTTCACGTTATATTAACGTTTTTAAAACGTTACATGGAAACGTTATTAAAACCCATAAAAAACTCCACACATATACGTTTTTAATACGTAATAATAAAACGTTTTTTTCACCAACTTGAAACGTGTTTTTAACGTTTAAAAACCGTAAAATGGCCAGCTGGGTATGTCCAAACGCACATCCAAGATAACCACCAATCAGAGAAAGTTTTATATCCTTGTAATCCTCACACCCTAATGAATATTAATCAACGTTCTAAATGATTGAGTCTATCAACGTTGTTTTGATACAGTGCCCTCTTGTGGCTGAAGTCAGACCTAAATTCCAATTTTGATGCGTAGGGGATCCCAAATCCGGCAAATTCTGTCATTTTAGAAAAATAAAGGCACATCTAAGATTAAATTGAAAATTGAAATCAAGAGTGATAACAGTTATTAGATTTGATACTTAAGTTTTGAACTACATTCAAACAATGTCCCTTCAAACAAACACTATACACATAAAATGACATTTGCTACGCTAGTTGCAGCGTGTATAATTCTCAACATCACATAATATCAACATAAACATCAAATATGTACAACTGGATAATAATAAATCATATCAAATCATATTATATTATATTATATCATGGGGATACTCTGGGATACTATCCATATAATCACATGTTATACGAAAAACGGTACAATTAAATTATCATAATTACTAATAGATCACATAGATCTAAGAGTTATCCATCACAAAATCTGTTATCATAATCATAATCATAACATCATGGTACAATTAACGCGCCATCACATTGAATTGGACAAATTGATACGAACAATCATGGACATATCATGAGCCACGTGAACAGCTGAGCGCGAGCTACGAAAAACAACAAACCCCTTTTTTTTTGGGAAAAGTGGAAACGTACACCTGAACAATGCCTGAGACCAGTTAATCAGCCCTTTCAGGCCAAGGGAACACGTGCTACATTTTCAATAAGGGTACATTAAATTATGTCAATTTTATTTAAAGTTAAAGTGATGCTGCTGCCGTGATGTCCTAGCGTGAAGTGAGTTCCAAACGATACATCTCAATACGACTTAGATAAATGTCGATTTAAATCGGATTTACGCCTATTGAAATTATCAATACACCAAGTCTCGGACCACTAAACACTCATTATCGAACCAAACTAAAATTAGATTTATTTTAATTCGTATAGATGAGGTGATCGTTGTTAACATCAGTAGTGTTTACAAATTGATTAGCGCCTGGTCTAAAGACATGCTAGCGGTACTAGTCCATGACTATTGCATACATACTATTCGAAAGCAAAACACACATCACTGAGCGCCAATTTTAAAAGCACATGCCCTTATGGTGCGTACGCAAACCGCCGGGCAACCATATTTAGTGCCTGGTCTCTCACTGTGCTTAGGGATGCAGACCATGACTACTGCACTATTACACCGTAAGCATTGTAAGTAATGATCAATCAAGTGTGAATTAAAGCATATTCCCATAGCTGCGACACATACGTACCCCCTTTTCCAATGTCAGTGCCACCCTACCCCCCCCCCCCCCCCACTGGGGCTGAGGGATGCTATCATAATCTGAGAATAACAACAGTTAAGTTTTGAACTACATTCAAACAATGTCCCTTCAAACAAACACTGTACACATTAAATGGCATTTGCTACGCTAGTTGCAGCTTGTATAATTCACAACATCACATAATATCAAAATAAACATCAAATAACAAAACATATCAAATCAAAATATATCATAATATGGGGATACTAACCATATAATCATGAAAACACGATAAAGGCTATAATTAAAATATCATAATTACTAATTCACATAGTTATCCTTCACGAGATCTGTTATCAAAATCATAACATCATGGTACAATGTACACGCATTGAATTGGACACTTTAATCAAATTTATGCGCACAATCATGGGAATATCATGAGCCACGTGAACAGCTGAACGCGAGCTACGAAAAACCACAAACCCCTTTTTTGGGGAAAAGTGGAAACGTACACCTGAACAATGCCTGAGACCATAATGGTCTCAGACGCGAATCAGCCCTTTCAGGCCAAGGGAACACGTGCTACATTATCAATAAGATTAATCATCAAACATAATTATAGACACTAAATTATGTCAATTTTATTTAAAGTGAAAGTGATGCTGCTGCCGTAATGTCCTAGCGTGAAGTGAGTTCCAAACGATACTTCTCAATACGACTAGATAAATGTCGATTTAATCGGATTTACACCTATTGAAATTTTCAATACACCAAGTCTCGTCTCGGACCACTAAACACTCATTATCGAACCAAACTAAAATTAGATTTATTCTAATTCGTATTGGTACTCAACCGCATAAATCTATATTTGCAAGAAATTACTTATTTGGGGAGGGGGAGGGGGGGCTATATATAAAAAAATTCTGGTCAGCAGGGGGTTATGTATATTTTTATTTTCAGTGATAGGGTGGGGCTAGGTCATTCGTCGCTGTTCTGACATACCGGCACATCACAACATAAATAAGTAAAGAGATGTGCCGGTATGTCAGAACAGCGACGAATTGATCAAGTTATGTGTACATATATGCATGTAGTTGCAATGGGTGTTATAATTATACAAAACAAGATTGACTCAAGATACAAATATAATTTGTAGTGTGGATGAGTTCTGTCATCAATAAATGTGGATGCCCGAGAGAGCCTAGAGGTGAAAGCAAGTGTGGCAACAATAGCAAGAGAGCAAATGGGGATGATAATGACCCTCATCCATAAACTATAAATTTAAGGAATTTGGCATGGGTAAAAACAATTGGCATATTAGAAAAAAATTGTGTAAATAACAATGTATCTTAAAACCCACAAACATCAGATATAGACACATTCATAGTAATAGAAGCAATGGGGTCGCGACCTGGCAAAGCAATTACTGAAGCATAAGGAGAGACCAGAATACCACGGGGGAGAGGGGGAGTATAACAAACAATGTAAATAAAAGTATTCAAAATATCTTTTGATTTGATTTGATTTTGATTTGATTTATTTCGGTATCTCCACATATACACTCGTCAAAAGAAGTTCCTGGACACTCATTGAAGTTCAAATATTTCACATAAATATTTAATATAAATTTAACAATTACATGTCAAAATAAGCAGACAATAATTCTCTATCATGTTTGTATGAAATTAAGATGAACGCATTCATGCATGGCTGAGCACATTCATTAAGCAATGGTAAGGTGCGTAAAAGAAAATTGCAAGAAATGAGCATTTACAGTCATTTGAATGGAGGGATTATCCAATTTTGTGCAATCTTCTTGCCATTGTCAAGTGAATGGGATCTGCCATGCATGAGTGATCATGTCTTAATTCCATGTTAAGCTGTTAGAGGATTACTTTCTGCTTATTTTGATATACAATATATATATATAATTATATAATTAAATTATATATATTCTATTAAATAGTAATTTAATTTAAGTGTCCAGGAACTTCTTTTGACGAGTGTATATAACAATGTCAATGATAATAATATAAAGAATCTTAAGATACAGTTAAAATTACAAAACCACACAAAATTGGGGGAGATACAAACAGGATAACCCTTTAAGCCCGGAGGCTTATTTCCGAAGGGGTCCTAAGGAAAAACAAAAATACAACACGTACATCAACAGACACTGTATACATATTTAAAATTGATACAAAATATTAAAATATTTAACACTATTAACAATTGATTTGGTTAAGATGATGAGTTTTTACAGATTTGTTAAAAATTGCCTTAGAAGGAATAGATTTGATTGCACATGGTAAGCTAGCCCAATCCTTAATGGCATTATAATAAAAAGAGCCAGAGATGATGGTGGTGGATTTGGGAACTTGGACATTTTGCACACTGGTTCTAGTACTGTGTTGATGCACACTTGAAATTCTGGTAAAATGAGATCTAAGATAATCTGGACCAACTTCATTAAAAATATCAAATACATGGTTTAACCTGAGTTGTTTGGCTCTGTTGTGGATATTCAGAAAATTAAGAGTTTTAAAATCATTTACACATACATGGTACCGGGAATCTTTATTTAGAATGAATCTTATAACCTTGTTTTGAGCGACTTGCAGGCTTTTGCTCATCTGTTTTTGGACACCACCATACCAAGATGAAATAGAGTAATCGAATAAACATAGAACTAGAGCTGTACACAATATTTTCTTTATATTTTGATCCAGAGACTTAGCCTGTCTGTATAAAAACTTTAGTCTAGAATTAACTTTTTTTATGATACTAAGAGCCATTTCTTCACCTTATCATAACATTTAAAAAATAAAATCTTTAGATCAATGTGGTTGGAAAATGTGGTAAACCATTTTTTGAATTATAACTTCCAACTGACAAATTAACAATCATACCTTCAAATTGCATAATCAAAACTTTCCAAATATGACAAATTAAAATATTGGAAACGAATTTATCAATCAATTTATGGCCTCTTGCATGATTTTCCTATGGAAATACAGAGACTGCATACATGGTGGTGAGCAATACACTGAGAACAGTGGTTTAAATCCAGCTCCACAGAGTTGCAGGCCCTACAATTCAGCAAGATATTCAACCATTTGCAGTTGATGAGAATATGGTTCAGTGGATGTTTCATCATAGAAGCATTGTGAATGAATGAATGAAATCTGATTTATTGATCGCATTTCCAAAACACGATCAATTCTCTTTACAGGATATTCATAATACAAGATAAACATACTATAAAATACCAATTAAATTACATTAAATAGATTACTTTATGCTGCGCTACAGTTTTTTGACACACGCTGTTCAGCTCATCTGCATCATATCACACACACACAGACATTTTGCGCACGTTAAGTAAAATAACGTAATGTAAAGTAAAATTATGCAAAAAGTACACAATGCGAGGTATTCTTTATTACTAAACTATTTTGTAACTTTTAAAATTACATTTTTGAAATGTATCGGAGATAATTACCGGGGTTTGTAGATATTTGATCGAAATTAAGTAAAACAAAAGTCTAAAATACAATTTAATCGGTAAAAGGTGATTTCGCCCAACGTGTTAAGTAAGAATTATCGATATGATTGGTGAAAGTCGTAATCTTTCCCTAATCGCCGGGTAAAATCTCCTCGTGTAATTATACAAGATGGCGAGCGTTATAGAAACACTCAGCCGGTGGGGAGTTCCTCCGGAATACATTGACAAATTTGAAGGTAAGGAAGTAGTATATCTTTCCACTTTTGGTAATGCCTTTATGTCCTTGTTTTCATGATGTTATTGAAGTCATCTGAAAATCATAAGTTTTGAGAGATTCACAGAAAAAAGTGAAACTTGTGTAGGCACCGAGCGTCGTACTCGGGGTCGTACTACACCGTGCATGTATTGCGTTTGCATGCATCATTTCATAGCGGCTCATTTGTACATGTGGAACGTGATTAGGGCGTATGTACATGCAAGGTGATTGAGTGGGGGAGTGAGTGAGTGAGTGAGTGAGTGAGTGAGTGAGTGAGTGAGTGAGTGGGGGAGTGAGTGAGTGCGTGATTGATTGATTGATTGATTGTTATGATTTTCAGATGACTTCAATAACATCATGAAAACAAGGACATAAAGGCATTACCAAAAGTAGAAAGATATTACTTCCTTACCTTCAATACCCAGCAATTGTGTAAACAATTGCCTAAAAAATACATCCAAATTCAGTCAAAAATACCCGGTGATTGTGTAAACAATTATCTTAAACTTACATGCAAATTCAGTAAAAAATACTCAGTCATTGTGTAAACAATCACCTTAAACCTACATTAAAATTCAGTAAAAAATACCTAGTCATTTTGTAAATATTTACTTAAAAATTAAACAAAATTTCCCATAATGTTGTGGGTTTTTACATAACATGTGGTAAAATACAAGATAAACATACTATAAAATACCAATTAAATTACATTAAATAGATTAAAAGGTAATAAAATATAGAATGTAATAATACAGATGGCCATGTGTTTTTCATTCAAGTTCATGGTGATTGCCTTTCCTGACATCCTCCCCTTGCCCAACTCGAATGCTATAACAGCCCTCACAAAGCATTCATAGAGTGGTCGAGGGCTATTATAGTGGTTTTTACAGGTGTCTTAGCACTCGAGCACTTTTAGTGGTTGGCCGAGTGCTAAAATGGGTATCTAATAGTGGTTTAGTTTAGCTGAAATAGCATTCGAGAGCTGATAGTGGTTGCTCAAAGTGGTTGCATTGAGGGCTATTGATATAGATGGTGGTTGATAGATGAATAGTGGTTTAGATATCAATAGTGGTTCACTAATTTGCATACATGTCACATGATCAACTGCCATTTCAAATTTGTTATTGTTGGAGTAGATGGATAGTGGTTCTATTATAGATATCAATAGTGGTTTACCACTAATTTGCATACATGTTACATAATCACCAACTGCCATTTCAAATTTGTTATTGTTGTAGTAGCTGTGATCATGGCAGTAGGTTGTGGAGCATAATTATGATGGATATTTTGGTTTCTTTCAGAGGTATTTATTATATATATGAATTGTGAATCACTATTGTCTGCAGAGCAGGTATGTGGATACATGTATACTGCACTTACATTCAGATAGCTGAAATGTGTAAAATAAGCTTAGTAACTTATACTTTAGTCAAGTCCATTAGCTTATAATGTATAGTTAGTATAAGCTTATAAAGACCATTTGTTTGCAAACCTTTAAATGTTGCACACACATCATATTAGGCTTATCCAGTAATGTAAAATAAGGCTCTCATACATGTATGCATATTTTATGACTATAAAGGCAACAGCAGGCCTGTATGCTGCGGATGCAAATGGGGGGGGGGGGGGGGGGTCATTGGTTCATTTACGGCCGGGGTTCGTATCACATAACCAAAAGTTCATGTAAATTATTATTTTTCAAGCCTATCAAGGGTATCCAAACTAATATTTCGCACAATTTTAATTTTGCGCTTGCCTGGCAGTGCGTGAAAATTAATGTAGTGTGAAAATTTCCATTTTTACAGCATAAATCACAATTTTGGGGGGACAAAAAAATGTATGCGCGCACATTTTTGGTTTACATTTTACGCTATAATTGCCTTTTATCAATAATTACTTTTTTTAATAATTTTAACTACATTTTTTGAAGGGGGGGGGGGGCAAACCCCTTGACCCTCTGTAGCGCGCCACTGTATGGAACTCTGGTATGTCCATTAGAAAGAGTTGCATATAACCCTAACCCCTGAGGCACCTTTTCCAATTATTTTGTTTTCGCTGCCAAAAAGCAGAAAAAGGGCCTCCATGCCGGGGCTCGAACCTTGGACCTCTGTGTTCAGAGGCAGACGATCTACCACTTGGCCAGGGGGGTCAACCATACTTGGCTCAGTATACTTCACCAAGTATATAGCCCAGGGCCATTGTTTTATTGAAAAACTGCCACGCCGGGTGACACAAGCACACCGCATCGCAGTTATTCGTAGTACTCAAGAGTGTTAGGGTTAAATGAGACAAAAATTAGAGAAATTCTGAAAAATAAAAAATTGAGAAAAAAATCACTACTTAACCTTTACCCCCGAGGCACCTTTGCCAAAGAATTTTGTTCGCGTCAAAAATGCAAGGGGAAAAAGGGCCCCCATGCCGCCGGGGCTCGAACCCGAACCTCTGTATTCGCAGGGTGACACAAGCACCGCATCATAGTAATTCGTAGTAATCAAGAGTGTTATTTAGGGTTCAACATAATCTTGAAAGCATGTAACCAAATGGTACCTAAACCATGCAACATTGCGTATAACCTCAATATACAGCGCAACGAAAGTACATTTCAGCAAGTGCTATATAATAGTGGTCGAGTGCTATATACAATAGTGGTCGAGTGCTATACAATAGTGGTTGAGGGCTATATAGCGAGGGGGTTTGTGAATGCTATTAAAGCCCTCGAATAGTATTAATGTTTCAACCACTAATCAGCATTCGCATTCAATAGTGGTCAAAAGCATTCGAGAGCTAAGCTCATTTACATTTTTCGGCTCTGAGGAGGGCTATTCGAGGGCTTTGCGAATGCTATAAAAGCACTCGAGGGTTATTTAGCGGTTTATCTGATACACGAAAGCATGAAGGCAGACCTATAGTGGTTGTATATAGTGGTTAATATAAGCATTCGCTCGAGGGCTTTTGACAACAATACGAGTGCTTTGCGAATGCTTTAATTTTAGATAAGGGTCATCAGATTAACGGTTGTAGTTAACTCAGACCCATCTGCAATATAAGCATATTGATTGAAATACTATCATTTTTTTACATTACATGAGTCATAAACAACTAAGAACAGTTTTGCCGAGGCATATTTTAATTTCATAAAAAGAAATGGGTTCATTCAACTGCAGTTGCAATGTATCAAAATCAGCCCGGAAGTCAAATTTGTGTTATTGGTGAATTACTTTGCATGTAACTAAGCAATTTATTTCATTGAAATTGAACTTTCCAAACTGAGTTGTTGAAGTCTGAGTTTGGACTGTTCAATCGGGTATGTGGTTCTCGAAATATGACTGATTGTACTGTGGAAGTCAATTACACATTTGGTAAAAACGTATTGTCTACTAAATCATGAGAGGTTTTTAAAAAGTTTTCTTCGTTTTTAAATTACGTTGCGAAATGCCCTGATTAGCTGCGGCCCGTTTACCATGTCAACCAATCAAAAATAGTATTCATGACTTTGTGCATATTGTTCTCATGCACCTATCCACCAAATATGAATAAACCATGCTCGTCTAAAAACACCTGGAGGTGTTTTAAGTTTGAATAGGGTGGGATTCAAAATCTATACATTTTACAAAAGGACTGTACTATGATTGGTACCTTTTACGGCCAAATATGAAAAGGTCACTAAATAAGCCGACAGTTTATTGTACATACATACATACATACATAATCTTTATTTATCCACGATACATAGGTCAACTTAAGGGAAGTGTCAACCCTATTATTTTGATGATCAACTTTTGCTTCTAAGTTTGAGAATATTGAATAAAAGTACGTAAAAGTATACATTTATAGAAAGGAAATTTGATAAGGAATCCGATGGTGATATCAATGTGATACCAAATAAACTAAATTTTGAGAAATGAGCCAAAAAGCGATTATTTTACCCCAATTTTTTCAGACAGCATAACTATAAAATAAAAAATGGTAATTTGTTCTAATATACATTTTTGTAAACAAGACAATTTTGTCTAGTAGGCAATTTTTTCTTTTTCCAAAATAAGGCTTAGTTTTGGAAATATTGCTAAAAACATCAGGAAAGTGTAAAAGTCGTGTGTTTTTTTAATACATTTCGCTAGAAATGGATGCATATCTCGAGTTTAAAATCCATAATCGAAAAAATAAAAAATTGCCTCCTAGAGCTGAAAGTCCTCTACACAATGATAGTAAAAGCTTACCTGATAGTTTGACATTTTTTTAGTTATGCTGTCTGAAAAATCGTAAAATTCCTTCAAATTTGAACTTCTAGAAAACAGCGATTTAGTAAAAATATTGACATTTTCCACCATTTAAAGCTAAATGTTCTCGGAATACACGGGCGTGTGACCCGAAAGGCGAGTAGGCTATACTATTATGAACAATTAAAATAAACTATCAGATTCAATTTATATTGTCACAATGTGAAGAAATTGGAAGAAAACGGAAATTTAAATGATCGTAAGATTGGTCTTTGTTTACATTTTAAGACATTGTTTTGCGCTCTTTTGTTTTTCGCGTCTACGTCGCGGATATTTAGCGGCGCGTCTAGTATTACGCACGGGAAGATTCAGCGCGCGACGCAATGATCGAACAGCTGTCGCAGCATTTGAAAAGCGCGGAACTCCGCTTAATTTCCCGCCAAATAACCATGCGCCTTTCCTGGCTCAAACTTACCAAAACAACAATTTTAAATCACCCAAAAGAACGGGAAATAATCGCTTCCGATTAGTAACTTATGATGGTAATGATAGAATACATATAAAAGTATAAAATAATAGAGAAATATGAAATTCAATTTTTGAAACAAGTGCCGGGTTGACACTGCCCTTAACAGCTGTTTTTCACTGAGGCCGTGATAACTCTAAAATTACATAACATATTTCTTGAATCTTATAAAGTGTAATAATAATAAAACAAGATTACAAAATTGAATTTTAAAATACTGATAATTACAACTGACACATTCGTTTAAGACGGTTGATAAATATACTAATATTGGGGGAGACTTGAATATTTTTGTCAAGTTTGTTCCATTCAATGGCACCCCTATAAGAAAAACTGCGTTTTTTATAATTTGTTTAGGTTTAGGAATAATAGCATTATACTTACTTCTGCGTAAATTGTAATTAATTACATCATTATACAAAAGTAAATCGTTCAAATATGATGGTGCAGTATCATTGAGTATTTTATAAGACAAAATATTACAGTTGTATGTTTGTCTATTATCAAGTGGTAACCATTTAAGTTTATTAAGAACTTCAAGACTAGGTGTATCCCAAGCTACTCACAAATAATACGAGCAGACCTGTTTTGAATAATTTGAAGACGAGATGCTGAGTTAAGCCACAATTTCCCCATACAATATTACAATACTGTAGATGAGGAAGTACTATGGCACTGTATACAGTTTTAAGAATATCATGTGAAAAGAAATGGCTTCGCTCGCTTTAACATGTGTAGACCCTTTAACGCTTTTTTTCGGGTATATTCAATATTTTCATTCCAAGTTAAATGTTTATCAATAATTACACCAAGATGTTTACATTTATCAACTTTAGTTACATTGTTTCCATTAATTTGTACTGTCAAATTATGATTTTCTACATTTGCTAAACGTTGCCTTGATGAGATCAACATGAACTCTGATTTTGTTACGTTTAAACTGAGTTTATTGACTTGAAGCCAATTTCTTACAGACTCAAGGTCTTCATTTACACATTTATAATATCATCAACTGATTTGACGAGCACTTATTTACCTTTTCCCATGATCAAAAGGTACACCATGTCAGCAACAGCAGCTCCCCAAAACACAGGTTATATCTGATTGCAGATTACTTTCAGCTTGGAAATGACTGCCAGACCTTTTGATGAAAATAAATAACAGAACTATTTACAATTATGCAGTCTTGCAACTTGCTCCTGACAATTCTTATTTTGAACATAAATACTTAACCATTAAGCACAACCTTTTGACTGCATCTCTCATGAATAACTTGTCCATTAAATATTGCATACAAACATTGTTGGATTATACAAACAGTTCAGCTAAATAAAGATACCGACTGTGCATTTGGTTGACATAATATCAAATTATGAATGTTAGTGACAGAATTCCTATTCATATAAACCAAACCTTTTTTTATTCATGATACACAAGAATTTCAGGCTGTAATTTGACAAATCCAAAAATTCTTAAAATTTTAAACGGATTCAGGACCATATCCCATTAAAGATGCAAAATCAATGTAAACCATGTTTTGGTTGCCATGGTAATGGTATAAGGGGTCAGATTGAATAAACGCCAGAAGGGTGATAAATCAATAACCAAACGCATAGCCGGAATATTCAATCTTGGATCAGAAATAAGCCAGCTGTACATAATATAATTTGCATAAACATATTGATCAAATGCACCAATATCCCTTTTTACGGAAGTTCCGCCCAACCCCAAAAAGATCCTGGTTACGGGCCTGCAGAATTCACACCACCAAATGGTTTCCCTATGTCGTTTACATGTAAACTGTAAATTGTACATGTAAATGATAATTTCTATTAGACTGAATCTGTATCAATTCATTTTGATGATCAAAAGTGACCCCCAAATGTTTAAATTAATTGCAAACTTACAAATACACTTTGTCATACTGAAGATAGCATTGACTTAATGAAGAATGCTCAACAGTCAAACAGTGTGTTTCAGCATTTTGTACTATATTTATTGATATACCATTGCTGACTACAGCTTAGAATGATACATATTATTGATGGAAGTTTTATCTCATTAAATTGATTGAAAAATAATGAATCTTTGATTCCTCTTGTCTCTCTTTAGTGCTACTGCATGGGGGGGGGGGGGGGGGGGGGGGGGGGGGGGGGGGGGGGGGTGAAGATATTTTAAACAAGCTGATACAACGACTGAAATCAAATCTTTCTATAAACTGATAAAGATTCCTTTTAAAAAAGCTTTTAAAGTGGCAAACTTGCTACAGAGTTATTTGATGTACCTACTTGTGTGAATGCAATCCAAGCGTGTATGTATGAACACAATGTATCTTCACCAGGCTGTACAGATCGCCTTGTTACTGCGGCTAGTTTAACAACAAAGTGGGGACTTTCAGCTATTGTTCAACTAAAATGTAACAGTTGCCACTTTGTATCTAATAAAAAAGAAACTATTTCGCGAAGTCTTTGAGGGCAAGAGAGGTCGCAGAGCAGCTGAGGTAAACAGGTCTTTAGCAGTTGGGCTCATGAACACTAGCTTGGCCGCAACTGGCGGCCAAATACTTTTTCTTCTATGGACATAAATGTCCCTGCTCCAGGGTAATTCCACGCGTTGCGGAATGACATTTACACACAAAAACCACTTTCTTTTGGTGTAAAAGCCAGAGATTTGTAGTTACTCCCCATTTTACAACTTTATTGATAATAGCGATTGATAGTCAAAAAATAAACATAGGGAAACAATTAGACTGCGCTTCCAAGTATCCTAATTTGCATATGCAAATTTGCGTTGCGGAATGACGCAGACGATTGGTGTTTTTTTTACATGTTTACACAAAGTGAAAACTCTGTGAACTTTTAAAGTGTATCATTATTGAAGTTACTTTTTAGAAGGTTTGAAGTGTTAGCTAACTGACAAAAGCATTTTCATCAAACTTAATCATCAGCTAGTATTTCTAGTAGGTCATCAAAAAATAAAAGTAGGTGTTGCAGAATGACGTTGCGGAATGACAGTGTGAATTTGTATGCAAAACTCCATAGAGAAAAGAAAAAACATGTTTTTATGCTTTAATATGCATAAAAAAAAGAGTAATCAGTGGCATTTCATATGTTACAAATTCGTGAATACAAGTAACCCAACTATTTTCACATCGAAATCATCATTTACAGGTAAAGTAGCCATGATTTTGTGATAAAGTTGCCGAATTCAACAGCTTGTACATCAAAGTTGCCTAATTCAGCAAATTATGAGTTTTCATCAATTTTGAAACTTTTTTAGAAGGTTAGAGTCCATATTTGAATGAATTATCATAAATAAGGATGATCTTATACCAAATACACAAAAATATCACAATTTGCTCAATAAATTACCTAAATATAGGGAATAAATACCTTTGTCATTCCGCACCGTCATTCCGCAACACGTCATTCCACAACGCTCGTTAGGGCTATTAATTAACAGAATTTTCCAAAAAAATTTTGATCATTGTGAAGCATGTCAATTGTGTGCAGAGAAAAAATAGTTAAATGAAAATAGGGTACATTTTTTTTCTTGCTATCCTAAAAAATTGTACTTTTGTGTTGCGGAATAACATGAGATTATTGCTACTAATTACCTGGATTAATGAGACTAATCGGCCGTTGATCAAAATTAAATTTATATCAAAACTTTTCCCATCAGTACTACTATTGTGCCTGACATTTATTTAAACATCATACCTATGTGTATAAAAGATATGGAATAAATAAAAACAAGCCTTTTCACTGATTTTGTAAGCTGCAAATATGCAAATTTATGCTAATTAGTTTATACATCAAAAAACATAGTATCGCTAAACAAACTAAAAATTCCTGAACTTTGGACTCTTGCCTACACTTTAGGCATAAAATTAAACTTTGGATGCATATTTGAAATTTTGGCTATTTGGTTGACATTTGCTTGGAATTCAGTAAGTCCAAAAACTAAATGAGAATGACATGGTCAGGCAGAAAAGTATACCAAAAGTCGCCCTGCAGCATGGGGGTTATTCGCGAGACACTCTGATTCCAGTGGAAGCAGACCGGCAGTACAACTTTAGCCTCAGGGGCTGTAGGCGTAAAACACCATTTGCACCAGCGACTCGGACCAGGGATGTTGTAGCGGAAAATTTGACCTCTGACAAAAAAAATCATGAAAGCAAACTTTGCAAACTGGGCCAGACTGCACGGGCCAGAGGGGAAAGTGTAACTTGTCCTGACCACAAGGATTGCACAGCAACCATTCAAGCCACAGATAATGCTGGGGACGAGAAGCTTGGTGGTGTTAAATTGGCCGCGATGCTTTGTAGTGAGCCTGAGCTGATTGTTATTGATAAGATAACAACAGATGCCGATGGTCGGATGGCAGAAGGCATTGCCGAGGGAATGAAGGCCTACAATGGAACTATCACTGAATGCTTCCTAGATACAACTCACCTGAACCGATCAGTCGCTGCCGCTGTTTCACGAGCGAAAATACACCCCACCATTGTGCAGCCACAGTCGGCACCGAAGCCATTATCAGCGAAGCAAAAGGACCAAAGCCAAGAACCGATTGGGTGACAATCTGAGTTACCGTGCTGAACGAGAAGCGCGAGCGCTGTGGTCATCAGCCAATCACCTGGTCAGTGAACAGGACATCAGTGTAGCCATTGCAAAAACTATACCTGGAATAATAAAATGTTACGAAGGGAACCATAACCATAAACTATGTATCAAGCATTCATTTGTGTGCAATGGAACTTTTGTTTAGTTTCTACCCAAAACACACATTTTAGCCAACATCATCATTCTCATTCCTTGACTTGGATCTGGTTGGGATTGCGTAACTGTATATTTTGTATGATCACCGGTTGTAGAGTTAACCATTCTCTCCAGTATTTATTAGTTAAACAATGAAACTATTTTGGGCTTACACAGGTCTAAGGAGAAAGATATGTGATTGTATGTAGTTCAAATGAACCCTTGTGCGTAACAAAAACACTCCGATTCCAGTGGAAGCAGACCGGCAGTACATGTACAACTTTAGCCTCAGGGGCTGTAGGCGTAAAGCGCCATTTGCACCAGCGACTCGGACCAGGGATGTTGTAGCGGAAAATTTGACCTCTGACAAAAAAAATCATTGCGTTCAACCATGAAAGCAAACTTTGCAAACTGGGCCAGACTGCACGGGCCAGAGGGGAAAGTGTAACTTGTCCTGACCACAAGGATTGAACAGCAACCATTCAAGCCACAGATAATGCTGGGGACGAGAAGCTTGGTGGTGTTAAATTGGCCGCGATGCTTTGTAGTGAGCCTGAGCTGATTGTTATTGATAAGATAACAACAGATGCCGATGGTCGGATGGCAGAAGGCATTGCCGAGGGAATGAAGGCCTACAATGGAACTATCACTGAATGCTTCCTAGATACAAACTCACCTGAACCGATCAGTCGCTGCCGCTGTTTCACGAGCCAAAATACACCCCACCATTGTACAGCCACAGTCGGCACCGAAGCCATTATCAGCGAAGCAAAAGGACCAAGCCAAGAACCGATTGGGTGACAGTCTGAGTTACCGTGCTGAACGAGAAGCGCGAGCGCTGTGGTCATTAGCCAATCACCTGGTCAGTGAACAGGACATCAGTGTAGCCATTGCAAAAACTATACCTGGAATAATAAAATGTTACGAAGGGAACCATAACCACCATAAACTATGTATCAAGCATTCATTTGTGTGCAATGGAACTTTTGTTTAGTTTCTACCCAAAACACACATTTTAGCCAACATCATCATTCTCATTCCTTGACTTGGATCTGGTTGGGATTGCGAAACTGTATATTTTGTATGATCACCGGTCGTAGAGTTAACCATTCTCTCCAGTATTTATGAGTTAAACAATGAAACTATTTTGGGCTTACACAGGTCTAAGGAGAAAGATATGCGATTGTATGTAGTTCAAATGAACCCTTGTGCGTAACAAAAACACTCCGATTCCAGTGGAAGCAGACCGGCAGTACAACCTTAGCCTCAGGGGCTGTAGGCGTAAAACACCATTTGCGCCAGTGACTCGGACCAGGGACGTTGTAGCGGAAAATTTGACCTCTGACAAAAAAAATCATTGCGTTCAACCATGAAAGCAAACTTTGCAAACTGGGCCAGACTGCACGGGCCAGAGGGGAAAGTGTAACTTGTCCTGACCACAAGGATTGAACAGCAACCATTCAAGCCACAGATAATGCTGGGGACGAGAAGCTTGGTGGTGTTAAAATGGCCGCGATGCTTTGTAGTGAGCCTGAGCTGATTGTTATTAATAAGATAACCGATGCCGATGGTCGGATGGCAGAAGGCATTGCCGAGGGAATGAAGGCCTACAATGGAACTATCACTGAATGCTTCCTAGATACAACTCACCTGAACCGATCAGTCGCTGCCGCTGTTTCACAAGCCAAAATACACCCCACCATTGTACAGCCACAGTCGGCACCGAAGCCATTATCAGCGAAGCAAAAGGACCAAGCCAAGAACCGATTGGGCGACAGTCTGAGTTACCGTGCTGAACAAGAAGCGCGAGCGCTGTGGTCATTAGCCAATCACCTGGTCAGTGAACAGGACATCAGTGTAGTCATTGCAAAAACTATACCTGGAATAATAAAATGTTACGAAGGGAACCATAACCATAAACTATGTATCAAGCATTCTGTTTAGTTTCTAACCAAAACACACATTTTAGCCAACATCATCATTCTCATTCCTTGACTTGGATCTGGTTGGGATTGCGAAACTGTATATTTTGTATGATCACCGGTTGTAGAGTTAACCATTCTCTCCAGTATTTATGAGTTAAACAATGAAACTATTTTGGGCTTACACAGGTCTAAGGAGAGAGATATGTGATTGTATGTAGTTCAAATGACCTCTTGTGCGTAACAAAAACGCGGGAAATATGAATGCATTGTGGGACGGAATGCCATAAAATGGTGTCTTGTGGGAAGAGTGTATTTTCAAAATCGAAAGTCAGAATGTCATACACTGTATAGAATGTTTAGAGACACATTTACCGATATCGGCAGTTGTGGGCAGATATGAGGACAATTTTATACTAAAGAATGTCCACCTGTCTTACGATAGCCAGATTCCTATCTGCCGGAAACAACAGGAGCTGTAAGTTTTATATCTTTACATCTTGACTTAATTTAAAGGGACAAATGTAAGCTCAATTTAAAGTGCCTTATCTTGGGTAAAGCATACATTTTGATGCTATTTTTCATCAGTTCTATTGTCTCGGTATCTCAACACCCTAAATAAGAGAAATAAATGTGGAAAAAAGTATGTGAGCTCCATAACAAATGAATAAAAATGCCTTTACAATAAATTGGGGTTATAGCAACTAGTGAAGAGGTCGAGGATTTATAAAGAGATGTATGTGGCCATTAATTTCCACTTATGCAATCATAATTATGCTGACAGCGGCAGATGAAGTGTGCTCAAATAATGACTTTCCTTTGTAATGAATAAAAGATAAGCAGATAACCTAGAGTCGATCGTTTCTGATGTGGTTTCTTCTCATCTTCTTCCATGATTAGACTCAATTGCTTCTAGAAACTGCCTTTGGACCTAGATGCACCAAGGAGGATCCACTCCATTGTGCCATATCTCAGCAACAGCAATTATATGAATTCCTTGCAAAGTTGTATGACCTATAACTGTGAGAAACTAGATTCAGACCATTGTATCTTCAGTATATCACTCACCTCCTATACAGTCTCTGTACCCCCATACGAAAAACCACACAATAATTACAATTACACTTATTTTTACTTTAATAATTTAATTTGGATCTCCCCCAGGTGATTATCCAAGAACTCCATGGGCTCCGTCTGGGGAATGATCATGAGTGCTAAGGAATGATATATTTCAACCAAACTCGAAGGAAAGGCTCGATGCAGACCAAGGCAATCTCCCCTCGACTACCACTGCTGAGCCAAGCCAAAGGAAAGGCCTTGCATGATTTTCCTATGGAAATACAGAGACTTTAATAATTTAATTTAGATCTCCCCCAGGTGATTATCCAAGAACTCCGTCTGGGGAATGATCATGAGTGCTAAGGAATGATATATTTCAACCAAACTCGAAGGAAAGGCTCGATGCAGACCAAGGCAATCTCCCCTCGACTACCACTGCTGAGCCAAGCCAAAGGAAAGGCCTTGCATGATTTTCCTATGGATGTGGTGGTGAGCAATACACTGAGAACACAGTGGTTTAAATCCAGCTCCACAGAGTTGCAGGCCCTACAATTCAGCAAGATATTCAACCATTTGCAGTTGATGAGAATATGGTTCAGTTGATGTTTCATCATAGAAGCAATGTGAATGAATGAATGAAACCTGATTTATTGATCGCATTTCCAAAACACGATCAATTCTCTTTACAGGATATTCATAATACAAGATAAACATACTATAAAATACCAATTAAATTACATTAAAAGGTAATAAAATATAGAATGTAATAATACAGATGGCCATGTGTTTTTCAATCAAGTTCATGGTGATTGCCTTTCCTGACATCCTCTTCATCAGATTAACGGTTGTAGTTAACTCAGACTAATTAGTTAACTAATTAAGTGCTTATCGGGCAATTTTCCCAGTACATCACTGTACAAAGTGTACATTCAAACTTTCTAAACAGTGTATAATTTGCCTGAGCCACCCTACTTGTACAAAAGTATAAAATAAGAAATTTGATTTAGATTTCTCCTGCAGGTGATAAACCACAACTCCATGGGCTCCGGGGAATGTTCATGAGTGCTAAGGAATGACATCATTTCAACCAAACCCATAATCACACGTCACGACCAACCACCTTCTACCACTTCAGATAGCGAAGGTAAGGGCTAGAAGCATACAAGGCAATCTCCCTCCGATCCGACTACCAGGTCTGAGCCAAGCCTAAGGGTCTCGAAGCCTACATGGCAATCACCCACACTTCCTGAAAGGAACTGTGTTGCATTTGAAATGTTGATTTAATTCCTATTCATGCTTTTAAATCTAATTTCATTTCATTTTATTTATGGCCTCTTTATTTTATTTTTTGATTATGGTTAAACAAACAAACCCTAACCCTAACCCCCCCCCCCCCCCCCCCCCACCGTCTTCACCGTCACCACGTAGTGTTGCGTCTGTTTCGTCACCATACCTGCAAAATGAAAGAAATAGATAACAATTATGGTTAAACAAAACCTGAAATAGAAACAAATTATGGTTAAACAAACAAATTCTAACCCTAACCCTAACTCTAACCCCCACCAAAAAACCCCAGCCCACCACAACTCTAACCCCCCCCCCCACCCCCACCAAAAAACCCCACCCCACCACACCAGGCCTCTGAGCGTCTGTTTCGTCACCATACCTGCAAAATGAAAGAAATAGATAACAATTATGGTTAAACAAAACCTGAAATAGAAAAAAATTATGGTTAAACAAACAAATTCTAACCCTAACCCTAACTTTAACCCCCCCCACCCCCACCAAAAAAACCCACCCCACCACACCAGGCCTCTGTGTCTTCACCATACCTGCAAAATGAAAGAAATAGATAACAATTATGGTTAAACAAACAAATTCTAACCCTAACCCTAACTCTCACCGTGGAATTATTAGAAAGTCTCTTTCTAATATTTCCATGTCTCACTGCGTGCGCGCGAAGACAGGTCGAACAGCCACAGTACCCAGTTTACTGTCATATGGGTAGTATGCATACATAGTGTTGCGAACACTATGTTTACACAGCCTGACTCGCAGAATTACCTGCTAAATGAAAGAAATAGATAACAATTATGGTTAAACAAAACCTGAAATAGAAACAAATTATGGTTAAACAAACAAATTCTAACCCTAACTCTAACCCCCCACCAAAAAAACCCACCCCACCACAACTCTAACCCCCCCCCACCAAAAAAACCCACCCCACCACACCAGGCCTCTGAGCGTCTGTTTCGTCACCATACCTGCAAAATGAAAGAAATAGATAACAATTATGGTTAAACAAAACCTGAAATAGAAAAAAATTATGGTTAAACAAACAAATTCTAACCCTAACCCTAACTCTAACCCCCCACCAAAAAAACCCACCCCACCACACCAGGCCTCTGAGCGTCTGTGTCTTCACCATACCTGCAAAATGAAAGAAATAGATAACAATTATGGTTAAACAAACAAATTCTAACCCTAACCCTAACTCTCACCGTGGAATTATTAGAAAGTCTCTTTCTAATATTTCCATGTTCTCACTGCGTGCGCGCGAAGACAGGTCGAACAGCCACAGTACCCAGTTTACTGTCATATGGGTAGTATGCATACATAGTGTTGCGAACACTATGTTTACACAGCCTGACTCGCAGAATTACCTGCTAAATGAAAGAAATAGATAACAATTATGGTTAAACAAAACCTGAAATAGAAACAAATTATGGTTAAACAAACAAATTCTAACCCTAACCCTAACTCTAACCCCCACCAAAAAAACCCACCCCACCACAACTCTAACCCCCCCCCACCAAAAAAACCCACCCCACCACACCAGGCCTCTGAGCGTCTGTTTCGTCACCATATCTGCAAAATGAAAGAAATAGATAACAATTATGGTTAAACAAAACCTGAAATAGAAAAAAATTATGGTTAAACAAACAAATTCTAACCCTAACCCTAACTCTAACCCCCCCCCCACCAAAAAAACCCACCCCACCACACCAGGCCTCTGAGCGTCTGTGTCTTCACCATACCTGCAAAATGAAAGAAATAGATAACAATTATGGTTAAACAAACAAATTCTAACCCTAACCCTAACTCTCACCGTGGAATTATTAGAAAGTCTCTTTCTAATATTTCCATGTTCTCACTGCGTGCGCGCGAAGACAGGTCGAACAGCCACAGTACCCAGTTTACTGTCATATGGGTAGTATGCATACATAGTGTTGCGAACACTATGTTTACACAGCCTGACTCGCAGAATTACCTGCTAAATGAAAGAAATAGATAACAATTATGGTTAAACAAAACCTGAAATAGAAACAAATTATGGTTAAACAAACAAATTCTAACCCTAACCCTAACTCTAACCCCCCACCAAAAAAAACCACCCCACCACAACTCTAACCCCCCCCACCAAAAAAACCCACCCCACCACACCAGGCCTCTGAGCGTCTGTTTCGTCACCATATCTGCAAAATGAAAGAAATAGATAACAATTATGGTTAAACAAAACCTGAAATAGAAAAAAATTATGGTTAAACAAACAAATTCTAACCCTAACTCTAACCCCCCCCCCACCAAAAAAACCCACCCCACCACACCAGGCCTCTGAGCGTCTGTGTCTTCACCATACCTGCAAAATGAAAGAAATAGATAACAATTATGGTTAAACAAACAAATTCTAACCCTAACCCTCACCGTGGAATTATTAGAAAGTCTCTTTCTAATATTTCCATGTTCTCACTGCGTGCGCGCGAAGACAGGTCGAACAGCCACAGTACCCAGTTTACTGTCATATGGGTAGTATGCATACATAGTGTTGCGAACACTATGTTTACACAGCCTGACTCGCAGAATTACCTGCTAAATGAAAGAAATAGATAACAATTATGGTTAAACAAAACCTGAAATAGAAACAAATTATGGTTAAACAAACAAATTCTAACCCTAACCCTAACTCTAACCCCCCCACCAAAAAAAACCACCCCACCACAACTCTAACCCCCCCCCACACCACACCAGGCCTCTGAGCGTCTGTTTCGTCACCATACCTGCAAAATGAAAGAAATAGATAACAATTATGGTTAAACAAAACCTGAAATAGAAAAAAATTATGGTTAAACAAACAAATTCTAACCCTAACTCTAACCCCCCCCCCCCCACACCAAAAAAACCCACCCCACCACACCAGGCCTCTGAGCGTCTGTGTCTTCACCATACCTGCAAAATGAAAGAAATAGATAACAATTATGGTTAAACAAACAAATTCTAACCCTAACCCTAACTCTCACCGTGGAATTATTAGAAAGTCTCTTTCTAATATTTCCATGTTCTCACTGCGTGCGCGCGAAGACAGGTCGAACAGCCACAGTACCCAGTTTACTGTCATATGGGTAGTATGCATACATAGTGTTGCGAACACTATGTTTACACAGCCTGACTCGCAGAATTACCTGCTAAATGAAAGAAATAGATAACAATTATGGTTAAACAAAACCTGAAATAGAAACAAATTATGGTTAAACAAACAAATTCTAACCCTAACTCTAACCCCCCCACCAAAAAAACCCACCCCACCACAACTCTAACCCCCCCCCCCCACCACACCACACCAGGCCTCTGAGCGTCTGTTTCGTCACCATACCTGCAAAATGAAAGAAATAGATAACAATTATGGTTAAACAAAACCTGAAATAGAAAAAAATTATGGTTAAACAAACAAATTCTAACCCTAACCCTAACTCTAACCCCCCCCCCCCCCACACCAAAAAAAACCACCCCACCACACCAGGCCTCTGAGCGTCTGTGTCTTCACCATACCTGCAAAATGAAAGAAATAGATAACAATTATGGTTAAACAAACAAATTCTAACCCTAACCCTAACTCTCACCGTGGAATTATTAGAAAGTCTCTTTCTAATATTTCCATGTTCTCACTGCGTGCGCGCGAAGACAGGTCGAACAGCCACAGTACCCAGTTTACTGTCTTATGGGTAGTATGCATACATAGTGTCGCGATCACTATGTTTACACAGCCTGACTCCCTGAATTAATCTTTTTTCGTCATCATTGCCTGCAACCACAATTTTCTTCTATGCACGACGGTCTTGAGCAAGAGTGACAATCTCTATTACCTTTTTCCAAATACTCTTCTTACCAGGATAATTATGATATTCGGAGGCACTGATCTTTCAAAACCTGGAAATGGATGACAAAACGATGAAATGTTACAAGTTGAGGGAAAATTGTTAACTCTCACAAATGAAGCACACACTTAATTCACCACAGTCGACTCATTGAAGGATTGAGGATGATTAGTAACAATGCTGATCTTACTTTTATTTCACATTGTTCTCAATCAGAGACTCAATTGGTTGCATGTCATAAACTGGATCCTTCAAATATGGTGGATTTGTTATACATGTCCTGGCTTTTCTTTAGCCAATTGTATTTAGTTATGCAACCGCATAGCCTACATAAGAGAGACTGGTTTCTATTTGAAGCTAAAAATATTCCATTTCATTTTAAGACCATTTTGAATTAATTTGAATAAGCAAGCTACATGACAATGTCCCGAAAGGTAAAGGGGGATCGAAATATGAGGAGCTTATAGCCCCATTGGCTTCATACACAAAATTAGAAAAGTAGGCCTACTTTGAAGTATTGGCTTTCGAAAAGTGCAACTCACATGGACCACATTGCTGATATATTAAATTGGATAGTAGATGTATAAAATAAAAGATCAACTATAACACTTTATCAACACTAAAATATGGTACTAATTAGTTAACTAATTAAGTGCTTATCGGGCAATTTTCTCAGTACATCACTGTACAAAGCGTACATTCAAACTACCTAAACAGCGTATAATTTGCCTGAGCCACCCTACTTGTACAAAAGTATACACTTTAAAAGGAAATTTGATGAGGAATTCAATTATGCTTTATTTTTAGTACAGTATAATTGTAAGAGAAAGTTTCGATGGATAATGTCAAATAAATGTTAATAATAAGTTTACGATTTTTATCCACCCTTTATTATTTTTAACCACAATGAATCCAGTCACCAATTGTATTATTTCATGAAAGGTCATTTGTCATAAAATTTCATCAACACTAAAATATGGTACTAATTTTCGGGCAAATATGTCTTTCTAGATCAATTTCTGTTTATTCAACTTTGGAAAATAAAATACCTGGGTATATCCAATAGACGTTATTCGTAATTGGCGATTTCAAACTATAGATGGCGATATACTCTAATGTGACGTCACTAATAATAACGAAAGCGAGGCCAGAATCGATGAATTACGTAAACATTAGGTGTTGTGTGACTGCAGTTGATGAACGACGTCAAAAGTGTGAGTAATTTTTCCTTCTTTCTACACAAACCAGCTAGTAACGAATAAGCGCGTTATGAAACCAATATTGTACAGCATTTACACGAAGACAGTGTAGCTCGAACATCTACCGCCATTGACTAGTTTGCAGTCATTGTTTGCGATTTGTCGTAGCAGTTTTGACTTCCGAATTTTGACCCTCCGTGGTGCTCAAGCTGGCTTCTATCTTCATTGCTTTCAAAACCATGAAACATCTCGTTTCAGCGAGGAATAAAGTTGTTGGTAAACATAACTGGCCATAACGATTGAAAGGTGGATGTGTAAGGCAGTGAGTAGCCTGGATGAGGGCAGTGTTGATCATTGGTATTTGGCACACCAAAGTGATGTCACATACCAGGGACCAATCACATGCCTCATCCAGACTGCCTACGTGGCTGCTGCTACATGTAGAGAAGTTAGCTAGCGCCCAGCTAGCGAGGAGAGTTGAGTCTTGGTCTTCGACCAGTCCGGCTGAGAATGTGGAACGAGTGTCAGAATGATGATTAAAGATACCAGAACATAACATGGTTTCCGAGTGCTAATTGTAGTAGGAACCCCATTCGTATTGTAGTGTATGTAAGATTACTGACAAGTATATCTCAGCCAAGAGTGCTTGAAGTAAGATTGCGTATCATTACATTGGTGGCAATATGGGGCAACAACTACGATTTAAAGTCAAGTTTTTGAGAGGAATCCAGAAGAAGAAAAAACTCAAGCAGATGGTGGCTAAATTTTGGCGCACTACATAGCATCTTCTTCAACATGGCAGAAAAATTTCGAGCTTCAAGACATCCCGTCAAGTTCATCAAGATTCTCAAGCAGTGAGTCTACAATTTTTGTAATTGCCAGGATCATCATCGGGGTCTCCCCCCGCAACTTCTCCTTCACTTTTTGATTGGCTTCGGACACGTCCACAACCAGCAGAAAGCTCTCCGAAAATCTTCGTAGCTCCCATCAGTTCTTCGAAAACGTTCTTTGAAAACAAAATTCTTCCAGTTCTTCAACGATTGCGATGGCAGAAGCTTCACCCCAAGGCGCGATTAAGAAGAAACACAGAGGTGAGAAAAACATGAACAAATAGTGGTTTGATATGTCATTAGTTGTGGTGTGGTTTTAAGGTAAATTGTACTGTATCTAACGGTATTATTTTCTCCTAGAAAATGTTAAGTACTATATACATCCACTTATAATGCTTTGGAATTATGAACTGATCTGATCAGTTATAGGTATGAATTGTCTTATTCCTTAACTAATGTCATCAATGGTATGCCAAGGGACATTCAAATGGTCTAGGATAGATTATATTTTGGATGAAGAAATTACGTATTGTAAAGTCTATTCAAAAATTTCTTTTGCATCTGATGAGTATTGCCACACAGATAAGGTTCTTATCACCTATTATACTAAAATACAAAATCGGTTGGTTGCCGATGAAGTAGCACGTGTAGGTTAAATGATGGTAGTATAATTAAATAATTATTCTCGATTCAAACATTGGAATTGTGGTGATAATTAACAAATTTCTTTTATTAACGCCTTTGGAGCGCTCAAGTTAACGTGCTTTTAAAATGTTTAGTTATGAATTATAATTACGCTCGCGTACTCGATTGCGCGAAACGATGGGTAATTATTGTATTTCAGTTGTTGTTTGAGAGCTGTCGTGTGTTCATAAACGTTGAACGCACGTACTTGTTTGCGCGAGGAAAATAATTGAAGTATACTAATGACTAGTCGTCTAGAGCTGTTGCGACGTAAACATTTTTTAAACATTTTTTACACAAAAGAAAAGTAAAATGAAAAACTAACTAATAACATATGGAGCTGTTCTTGTTTGTTCGAAATAACGATATTAGTATAATGATAATTTTGATTTTGTTGGCACACTTTCACCTTTCGGTGTAACTAGTACACTAGATAGGAGCCAGAATGTATTCACTGCCTTTTAGTTAATAGAATATATTATAAATGTTGGCTAGCCTCGCATGCTATTTTACGCATCTAGTAAACTATTAGGGTGTAATTCCTATTTATCGTGGAATATATTTGGTATTTTTGAGGGAAGGTGCATTTGAAAAAAAATTACACAGGTTTAAATTGGAGTACCTTAAAATGTACAGTCAAGTAAATGACACAATTTATTATGGGAGCGGTAGGATAACCCGCATTCTCATTAAAGGGGCAATGAATTATTGTGAAGTATAATTATTTTCATGACATCGCGTAAATTGAAACTTTGTTGTTTAATTAATGTGGAGATAGTGTGTCCAATATTACGAATATTAGTTATTAATGATTGTAAGTATGGTCGATGATAGTATTGAAATTTTGCCAATTAGGCATGAAAACCGAACGTTGTATCTATGCCAATGTTATGTAGAATTTCAATGGAATGTGGTTACTATGAAAATGTACGATATATGATTGCCTTGTTTGACCGTGTAAGAGCAGTGTAATTCGGCAGACCGTAGCTAGCCGTCCGTCCACAAGCAACACCTATCAGTAAAACGTAGTAATTAGCAGACATTTGATAATTGGGCCTTTAATTTGCATTAGATACGAAATCGGGGTTCATCCCTTTTATGATGAAAGTGATTTACATGAATTGACTTTATGTGTGATTTGAAGTAGCCATAATGCTTTAATATTGTGAATTATTGTTCCCAGCATATTTTTACAATATAGTCGGCACCTTGTGATTGTCAATTCAATTATACTTTGACCCAAAAGGTTACTACCAAGCAGACAGCAAGTCTCGCTACCAGGCAATTTACTATTTCAGATTAAATCTTAGTCCTAGCTAGACGAATTACCTTTAAGAGTTTTCTTTGGACAATATGAATTACTAGCGTTGCTAGCGCAGTAGTAAGGACGTATTTGAGTCCTATAAAATTTAGATAAGATTCCTGTGTGAATCAGGAAGAAAATCTTTGACGATCATTGATTTTAGTTTTGCGCTCAGAAGGAGTGTATTAATCAATTGTTTTTCTCATCAACAAACGAGAACCCATCTAAGAATATGTCAGTTTTGAATATAAAAATGGATATTCAGAAAATTCGCGCCGATTACAATCATTTTCGTAGAGCACGAATTGAAATTCCAAATCTTGAGATGATGATTACATCATCTACAGCCACGTTGACAAAATCTGATAGAAATTGTTGAAGTCAGCGGGAAAAAGTTTAGATGGCGACAAAAGGTCTTATGGGATTAAAAAACCCGTTAAAAACCAGGCACCATTCCTAGATTTTGTCCATTTCACTAGCTGTTTCTTGTTGTTGAGAGGATGAAAAATTGTTACTTTGACGGACAACACGATTAATATCCAGATGGTTTGTTTGTCAAGCTCTTTCGGCCTCCAATTCAATCAAATAGGTTTAATGCTTTGGGTCACACCCCCCATTAAAGTTGATATGTTTTTCCGGTCCTTTATCGGCCTCCTGCCAGTTGCACCGACATATACATCATCAAACGAAAGTAATTATTGACATCTTAAGAGGTGGGTTTTAGTACAAGCCAGATGGCACCGAAATTACATAGACCTATTTGATAATACTTTTCGAGTCAATGTCACGCCATGGCCAAATTCGAAATTTATTTCCTTTTTACTTTAAAGTTTAGTTTACTGACATTGGGGTAATATATAGGTGTTTTGGTATACAAATAGTTCAAATTGCATAACTAGATGTTATATCTGGAAGTTAATTTCATATTATCATTGGTATCAATTTAATTGAGGTATTATTAACAATTACAGTGAATTTTTATTTTTACACCTTTGATTTTGGATATGTTAATTGAGTTAAGTTCCTTTTCAAGCTCAGGACAGTTAATATATTTGATGTACTTGATTTTGGAAGTGTTATTCTGAGTGTTTCAGCCATTGCATTAATTATCTCCCTTTTGTTTTGATACACCCTGTATTATTTATCTACTGGTTGCATTTGGATATAGTATGAACGCACCTTTATTTTGTTGTGAGTCAAGATATTTGGTCTTATAGTGGTAATACTAATAGTGAAATTCATTTTGACATTTTGCCCCCACATATGCTAGAGGCCATTCTATAAACTTTGGCATAACCTATCCAGATGTCAGGTCAAAGAGTTAAGATGAGATTGCATTAGCTGGTGGTTACCATAGTAACTGGTTCAGTAAAATTCCATCGGTTCATACTATATACTGTGTTCAGAAAAGCCTTAGACATTTTATACATGAGAGATACTAGGCACAGAAATGTTGTAGATGGATTTCGATTTAATGAAATTATTAAAATTGAAAATTTCAGCTAACTCATTGCCAGTTCATGGTATTCAGTACATAATTAAATTAGTAGCTAGCACCTAAAAGTTGTAATTTCTACCTCAGTTTTTCCTGTTATAGTTAATATTGTAATGTAGTTGATATTATGTAGTAGCTTAATTAGTCATATTATGGATATTGGTTATAAAAATTCAATTCACAAGTTCAAATTCTCGGGCTATTGATAGTAGCTATTGATTTTATTATTGTAAATGTGAGATATGTGGAAAATATTCCAATATCCAACCACCAACTCTTGCTAGTTATGTCAGTAGATTTTTAAAAAAACAAATTGCCACGTTGCTGGCCCATCTGATTGATTTCCCTCAAGTTAAACCAGTTTGGTCAAGTTTGAACTAATCAAATTCTTTAGGGGTTTGCAATCGAAACCCACCTACATTGGGAGCTGATTCTAACAGCACAAAATGCTGCGTAGGATTTTTTCAAATTGATTTGAAAGAGACCCTGGATCCAATCAGTACAGCCCACTATTTTCCAAATCTAGATTGCCACGTGTCTTACTCTGCATGGCACAAAAAGCCAGGGAAGATATGACACGTGACACTGTTTTGTTTAGTATTACTCGGTAGAAAGTTGAGGGGGCTGTACTGTTTGGTTTGGTAATTCAGAGGTATGTTCGAATTGAATACTAGTCTTGATAAGTTGGATTATATTACAATGATATATGGTTGTTTGATTAAATTCTCATACATTTTCTCGGAAGTTTAAAATTATACTTTGATTACTATGTTAAAATATTCGATAGTAAATAGAAATTTGACACAGAACCTGCCTGAGTTTGAAAATTCAGAGTTGAATTTTAGGCCACTGTCTTTATGTACTTATGGGTTCATTATAAGAAAATGACATACGAATTCAGTTACACAGCTGTAGTCTAAAGTGGTTTTAGACACAGATCATCTCTAATGATGAATAAATTCCTCTAGTCCTACCATCCATAGTAAGGATAGGAATTGTGGTTATATTGTAGTGTAGCATGTGTACAATTGTATTCTTTTAAGTAATATTTACAAACACTTATACCACACTATGACTATATATTAACCACTTATATTCAAATATTAGCTGCCTTATTAGTTCAAATTGAACATCTTCAGTGGGTCGTCACATCCCGAGGACGGCAGAATAAGGACGACATCAAGGAATCGGCATTACTCGCGATATGATACCCGGACGTCTTTGTTTCAACGCCAGCTAGACACGTATTGTGTTCTTCGAGTTGGTCAACGATGATTGTTATATTGATAACACAATATCGATTTGTTAATCGAATTCTCCAATTTATTGTTATATTGATAACAAAGTATCGATTTGATAATCGAATTCTTCAACACGTAGTTAGGAACACGTGTTAATCACATGAGTGATTTTTCTTGAAATATCCTATGGCTATAGTCGCCTCAAAAAGAAAATATTCATCAGGGATGAATTTTTACCAAATTTTCTATATGGCCACATAGTTAGGATTGAGTGTTGTAAACTCACACGTTGGAGTTGACTACGAAAAAACGACAGCGACAGTAGTCTAGTCTCGTCTCGTAGCAACCACATAGAGGTGGATGACCTCAAACGTAAACAGTGACTATGGTTGGAACTGTGCAGCGTCACGAGGGATTGGATCGACACACGACACACGACACATACATCTGGAGATGTAAACATTAATGAACACTTTCCATGTTTATTATTCACTTTTATGATAATTCTGTTATATTAATTAATATGCGCTGGGGACCAGCTTCTCGTAGCGTGGGTCTGGTGTAAGGCAGTGAGTAGCCTGGATGAGGGCAGTGTTGATCATTGGTATTTGGCACACCAAAGTGATGTCACATACCAGGGACCAATCACATGCCTCATCCAGACTGCCTACGTGGCTGCTGCTACATGTAGAGAAGTTAGCTAGCGCCCAGCTAGCGAGGAGAGTTGAGTCTTGGTCTTCGACCAGTCCGGCTGAGAATGTGGAACGAGTGTCAGAATGATGATTAAAGATACCAGAACATAACATGGTTTCCGAGTGCTAATTGTAGTAGGAACCCCATTCGTATTGTAGTGTATGTAAGATTACTGACAAGTATATCTCAGCCAAGAGTGCTTGAAGTAAGATTGCGTATCATTACAGATGGACCAGTATCAGGCACCAGTTGTCTGTGAGCTGCAAATTTGGGTATTTGAAAATTTTACTTTTTTACGGGCAGTTTTAATGAATTTATATGGTGAGAGCAAAGGATGGATGTAATTTACAGCATTTCTTAAGGTTTCCATTTCCATCGTCAAATTTAAGGGGTCCCTTCAATTTTTATCGGGACCCGCAAGTCTTTCCAATTTGAAACCTGATGCGTCACTATTAGAAAGTGAGAGGTCTAGGACGCGCAGACGCGTCAGAATGCGACCCCTGAATGTAATTCAGTGCTTTCATGATAAAATAGGTTACTGTTTGCACTATTTGACACATGATGTAACATGGACACGGTGTCCATGTTACGTCTGCAACACACCACTTTTAGATGCATTTCTCAAGATTTAAGACAAATTGAACAACATAGCTGCTAAAAGTAACTTTGTACTACCCCAGGCTAGTATAAGCTAAACTAATATAATGCTACTTGCAGCACAGCATTTGTTGTTAATTCATGTAATTGATAAGTGTTCTTGTTTTAACATTACACATTGAGCAAAGTAATTTGCGAAGTTTGTTTATGTGTGATTTTAAACCCTTTGTAGATTTTATGTACAGGGTGTCTCAAAAAAAATAGGACTCTGTTTTATGACGGTGTAATTCTAATTACAATCATTGGACCCTGACCAATTTAGTTTCAATGTAAAGCCCAATTAATTATTATGATATCCTGAAAATATGAGATCAATCCGATGAAAAATAAGAAAACTAGAGTACTTTGTGTAAACCATGTCATTTACTGGTTTGTACAATGGGAATTCACACAGTAACAGTCGAGTAACATGAAAGTGCTCGACTTGTAACTCAATGAACAATCCACAGTGGGTTCGAGAACAAAACTTTTTTAATTTGCACAGAATATGCATGCATCTGTTTTGCGGATTTTTTTAGCAAGTATTGATTTGTGCCAGCATTAAATGGATTACCAAACTAAAATTTGCTATTGACTGATAGATTATTTACTATGTTGACAATTTTTAAAACGTATTGAAACGTAAACCATGTTATTTACTGGTCTGTACATGTATGTGCCATTGTACAAACCAGTAAATGACATGGTTTACGCAAAGTACGCTAGTTTTCTTATTTTGCATCGGATTGATCTTATATTTTCAGGATATCATAATAATTAATTGGGCTTTACATTGAGACTAAATTGGTCACGGTCCAATGATTATAATAAGAATTACACCGTCATGAAACAGAGTCCTAATTTTTTTGAGACACCCTGTATAAGAAAGTTAACTTATTTTCAAATATCTTATTGGTTTCTATAATTTTTGCTAAGAAATGGCATTATAAAATGCGATCCAAGCTGATTACTAAACATCAATTCCCAAATTGGTGTCCATGTTACATCTGCACTAATCAGTGGCGTAACAGCCGGGGGAAGGGGGGGGGGGGGCACAGTGCCCCCCTGAAGGTGCTCAGTAGGAAAGAAAAGAAAGAAAATTGCGCAGTACAAAAAGCACAACAGTGACCGTGCGAAATGTTGTGACCGTGCGAAATGTTGTGGCCGTGCGAAATGTTGTGACCGTGCGAAATTGTTTGACCCTACCCCCCCCCCCCCCCCCCCCCCCCCCCACACTTACGAGAGAATTTCACGAGGTGACTGACTGGGAAAAAGTTTGGGGCAACCTTTTACGACAAATTCAAGTAAATACTCTCTGCCTGACAGTTTATACTACTGTGTGTGCCCGCAGTGTCTTGCAAAGTTTCCAATACTTCTGTTCCTAAGGTAACCCTTACTGAAGTGGAAAATCAACTACGTATGGCATAGGCCGAGGAGACTAAATGGATCGGGAAAAAAAAGCTTTAAAAAGACGACTACTTCTCATGGTCTGCATTCCATGCAGCGTCAGAAGCTGTGCTGGATGACCCTCCTGCCATTAATCATGTTCTTCTGCCGTTGTTCTACGAAAAGGCTGCGACAATCGCTATGGTCAAACACGGGATGGAATTGCAAAAATGGGAAAAATTATGTCCGCCGGCGCCGGGAGTTGAACCCGGGTCGGCCGCGTGACAGGCGAGATATACTAACACTCAGCCACGGGGGGAGGGCTTCACAGGCTAAGAAATCGGAGACCATATATACCCGTAGTTTAGTGCTACAGGAGATAGAACTTGTGCGCGCGCAAGCCACGTGGTGCTGGCTGTGAGGTGACTGTGAGACGTAGTAGCGTTAGGGTTAATTTAATGCACTGTGTGGTGTCGTATTAACCCTAACCCTAGAACGTGGCAGTGGGGATGGAACGAAGAACAGGGGGAGGGGGTTAAATAAAAAATGGGAAAAATTATGTCCGCCGGCGCCGGGAGTTGAACCCGGGTCGGCCGCGTGACAGGCGAGATATACTAACACTCAGCCACGGGGGGAGGGCTTCACAGGCTAAGAAATCGGAGACCATATATACCCGTAGTTTAGTGCTACAGGAGATAGAACTTGTGCGCGCGCAAGCCACGTGGTGCTGGCTGTGAGGTGACTGTGAGACGTAGTAGCGTTAGGGTTAATTTAATGCACTGTGTGGTGTCGTATTAACCCTAACCCTAGAACGTGGCAGTGGGGATGGAACGAAGAACAGGGGGAGGGGGTTAAATAAAAAATGGGAAAAATTATGTCCGCCGGCGCCGGGAGTTGAACCCGGGTCGGCCGCGTGACAGGCGAGATATACTAACACTCAGCCACGGGGGGAGGGCTTCACAGGCTAAGAAATCGGAGACCATATATACCCGTAGTTTAGTGCTACAGGAGATAGAACTTGTGCGCGCGCAAGCCACGTGGTGCTGGCTGTGAGGTGACTGTGAGACGTAGTAGCGTTAGGGTTAAGGGGGCTGTGCACCTTCAGGTACAGCCTCCGTAAAACTGCCGTAACTTCTTTATTATTCATTAAATCTATATAAAAGTATACATTTTCTTGCAGAAAAGGGTTCAATGAATCCAACCATGATCATGAAATTGACCATTTTGGGAGAAAATTATAAAAAACACGTTTTTTGACCCATTTTAGGTTTGGAAAAGATAACTCAAAATATATTTTGTTAAATTTTATCATACTAGTTTAATTATATTCCTCATGCAATTCCCTAGGAATCGGGTGGTTTTTTTAAAGTTTACTTTATTATTTTTTGAATTATCGAACAAAAAGTGCCAAAAAATATGATTTTTTACCAAAAAACGTGATTTTCACGATTTTGGAGTTTAAAAAGCAGGTTTTTTGGCACATTTTGGTCTGTAATTCAAAAAATAATGAAGTAATTTTTTTTTAAAAAAAACGATTCCTAGGGAATTGCATGAGGAATATAATAAAACTAGTATGACAAAATTTAACAAAATATATTTTGAGTTATCTTTTCCAAACCTAAAATGGGTCAAAAAACATGTTTTTTATAATTTTCTCCAAAATGGTCAATTTCATGATCATAGTTGGATTCATTGAACCCTTTCCTGCAAAAAAATGTATACTTTTATTAAGATTAAATGAATAATGAAGAAGTTACGCCAGTTTTACGGAGGCTATGCGAAGGTGCACAGATGCCCGATGGCTTCCCATACACATGGGATGTGAAACCACCGAGTATTGAGGAAGATTTGAAGCAGTTCTGGTTAGACAAGGAACAAATTCTTGTATGTCAATGGACCAAGCTCATGAACAAAACAATGTCACAATGAAAGGTCCAGGTGGTGCAGTGGGACTTACGGGAAATTGATCTGCCTTTAGAAGATGGATGGTGGCTGGACCCGAGCAAAATAAATGAGGTTGCATTCAGAATTTGAGTGCTAGCTTATAGTAATAATGCAGAAGATGTTAGCCTGAGTTTCAACCAGCATGAACAAGGCTTGTCTACCCAGGAAGTCTTTCAGCAATAGGTCAATAGCCTTAGTTCAACAATGGGTAAACTCTTTTCCGGTGGATTGCTCGGAACTTCTTGCCTTAGACACTCTGAACTGCATATCAACGAGAATGTTATTTCAACTCTACGTAACACTGAGGATATCGGGAACACCACGTATCGTGAATTATGTAAAGGGGGTAATTGTGGATAAGAATATATATCCATTCATCAAACAATCTAGAATAATTCAATGCCTCTTTTCAAGCGATCTAAAGATATCAAAGACAAAACAGCAATACCAAACTGCCCAGAAACTTTCGAGATTTTCTAAGAGATCCTTAAGATTAAAATAGAGTTGTTCAACTTCAATATTTCAAAGATGTCGACTTGTCAGTATTCTGCCACTCTGGACGACACTCCTTGGTGAATCAAAGGCCTGTCGAGAACGGGGTCGAGAACTACTCTAGTGTGGCTGCAAGAGCCAGCCATACTGTTCCCGCATCTGCCATTGTCGAAGAGCCGGAATATCATTGTGTGTGGGGTGTGGGGGTGTGTATGTGGGGTGGGGGTTTGGGAGTAACATTGAAATAGCTCTGAAGCTTTAAAAGGCGTTGTCGATGCGTATACTGGTATTTTCAAAAATAGTATGTGCACCATATATCTCTGAACTGCTTCGTAAAGTTGAAAATGTGTGTGTTTTTGCATTTAACAAAGGCCCTATTGTGAGAAAAAGGTGGGCGTGGTTTATGTAAAACTTATTATTGGTTTGTCTGTGACCTCACATGATACAAATATGTATGAATTCCTATATTACCAGTCCGGGCCGATTTCCCGTTCAGGAAGCATTCCTGAACTGGAAGTATTACCCATAATCCCTTGCGAATGTATATTATTGCAAAGTATTTGTAGTGGTAATACCAAAATGACCAATTTATTTATTTTAACCAAATATGATGGATCTTTGAATCAATGACGATCAGTAAATGAGTCAAAATATAAGATAAACTGTTTAGTCATAATTAATATATATTATTGTGGTGATTTTCCTAATTTATTGTAATTAAGAAATTGGGCTAATTACCTCATTACATATTTAAACTCTTTTTGACGGGGGAGATGACGAGCCCGTCATTTGAAACGACGTTTCTAAGTCGTAACCTTTTCACAAACCCCTAAAATTGCATTTGCTAATAACTTGCATTAATCATCTTCTGAAGCGATTTTGTTGTAAAATGTAATTGATATTGTTATAATATGAAGGTAAGAGGACACAGTAAGTTATTTCAGCTATTTGGATGCCATTTAGTAATATACTAAGCTATTTGGATGCTATTTTGTATTATATTATATGATTTAGTAATATACTGAGTCACTGAGTCCACGGCCACGGCACGGCCTCTTTGTTCCGTGTTGCCTTGGCTCTCGCAATTAGCCCAATGATTATGGCGAACCCTAGGCTACATCCCCCAGTCATCAATATTACCGTACGGACGCTAAAGCTGTACAAATATCGGAGCCTGCAAGATAGCGACATAAGAGGGCGGCTGAGAGTTACAGTCTAGGTGAACCCTTCAATATGATTAGCCCAATGATATGGCAACAACCCCTTGAGGACGGGAATCATACATCGTACAAAATATCGGGACCAGATTTAGTTTACGAATCACATTTACACACAAAATACACAGAATGTGACCATTTGAAGACTATAATAAGTTGCCTGACTGTTAAATGTAACTAAGGATTACTATGGGAACATAAAAAGATGAGATTATAAAGTTGAAGTACGCGATCTAATCAGTCAACTTTTTAATAAGCTTATTTTCCCCTATGCTTTCGTGTGTTCAGGCTGACACAGAATGCATACAGGCCTGATTGCACTGGGCTACATGTAGAGGGTAAGCTTTAGAATATGTGACGAACCGAAAACGGTGTTCCGTTTCATTATATTAGTATTTCGTTTACTGGATAAGTTTCCCCAGAGTAAAAATACTGTCCTACATATACTTACTTTATAGTCAAAAGAGGCCCATTATGTTTTCTAAACCATAATGAAATTGTTTACCTTTTCAAACCAAAGGGAGTGTTCATTATAAATATTTATTATTTATGGGGGTGGGGGTTATAACATCATAATACTTTCTCTGTCATGACAAAGGCAAAAAGGTCTCAGAATTCCACAACATTCATCAAAATTATTCAGTGGATTGTCCAAATGAATTTATTATTTATGGGGGGTGGTTGGAAAAAATGGAGGGAGGATCAGAAAGAAATTCTTCGTTATTTATGGAGGGGGGGGGGGGGGGGGGGGGGGGGTTATTACATCATAATACTTTCTCTGTCATGACAAAGGCAAAAAGGTCTCAGAATTCCACAACATTCATCAACATTATTCAGTGGATTGTCCAAATGAATTTATTATTTAGGGGGGGGTGGTTGGAAAAAATGGAGGGAGGATCAGAAAGAAATGCTTCGTGAGCAGTCAAATCTACTATTGCTTGATTAATTGGATATACAGGGGGATCAAGAAAAAAAATCAACGAAAAAGGGGGATCAAGACAAAAAATAACGCTGTTTGGGGTGATCAAGAAAAAAATATGTCCAAAGCTCAAATATTTCCAACCTCCACCACCAGAGTATTTATGAACACTCCCTAAGAATAACATATGTGCAAGTTACTTTGTGTGAACAAATAAAGCCAATCATATTTTCCAGTTAAAAAAAATTAGTACCATAACACCACTTTCCAAATTATTTCTGCCATATTACAATACAAAAACATTTTTTAACATTCAAATATCCGACCAGCTCTACTAGGCGTGCCTAGTCTTGTTATTCTCTAGTTTAAGAATATTTTTAATAACCTTTAATAAAAAAAGTTTTACATAACCTATTTCTCAATGTGTCCTTATAATATTTCTGAATGATTCGGTGTCCACCATACAACTTTAATTACCCCAATCCAACTTCTTCATCAATGTTAACCATACGTCTTAAAGGTTGTTGACCCTATTCTAGATTTAAGGGCATCATCAGTGTAATGAGAAATGGGACCTTTCATTTGATATCAAAAACACTTTTGAATCCCTTAGAGTTAAATTGTTAGGAAACATAGTAGCAACGCTGTTTGTTAATGTCTGTTCTTGAACTTTCAACAGTCTTCTATCTCCCCCGTCCAGTTTTTTTTAAATACCTTGTTTTTTTTAAAGTATGCGTAACACTTTTTTTTCCTTCGATAGAAATTTGCATAATTGTATGATCTTCCATATTACCAAGTTTGAGCATGTCGCAAATTAAAATAATGAATCGATATCCATTTTAGCTTGTAGTCCACTTCATAGACCCTCAAATCAAAATAACGAGATTAAAATGAGCCACTGAACGCTGAGAACGACAATAACATCTATCATTATATTATACAACATGTTTCACCCATATTGAAATAGGTCCATGTTTAATTTGTATGCTACAGTTCTCTTAGTCTTATGAAAAGCGGGTTCCTGTAGAGGACTACCCACAAATATCGCATTGCATTATGGGTAATACTTCCAGTTCAGGAATGCTTCCTGAATGGGAAATCGGCCCGGACTGATTACCTATCTTCTTCAGATAAGCTTCAATTTAATAACAGTTATTGCAGTTTTTATATTGATCAATATTTAAACCCCCTTAAAAGGGGCTCATGTTACATAAATCATTGATATTATTTAGTCACAGAGTATCATGTATAGATTGTAAGCTTTAATTTTATACCAAACACGACATGTTTACTCACTGTTTATGTTAAACATAATGTATTCATCATTTTAAAAAATGGGCGTGGCCAATGACCACAATAACAAAGTCTGATTTGTTGGCACCCCTTATAACATGATTAGGTATGTTTCAAAGAGTATGGACCATTCCACAAAAATGGGACCACTTCAGCTTTGGAAAATTATGAAAATAAATTGTTTCAAATCTGCTTACTTTGATTGTTTTTGATGACCCAATATGCTAAAGTTACTAGAACAATAATGTTTGCGAACACCACTGCTCACATTTTTACGCACGAAACCATGTAATTCAGGTGTTTTATATGGGTTTTTTCACTCAGTGAACGGCGTTATCTAGTGTCATATTGCATTGTCAGTCATTGCATCCCTAACTAAGTCCGAATATGATATTCAAATTATTGTTTTTTTGTCGTTGAGAGGTCTCCCCATAACAATATTTGACAAGCTATGCGACAGAAGAATGAATTTCATTTTTTAGCCTCAACAAATCTCTTGCTATGAATCAACGCTTTTGACAACTATGTGCTTTCAATTTTGTACCTTTTTCCAAAACTTGTTTTGTCAATTTTACTCTAGTAGAAGAATATTCCCTTCTGTAATGTATCAATTGTCAAATTTTCTTTAAGCCCAACATTGAAATTGTATGTCATTATATAACTTTATATGCTATTGTTAATGGTATTATTCTTGGATAACGCCGTTCACGTGTATGCCAGTTATGGGATTGAAACAAAGATAAAACAATTGAAACTGACATAAATCATGTAGCTGTTGGAGAAACTTTATTTGTTATATCAATTTTAATACGAAAAAATGATTTAAACCATACATTTGGGCTGAATTTCCCAATATTGACCGTCAAACAGTGGTCAAATATTTAATTTTCACTTTAAATGTTTTATATATTCAGTTTATAATGATCAGGTGTACGGATATCGGAAACTACACACATTTCGTGGAAAGTTCATTTTAATTTAAAAGTGCACATTAAATTTACTGTATGCAGAAATTAATGCCTTTATATATTTTGTTGATACCTTTGCTTGATTTATTCGTGACAAGACCTTAGAAAAAATTGAATTGAGAGTCAAATCCAACAGTTTAAAATTGCGACATCTGGTTGACGAAACCGTGTTTTTGTGGTTTTGGGGGCCTTTCAGTGTAAAGTTGAACCTGATAATGTAATTTAAAGCATGGCAAACCATGGTGTTCCGAGTAGAACTCATCAAGTTCTAGCATAATATTTAAAAAAAAGTGTGATATATACTTATAGTAAGATTTCCCGGATCAAAGAATGATAAAAAGCCAAGTGGTCCCATTTTTGTGGAATTGCCCATGTGCCAATTTACAGAGCTGTATCAAAAATGTCACGATCCAAACCGTACCAGACTACACTATTAGTACGGCAGCTAGCACCCTTTTGATCAATGGAACGAGGTACCAATATCTGACCACAGAATCAATTATGATGTAACCCACTTTAAGCAGATATGGATGTCTGTCGCGGCCCACCTGCTGCATGTTGTCCCTAGGGACCCCAGAAAGGGGTTGAAAAATGTGTTTGATCAATCGAACGAGATACCATCCCAAACCACTTTCAAATGAACAAATACATCACACAGAGTATAGAATGACCCCTGCCAGACAAATTATCTGCTGCAAAGGTCCCGACAGACGCCCCGATAGGGCCCATGGGACCCCTAAAATTTGGGAAAAATTGACTCGTGTAATTTCGTTTCCATATCTTTCATGGTGTCACAATTCTGTCACAGAAATGTCTTGCGACACTTTTTCTTTAAAATGTTGCTATAAATACTTATTGGTTCATATGAAAGGTTAGACATGTATTAACAACTGGTGTGAGTTTCAAGTTGGAGATTAAATGTTGCGAAGGTCAAAGGTCACGAAGAATGTCAGTGATTTTTCAATATTTTCTGTCTGGAGCCTACTTTAGAGGCTTGCCAACTATTGACTAAATGAGTCAGGGCTCTATCCATGCTTGTGGATAACAGCATGTGACTGTGCAGTACACATATGCAATATGAAGCTTTTTTGTGACTGTCAATAATGAATTTGGGGGGTCTTAAATTGAAATGGAAATTAATTTGATCCATGGACTAAATTGGTGTTTTGAGCTACCTGTAGAGAAAAAGGGGGATAAGATACACTTGTTTTGATGCAATTTTGGGGTTATTTTGGTTACAGTCACCCTAAGTACCTATTGTCAGCTTTATATCTTATTTCAAAGGTCCTCTAATAGGCAGCTCAAAACACCAATTTAGGCCGTCGAACAAATTAATTTCCATTTTAATTCAAGACCCCCCAAATTCATGGTTGACAGTCACAAAAAAACTTCATATTGCATATGTGTACTGTACAGTCACATGTTGTTACCCACAAGCAATGATATAGCCCTGACTCATTTGATCAATAGTTGGCAAGCCTCTAAAGTAGGCTCCAGACAGAAAATATTGAAATATCACTGACATTCTTCGTGACCTTTGACCTTCGCAACATTTAATCTCCCACTTTAAACTCACACCAGTTGTTAATACATGTCTAACCTTTCATATGAACCAATAAGTACTTTGGAGACTCTTCTCCTTCATGGTCAGGCAACTCTTTTAAATTTAGGTATTTTGCCCATTTTCAATGTGTCATGACTGCTGAATTCGGCAACCCATTGAAGATTTTGACTAAGTATTTTTAGCAACATTTTTAAGAAAAAGTGTCTCAAGAAATTTCTGTGACAGAATTGTGACACCATGAAAGATATGGAAACGAAATTACACGAGTCAATTTTTTCCAAATTGTAGGGGTCCCATGGGGCCCTATCGGGGCGTCTGTCGGGACCTTTGCAGCAGATAATTTGTCTGGCAGGGGTCATTCTATACTCTGTGTGATGTACTTGTTCATTTGAAAGTGGTTTGGGATGGTATCTCGTTCGATTGTTCAAACGCATTTTTCAACCCCTTTCTGGGGTCCCTAGGGGCCACATGCAGCAGGTGGGCCACGGCAGACATCCATATCTGCATAAAGTGGGTTACATCATAAATGATTCTGTGGTCAGATATTGGTACCTCCTTCCATTGATCAAAAGGGTGCTAGCTGCCGTACTATATGTATCAAGTTGCAAAGGTTGCCCTACAAACAGTATTATGACCTCGATCTATTCATTCACTGAATGTGATAATACGGCTCATACACTAGTGATTGTATGGTTTTGAATGCACACAGCATGGATACACATATTTAATGTTCGCGGGGTCATCAATTGTTCAGCGAGGCATGATGATGGGAAGAGGCTAACGTAGCATGCATTGTAAAACATGTCACAATTTTACACTAGTGCATTGTTTGCTAACTATGATTTCTCCTCTGTGTTGCCTGGTAGAGCTGGTTTTTCAAAATACGAAGATCGTTTTTAACACGGATTTTGGGCGCATTTATTATTTTTGTAAATTTCTTCTTTCCCTATAATGGATCGTTCATAAAATGTTTATTTTTCGAAATCCTTGTGATTTTGTCTTTATTTTGATATATAATACATTTACACTTCGGTGGATCTTTAAAACCTGTCCATTAGGCCAAATGAAAATAACAACTAGTTTCTCGTCCTAACTTTTGAAAAAAAGGAGGATGAGGGCACTTTTTTTTAGTAACACAATGCAAAATCACCACACAAAAAGATACCAGCGTGGTATGGCATGATTGATTGCATAACTTGAAGAGTATGAGGCCTAATAATTTCATGGTTCTGGGGGTTTCTGAACACAAAACCTGCTTTAAAATGCTCATTGGACTATTTTAGTAAATCTATTAGAGGCTGATCGGTTTGTCACGGATGGACGTTTGTGAAAAACATGAGCGAAAAACAGTTTGTAAAAAGGAACTACAGACATTTATTCAACTTTTAATGTTTAATGTTATAGAGAATCATCAACTTTATTGAAATACACACAAAAAAATAAGGTGTGGTTTGTTACTAAAAATAGAATGACGGAAATGTTTGTGTCACGGACGGACTAGATAGAAATAGGGTTCTCTACCTTTTAGTGCTTCTTTTTAATTTCTATCTAGTCAACTCCATATTCCCCAATGCTTTCCAGGTCAAATAGTAAGTAAGATACATGGTTTGAATATCTGATACACAGCATTTAAAAATATTTCTTATTTTTTACAGGGGTAGGGTAACAAACTTTGTCACGGACGGACACAAATGTTAACTACATAAAAAACTTTGAAATTGCCACTTATTTACACTTTAATATGAGAAAATGGTATCAAATACTTACAAAATAGTAAGAAAAATGTTAAGTCATGAATTTTCAGTCTTAGTAATAAAAAGCAGTCAAGATATTAGTCTTTTTCCAACACTACGGACAAGATAGAAATAGGGTTCTCCAGACCGTTAGTACTTCTTCTTAATTTCTATTTAAACAATTCCATATTCCTCAAACTTTCCAGGTCAAATAGTAAGTGAGATACATGGTTTGATACACAGCATTTGAAAACAGATTTATTTTTTATAGGAGAAGGGTGGACCTGTAACAAACTGTGTCACAGACGGAAATTTGTTAGCATCACGGACGGACACAGATGTTGAAGAACTTTGAAATTGCCACTTATTTACATGACAAAATGGTATCAAATACTTACAAAATAGTAAGAAAAATGTATGTCATCATTTTTCAGTCTTAGTAATTAAAAAGGATCACAAGATACCAAAACCAGTGTGATGGTTATAATCAAAGGTTGCAGAATTTGGCACTTTGGTATCGCAGAGGGTGATAGGTTCAAGGTTCACATTGGTGTGAAAAAAACCCTTTTTGATATTGATATTGAACTGTACCTCACAATATTGGACAACATCTTGGCTAACTGAAACTGCATTCGAAAAGAAGAAAAAATGCGGAAAAAGTTTTCGGAACAGTCCATTATTGCCCAAGGGGTAGAAACAAGATACGTCATGAATGGACATTCTTAGTAAAAGTTGACCTTGCCATATTTTATTTTAATGAAACATTTTCAATTTTTTTAAAAATTGATAGATGGCACATTTATCCATTAAATAAGAAATATATTTTAGAAAAAAAGTTCTGGGAAGTAATTACCCTGCCCTTGTGATATCTTTTTGATGCAGAGCTGTCCGTCCGTGACGCAATTTAAAAAAAAAGTTTTACAACTTTTTTCAAGGAAAGAGAGAAAAAATAAAAACATAGTGAGCTATCTCCCCTATATACCCCCTTTCTCATGTAGAAATGAAACTTAACAATGGCGTCAATAAATAAGTTAAATCAGTGATTAAAAGTTGTCACGGACGGACACACATTTTTGTCACGGACAGACATTATTCAGTTCTGAGTACAAATGCAAAACTGAATCCTCCCCCTCTTACCATAAATGGCAAGAGATAGACCTGCTGCATCATATAAATAGACTGTATGAGCTGTGATACAACTTTGTAAAACAATTTTGACCCTTCTTTGATAAATTTTGTTCAATTAATTGTGTAAAAGACTGTATGCTGTTATAGAACTTTTTAAAACAATTTTGACCCTTCTTTGATAAGTTTTTGCTCAATTAATTGTGTAATTAAAGGTTAGTGATAATGGATACATGTACATGTAGGCATCCAACCGTGTTTTGAGTTTTTCAAAGTTTCATGAAGAAAAAGCCTGCAACTTTTGATAGTGCAAAGCTTAAAATTAAATTTTTGCTAACATCTCCAATGATACTTTCTGATTTCAATGCTGTTACTTGCTTTTATTTCACATACACTTATTATATGGGGCAATTTTAAACAGTGTCTTTTAACTGATCTCATGCTACCCCTTTTATTTGCACAGGCAGTAAGGTTAACAAGCGCAAGCTATATACAGATTCACCAAAGAAGATCTGCTGAGGGTTCACAAATGCGCAAATAAGCAAATGACTTCATTTGACTTCAAGTAATCATAAATACAGTATTTATGAAGTAATTTTACAGTGCACCTGGTGAGCATCTTAACATGTGCTCACTGCTGTAGCAAACCTACTCATTTGCATAAAGGGCATACCTGTATGGACAAGTTCATTTAATGGTAAGAGGGGTGGTATTCAGCTTTGCTTGTGTGCTCAGAACTGAACAGTAGCTAACAGTGTCCGTCCGTGACCAAATTTGTGTCCGTCCGTGACAACTTTTAATTAAAGATTTAACTAATTTATGCCTGCCCTAATTAATTAATACTCCTGCATGGGAAAGAATACATATAAGGGAGATACTTCACTATGTTTTTATTTTTTTACTTTGTCCTTGAAATTAGTTTAAACACTTTTAAACTTTTTGTGTGTCACGGACGGACAGCAAAACATCAAAATGTTAACGCAAGTCTAGCGATATAACTTCCCCAGAACTTTTTTCCCAAATATTTACTTATTTGATGGAAAAGTGTGTCAGCTATCAACATTACATCACAAAACTCTGAAAATGTTACATTAACATAAAAATATAGCATGATGAACTTGAACTAAAATGTCCGTCCGTGACGCATCTTATTTTCACCCCTTGGACAATAATGGACTGTTCCGCGAACGTACCGCATTTTAATTTTTTTTAAATGCAGTTTCAGATAGCCTAGATATTGTCCAACATTGTGAGGTGCCTATCATTATCAAAATCAGAAATTTATTTTTTCATAACCATGTTAACCTTTAACCGATCAGCCTCATTACCAAGATGTCAGGTTTTGAAATACTTTAACAAAAATGTTATGGAAAAAAATGTTGTTATAGAATTCCTGAAAATTACGCGTGAGGGGAGGAGAAACTGCTTTATTTTTTTACTTATGGCCTTATATCCGTGAAAAACAGAATTTAGACATTGATTATTTATGTTAATTAGTCACGTTGGTATGGTTCCCCAGGCTACATATTTGCCTGAATAAGTTTTGAGTGCCGGGCTCAATATTTCGCTATTTGGTTACATCATTCTCGCGGCTCAGGGGCCTGGATGTTTTTAGGCTTTTTTAATGCACTGTGAGGGTTCCTGCCACATAATTTCTTGTTTGATGAGGCAGTTATGATTTTATCCACAAATTGTAAAAATAAAAAAAAATAAAAAAATAAAGAGTGCCGGGCTGCCAGCCCAATTCCGGCGGGCGTAGCTACATGTACAACCCTGGTTACACCACTGGCCTTGGTAGCCTTACACAACAAGAAGAAAAAAATCAACAACAAAAAATCAAAAAATCAAAACAAACAAAAAATCATTATTTTTTTTTGCCTTACTTGACCACATGGTTTACTGCTTTTTCAAGAGGTAAAATTGCTCAAAAGTTTTTGTGATATATATATGAATGCTCCGAGGTTGTTTACCGGCCTCAATTTCGGTGATAGGGCGTAGGGATAAGAGATTCAATGTTCATGTGACACAAAAGATTTTAATGTGACTTTTTTGAACACATTTGCTAGCTCTAACTTTTTTTGAAAATTATATGAATAGATTGAACATTTAAGGACAACTTTGGGTATCCAAAAAGGTGAGTGGGACATCATAAAACAGGATTTTTCAGGTGACTAAAATGGTTCGATCTTCAACTTTGCATCTGTACCTGATACCCTGATATCTGTTGAGACTAATATATATTGGTTAAATATCTCAACATGCAACTATTTCCAAGAAATACTGGCTTGAATTTTGATTGCCCTATTGCCGCTACAGTAAAACGACGACGTGGACAGTCCATGTTTAATTTCATAGCTATCCACTTCCATATTCTAGACTAATAATATCCTCAGCCAAAACCATAGCACAAAATCTACCATCAACTAACCCAATCTTAACTGTAAATCCTTTGAATAATTCTTAACTCTACAGTGCAGGTTAGGACCGAGGAGACTACATTACGTGCCACTACTAATACTATAGCAGAATCAGAAGACCTCTAGGCCTTTACTACTGAACTGAAAATAAGACCAGTGAGCATAGTAGAATGAAGCGTTTGGTTGCACCTAGCAGGAAAAAAGGTGTTCGGAAGAGGACGTATGGGCAAGCTGTGGTGGAACAAGCTCAGCAGTAACCATAGCAGTCGGGTCATTAGATATTGATGTGCTTGAAACGTCTATGAACACGCATCCATAACACCTGAGGTAAATTATTCAAGCTTTAAGTCTACACGCCTGTTTCAAAATTGTCATAATCATGTATGACGGAATATGATAGGATAAGAGATTGCCATATTTATTCTGGAAGGTATAGTCTAAACTCCTATTAGGCATAATAAATTTAACACAATTACCATCTTTCACCAGGGAGTTCAGATTCCAAATGGAGTCACCCATGCAGCTCACCCCCAGTTAGCATTGACTACATGTAGTACTGTTGATGTCTGTACATCACCAAATGCCAAGTAGGACTAAAATGGGATATGATGGGGTCTGGGTGTGTTATGAGTTGCCCCATTATGGAGTTGCCCCATTACGGGGAACTCCCATCCAAAGCAGTGGTCCAGATCCAGGGCTGGGCTTACCTATAATGGTTGGTTTACATTTATTGTTAACTAATGCAATGCAATATGTTATAAGGTGTACTGGCACTACTTCTATGATAGAGGAAACATATTTTGTACAGTTATGTGCATCACTATTGACTGTGTGTAGTTCTTTGTCTGCACTATCCCAAGCATCCTATTATCCCACCTATCCCAATCATCCCTATTATCACAAGCATCCCTACTATCACAAGCATCCCTATTATCTCTAGCATCCCTAATATCCCTATAATCCCTACTATCCCAAGTAGCCCTATTAACCTAAGCATTATCACTATATCCTATGCTTGGGATAGTATGGATGATTGGGATAGTAGGGATACATTGGATAGTAGGATGGCTGTGGACAATAGGGATAGAGACGTTTCGTATAGTAGGGATGCATGAGATGCTAGGTATAGGACCTGAATGAAGACCAGCGAGCAGAATGAATTAGGTACAGAATCCAAAAATGTGATTTGAACACCCGAAACGGTCATGTTCTATTATCATAAAATCCCAAATTGAACGGCGACCATAAAATCCCAAATTGAACTGGGGCTGGGGTGACACGGAAGACTGCACACCTTCACCGCGTGACATGTTTGTTGACGGACGGAGTCTCTCAACACACTCAGAAATGTATTTTAATTAGTTCTAATTGCGGTTAGATATTGATCAGCACTTAGCACTTAGCAAAACTATATAAAGTCTCACATGCTAAAATAAAAGGCTACCACTGCTGACTAACCCACACTTCAATCATATAAATAAAGCAGTACATTTGGTGGTGGTGTTGTTAACTTCCTTCAGAAGTTGGTTCAGGGCTTCATATCCTCAGCCTAAACCACTACTAAAATCTGCCATCAACTAGTCCAGGGAAGTGTCAACTATTATTTTGATGATCAACTTTTGCTTCAAAGTTTGAGAATATTGAATAAAAATACATAAAAGAATACATTTATAGAAAGGAAATTTGATAAGGAATCCGATGGTGATATCAATGTGATACCAAATGGCACCCCAGCCCCAGTTCAATTTGGGATTTTATGGTCGCCGTTCAAACTAAATTTTAAGAGATGAATCAAAAAGCGATTTATTTTTATTTTATCTATTTTTTACCCCAAATTTTTCAGACAGCATAACTACTTGTATAAAACCAAAATGGGTAATTTGTTCTTATATATTTTTTTTTAAACAAGATAATTTTGTCTAGGATCAATTTTTTTTATTTTTCCAAAATAAGGCTTAGTTTTGGAAGTATTGCTAAAAACATCGGAAAAGTGTAAAAATAAAAGTGTTTTTTTAATGGACGCATATCTTGAGTTTTAAATCCATAATAAAAAAATCGCTCCGAGCGAGCGCTGAAAGTCCTCTCTCTACACAATGGTAGTAAAAGCTCACCTGATAGTTTGATATATTTTTAGCTATGTTGTCTTGTCTGAAAATTCGTAAATTTCCTTCAAATTTGAACTTCTAGAAAACATCAATTTAGTAAAAATATTGTCATTTTCAACCATTTAAAGCTAAATGTTCTCGGAATACACGGCTGTGTGACCTAAAAGGCGAGTATACTATTATGAACAACCAAATTAAACTATCAAGACTCAATTTGTATTGTCACAATGTGAAGAAATTGGAAGAAAACTGAAATTTAAATGATCGTAAGATTGGCCTTTGTTTACATTTTTAGGCATTGTTTTGTGCTCTTTTGTTTTTCGCGGATATTAAGCGGTGCGTCTAGTATTACGCATGGGAAGATTCAGCGCGCGACACAATGATCGAACAGCTTTCGCAGCATTTGAAAAGCGCGGGACTTCCGCTTAATTTCCCGCCAAATAACCATGCGCCTTTTCCTGACTCAAACTTACCATACCAAAACAACAATTTTAAATCACCCAAAAGAACGGGAAATAATCGCTTCTGATTAGTAACTTATGAGGGTAATGATAGAATACATAAAAGTTTAAAATAATAGAGAAATATGAAATTTAATTATTTTTGAAACAAGTGCCGGGTTGACACTGCCCTTAAAGGTAGATGACCCGATCACATTTTCATAGCACAGATTTTTCTCAAACATATGGAGATTTTCATATCATATGAAAGCTTGTATTTATTACATTATAATTATTCCCAATCCCCATCAGTTTCACATTTGCAATAATCTCTCAAGTAGATTATCATACCAAGCAAAAGTCTAACAGATCGTATTTTGCCCCTCCCCTCATGGTAATACCAAATATAGTTCTCCCAGTCCCCATCTAGGCAACCGCATTTACGTGATAAAAACTGGCAACACCCTCTAAATTTTCTTGTGTCAACCCAGATAGACGTTTTTTCGCCGAGTGGGTAAGATTGACCAAGTATTTGAGCCCTTAAGTAAGGCTCAGTTATCAATAATGTCAAGCATATTGTTTAGCATATAGATCGTAATTCATCTGAGATGTTTTGGTAAATTTCGTATTTTCAGAATACGAGATTTACAGCCCCTTTTTTATTTTTGCTACGACGAGTTCGTTCCAAATTGTCATTCAAAATGGCGGCAAGTTAGTGTCGTCGAATTCGTTACCCATTGATCGGGACTGTCGAATTCTCTTCTATTGCTTCGGAGGCCGGTTATATTTTGTTATTGTATTATATATTATAATGTTTATATATATATTTATATGACCTATGTGACTCCGATTTGTCCTTATGTATGCATGCAACTGTTTAAAGTATCCCGCATGTGAGTTGTTTCCCGACTTGATAAAATAGATAGTTTAATTCACGCCGAGGAACGACGGACATATTTTCATTACGTCTTATTGTTGTTTTATAGATATTATAGACATATACGACGGGTATAAAACAGATTATAAATAGTTTATTTCACGCGAGAAACGACGGACATTTCTTCTCATTACGTATTATGATTTTTATACTGATTAATTTCACGCCGAGGGTCGACGGACGAATATTTATCATTACGTATTATGGTTATTATACTGATTTATTTGATTCTTTATGACTCATTGTATTCATTATCTACAACCTGTTTCCCTTTGTGTTTAATCATGAGGTATTGCCGACGTCATCTTGTTATGTACATCGTAGATGTTCAAGATTAAAATAGATGTAGCTGGACTCGGATAAACCGAACTCATTCTGGGAGGAGATTGAGCAGCTAAAATTGTCATTTCCCCTCCCAAGTCTATACCTAAGATCAGACCCAAAACTAACTTAGTCAGGTTGTATACTATAGTATTTATAAAGTAAATCCTCTTCAGTCTGATTCCCTTTGTTTACATTCATTCTACTATTAAGTACTACCGTGTATACTACCCCTACCAGAGGGGAACCTTCATTCATCCCGATATATACACCACCGTTGTTCCAGTAATAACTTTTGCAAGCTAGACGCCGATTTACCGGCCGCTTTTTGGGATGTATTTGTGCAGTACGGCAGCCATTGTCTTTTCCCCTCCAAAGGCTTTAACTAGACATAGACCAGAGGTAGATCTGTTTTCTAAACCTCCTAGTTTTCCGTTTTACCTTTCCCTCCCTAGCCATACCTTTACACATTTCTAGAGTTTATCTGTTATATAATAGACCCTACATGTATTGTATTCGCCACTCTGGTCGCTGGTGTACGCCCGTCTATTCTTTATTAGGCCGTTCGATCACCCGAGGGGTGCCACCTCCCTCGCAGAGGTGACGGTGCTTTGGTGTCAAGAACAGCCAGGGTAGTTTTTACAAAAGAAATAAACTTCGCTGGCAGTTCCTAGTCACACCAAATTTTTAACCCCCTGTTCCTAAGAGACTAAAACTGTCGAACAGGGGGAGGCCACTTTTTGTTTTGACCACTGTGCGTTAGGTCTGTTGTAAATCTGTTTCTGGACAGCATTAGATTTACCCAAATTATACTCGCGATTCTGAGCTGATCGCAGGTGAACGGTCGGCTATTCTGTTTAATAAAGCTGATCGATCACCCGAGGGGATCCACCTCCCACGTAAAGGTGACGGTGCAGGGGTCGTGAACAGTCAGGGAAGCTTTACAGCTCCTCTGACGGTTCCTAGTCATACCAGTTCTGATGGTGTGCAGATCCCCTCTCCCTGTTCCAATCAAACGAGCGAACAGGGGGAGAATAATCCCATTTCGGTAGTATCAGGAAACTCCTCACGAGGGGGTGTTCTCCCTGCCGTTATGACGTTCAGTAACAGAAAAACAACCTCCCATGATGGTGACCGTGCTTATAATAGAGGTTGTTGTGTTTCCCCCCCCCCCCCCCCCCCCCCGGAAATACTGGTGAGACTGTTACTGATGAGGGGAGCACGGAAAGGGGAGCGCCTGTAAACGGTCAGGTGGTTCCTCTTTCCACTCAGGCATGTGAATCTATACCATCAAACACGCGGAATCTGTCCGCTAGTCCGACGAACCGCTAGTCCGACGGTCCGCTAGTCCGACGGTCCGCTAGTCCGAACAGTGATTTTCCTATACCTTGAGGTCCGCTAGTCCGAAAATAAAATAAGGCCCTCTAGTCCGAAAATAAGGCCCGCTAGTCCGAATTAAAAAATATATCCGCTAGTCCGAAATTGAAATAAGGTCCGCTAGTCCGAATTTTAAAAGGGCCGCTACTCCGAAAATAATATCAGTTCCGCTAGTCCGAATTGAGAAGTATATCCGCTAGTCCGAAATTAAAATAAGGTCCGCTAGTCCGAATTGAGAATTATATCCGCTAGTCCGAAATTAAAATAAGGTCCGCTAGTCCGAATTTAGAATTATATCCTCTAGTCCGAAATTGAAATAAGGTCCGCTAGTCCGAATTTTTTTCTCTTTCCCTCTTTCTCTTCTCCTCTCTCTTTTCTCTTCTTTTTCTTCTCTTTCTTTTTTTCTCCTCTTTTTCTCCTCTTTCCCCCCTTTTTATCCCCCTGGTTTGTAAAACCAGAAGGGGATTTTGTCATCATGTAATGTGCGTCTGTATGTGTGTGTGTATGTGGGTGTGTGTGTGCGTGTGTGCCTTTTGGTTAGCCTTTTTTTCCAAATGCTGTATCTGTTGAAAGGATGGACGGATTGACTTCAAACCTTCAGTGATAGGTAGGCCATGGTCAAACACTGTAGCTGCTTGTTTGGGGGTCTAATTTGCAAAGGTCATCTGAGGTCAAAGGTCATCTAGAGGTCAAATCGTAAAAGTTGCCCGAATGCTGTAGCTGTTGAAAGGATGGACGGATTGACTTCAAACCTTCAGTGATAGGTAGGCCATGGTCAAACACTGTAGCTGCTTGTTTGGGGGTCTAATTTGCAAAGGTCATCTGAGGTCAAAGGTCATCTAGAGGTCAAATCGTAGAAGTTGCCCGATTGACGTCAAACTTAGAGAAAAGAAACATGAACACCGGGTGAACATGTCTAAAATAAATTAGAGGTCATCCAAGGTCACTGAGGTCAAAGGTCATCCAGAGGTCAAATTGTAAAAGTTGCCCGATTGACGTCAAACTTGGAGACAAGAAACATGAACACCAGGTGAACATGTCTAAAATAAATTAGAGGTCATCTGAGGTCAAAGGTCAACCAGAGGTCAAATCGTAAAAGTTGCCCGATTGATGTCAAACTTAATGACAAGAAACATGAACACCGGGTGAACATGTCTAAAATAAATTAGAGGTCATCTGAGGTCAAAGGTCATCCAGAGGTCAAATCGTAAAAGTTGCCCGATCGACGTCAAACTTGGAGACAAGAAACATGAACACGGGGTGAACATGTCTAAAATAAATTAGAGGTCATCCAAGGTCATCTGAGGTCAAAGGTCATCCAGAGGTCAAATCGTTAAAGTTGCCTGATTGACGTCAAACTTGGAGACAAGAAACATGAACACCGGGTGAACATGTCTAAAATAAATTAGAGGTCATCTGAGGTCAAAGGTCATCCAGAGGTCATATCGTAAAAGTTGCCCGATTGACGTCAAACTTCGAGACAAGAAACATGAACATCGGGTGAACATGTCTAAAATAAATTAGAGGTCATCTGAGGTCAAAGGTCATCCAGAGGTCAAATCGTAAAAGTTGCCCGATCGACGTCAAACTTGGAGACAAGAAACATGAACACCGGGGGAACATGTCTAAAATAAATTAGAGGTCATCCGAGGTCAACGGTCATTAGAGGTCAACCAAGGTCAAAGGTCAACAAGGGGTTAATTTGTGCAATGAACACCGTGGGAACATGTACAAAAATAATTAGAGGTCATCCGAGGTCATCTGAGGTCAAAGGTCATCCAGAGGTCAAATCGTTAAAGTTGACCGATTGACCTCCATGAACACCGGGGGAACATGACCCATATATGACCGTTGACCTCATTTAGTTGATCTCCCAGCCAGGGGGATTCGCAAGTCGTGACTTGCAGTATTTTTTCTCCTATTCCCCCCTCTTTTCCCCCTTTTCGCCTTCTTTCCCTCTTTTTCTCCTCTTTTCCTCATTTCCACCCCTTTCCACCTTCTTTCCCTCTTTTTTCTCCTCTTTTTCATCTTCCTCCCTCTTCACCTTCTTCCACCCCTTCTTCACCTTCTTCACCTTCTTTCCCCCCTCCCCCTACTTTTTTTTCTTCTTTTCTTCTATTTCTCTTAATTTTACCGCCCCCCCCCCCCTTTTTTCCCCCTTTTTCCCTCTACTATCAAGAATTGTATTAACAATTAACAATCATTCATGTAGGCTACATCATTCACACAATTTCATACGTTACATATGACTTTGTATCGTACAAACACATATTGTAGCATTGTTATAACGATATTGACCCATCATCAAACAACGCTGGTCACTCAAGGCTGATTTGATTACAATAGAATAGTAGGCCTATACAAGAAAAAACTTTTAAAAAACATATTACATAACACTTTTCATTATTAAATAATTATAATTGTTACTGAAGTTAAAGACAATTTTAAAAGCTTGAATCCAAATATATACAATCTAATAGTTTGTTATTACGTCAACCGAAACAGACGATTCCAGTTAGCCGATTTGTATCATATTGTTGAAGTGCTTGTTGCTTATTGCTGCTTAATTTTCGGCATTAACATCAAAATAATTATTATTTAAAAGGTTGAATCCAATCTGATATTTTTCATTACGTCAACCGAAATAGACGATTCCAGTTGTTATTATATTTTAATTTGCAATGGGTGGTATAGCATTATACGTTGCCAATCCTTTATTGTGAATGAGACTCATCGCTTTGCTATTTCATTTGACTGTTTGAAATTTAAAAATATATAATATTCAATAATATTTGAACGTATATAATATTTGTTAAAAAATTGTGAATGAAAGAAATTAACCATTACTTTTCAACAAATCATATATGAACATTATGCCTTTAACATACCAATGATTATATCGTTCAGATTGATAACCAACCATTATTTGCCATGGAATTATAATCCATATTTGCGCGATTTGAATTAGTTCAATTGCATAAGTTCAATTTGTCACTTTTGGGAACGTATTAAAAAAATACAATTTAAGTTCAAAAAGTCACAATATTCACAAGTTTCGCGTGCATTTTCTTCTTCAAGTTTCTACATCAAAAACAATTTGATACCGCCCCCCCCCCCCCCCCCACCCTCATATTTCTTTGCTTCAGCCGCCACTGGTTCAAACGTTTAACCGCCCTCAAAGGCGCTTGGGTTATCACGCTATCTCGGATAAAGGTATTCAGTGCAGACGATGCCGGACATAGGCCCGGCCACGATTGCGTGTCTCGGGTGGTGGTTTGGGGGTGTAGGGAGTGTTCGACAGAACGACAGATGGGTGTCCCCCTCCAATTCGACGCGTTTTTCTTCAAATTCATGCATTAAAAGAATGCATTTCCCTGCCTATTTTGTAACACTTATATTGCTGGTCAATATTCGCGCGGAGCGCTCACAATTGTTGAGTTCTAACTAAAATGGTCATGGAAAATTCTCCGGATAGTAGGAGCCCCAGGCGTCAAATTTAGTAGTTGACCCGTGACCTCCGAACATAGGGTAGGTGTGGGTAATACGGGACCTTAAGACATTTGCATAATTAAAATACAAAATAACTGACTCAAATTTAAGCAAAGTTTGTTATTTGTAATCTACTTTTTATAAACCTTTATTGTAATAAAAAAACAGAGTCATTCTATGTTTGGTTTGGCTGTTATTATCAAATACTGACGTCATCATAAATGTCCCATCTTACCTACACGTGAAGGTAATACGGGACATTGTTTTGAGGACATTGTTTTGGTATGAACAGTTATTTGACATTTTTTATTTAAAGAGTAACTGTTAAAAAAACAAAAATAATGGTCCAGTAATCCATTTAAGAGATAATAATGCATGAAGTACATTGGTACAAAAAAAGGTATATTGCTATAAAAAAAATATAAAAAAATTAGGTTAGGTGTGGGTAATACGGGACCTTTAAGACATTTGCATACCGTCATGCTCATGGCTGTCCCATATTACCTTCACCAATTGTGAACCCACGGCTCCCAATTCAATGCATTATAACACCAATGTACACTGTACTAGCGAAGCACACACACAATACATGTTGGACCAACACCTGAAACATGCTTAATAATGCAAAAATTCAGGTTACGCCCCCTTTCATTTTCTTTACCATCATATTCTATGAAAACACTATTTTTATATTAGACCAAAAATATGGGTGCATTTCCCCTTAAATTGACAGGTTGTGGTGATTTTCTGGCTGGTAATTCTTCCGGTAGCTTTGATAATAGTCATGCAATTCACTAAGGGTTTGATATATCTATAGAGGGCGCTATTAAAAGTGCTAGTAATGCCAGACGGCTGTAGATGAGATTTCAGTGATGCGGTCCCGTATTACCTACGGTCCCGTATTACCCACACCTACCCTACTCCTAAATTTAATTTTTTACTACCGATACATATCTTATCTACAAGAATAAAGAGTCCTGCTCTAAAGATTCTCTTGCGAAATTATGCTATGGCGATAATCATATTCCCCATGCATGTATTCACATAGCAGAAATGAAGTAATAGAATCGCTCTTAAGGGTTTGAGTAGTATATTGACCATAACACTGAAAGGAAATCTAAAAACTACATAAAATCATGTTGATGAATTTAAAGAAAGAACTACTTGACACATTATATTAGCTTTTTCCATTTTGATGTCATTAATATCGATCCAAAATGTGATGGAACAATTGAAAAAGTTAGAAAAGCATTTTTGACCCTTTTCTGACTTTTTCCAATGTTCTATTTAGCTATGTTTACCTGTAACATTGACCGTATAACTATAAACAGTGGCGTGCGCAGGATATTGTGAGTGGAGGAGCCACCTGACCATAAATGAAATTCCCCCGACTATTTGAGAATTTGAGAAAAGAACTGCGCGCGTAGCGTGCGAAAATTTTCGAATTTACACCTTTTTGTGCACGATTGAGCTACATTTTGGCTCTAAACAAGCTTGTACCAAAGAATATTGCATTTTGGGAAGACATATGCGCGCGTAGCGCGCGAAGATTTTGTATCTGTGTTTTTGAATATCATAATTCCATGATGCCACTGATCTAGCCTCCTTCTCAATTCCCCCGACTGGCCTATAAGTTTCCCCCGACTGACTCAATAGTGGGGGTGGGGGGGGGGGTGGGCCTTTGTGCACGCCACTGACTATAAACAACTATCTCAGCTTGTGAAGCAGTTCTTCCCCATCGGTATGATGTATAGGCCTATACATACTTTAACATTTATTTCAACTTTTTATGGCGATAATACTACCCCTACCCCTAACACGAGTTGTTTTATGTCATTTTGTCCATGTGAATATATAGGGGAATACAGGTATTGACAATAGCATGAATTCGCAAGAGAATCATAAGAGCAGGACAATTAAATTCTTGTAGACAAGATATGAATCTATCATAAAAGAATTCCTTTTGGAGTATGTTCGGAGGTCAGGGGTCAAACCATTTTAAAGCCGAATTTAGAGCTCTGGGGTCAACTTATAAAGCTTAAATAATGATATATTAAAATTATTGCTTTTTGCGCGGAGTGCGCAAAAAATTGCATTTATAACACTAATGGTCCAGTATGATAATAACGTCCCCCACCTAATATTTAGAATTTTTGGTGTGGTTTTTGCATTAAAACTTTGGTCCGGTATGATGTTTTTAACGTCCCCCACATATTGGTTTGATGGCCAATATAATGTTAAAACCTGTAGAAAATATTCGCTCGGAGCACGCAAAATTTGAGTTTTTGAACTAAAATGGTCATGGAAAACTGTTCTGAAGCCACCTTGTCAAGCTTGAATAATGAAACATTGAAACTAATGCGCGAAGTACGCAAACATTGACATTTCTAACACTTAAATTGGTCCAGTAGGCCTATGCCTTCCTAACGTCCCCAACATAATATTTAGAATATTTGGCATGGTTTGAGGGCCATTATAATGTTAAAACCTGTAGAAAATATGCGCGCGGACCCTTTTTCAGTTTTTAACTAAAATTGTCATGGGAAAGTGTCCTGCAATGCCATCTTGTTAAGCTTGAATAAGGAAACATGCAAACTAATGCGCGCGGTGTACTCACAAATTGACATTTCTACACTTAATTAAATGGTCCAGTATGACGTTTTTAACGTCCCCGCATAATATTTAGAATATTTGGTGTGTTTTGAGACCCATTATAATGTTGAAACCTGTTAAAAAATGAGCGCGAATCGAGCAAAAAAAACCCCAGTTTTTGAACTAAAATGGTCCGGAAAAAACATTCCTGCCCTCTTGTTAAGCTTGAATAATGAAACATGAAACTAAATACGTGCAAAGCACGCACAAATTTTAACACTAAAAAGGTCAAATATAACGTTTTTAACGTCCCTCACATTAACATTATGGGGACGTGGTCCCGTACCCCACTTTTGCGCCGCATATGTCCCTACCCTTCCTCCCCCTTCCTCCTTATTCTTCTATTCCTCCTTCTCCACTTCCTACTTTTTTCTCCTGGATACGCCACTGCATGCGCGATGCTATGCCCCGACACGCTCTTGTGTCTGGAGTTCGAGGGTTCCCCCCCCCCCCCCCCCCCCCCCCCAGTGGCGTGCGCAAGGGGGGGGGGGGGAGGGAGGGGGAAGGGGCACGAGGCACGAGGCACGCCCCCCCCACCCCCAAGTTTGGTCTATCAGTCGGAGATGCCAGTCGGGGGAAACTACTGCTAGTCGGTGGCTGGGCTGTCGGTAGAGTGGTTTTTGTGTTTGGGGTGGGTGCAGTGGCGTACCGACCGGGGGGGGGGGGGGGCAAGTTGCCCCCCTGGCTCCAAATACCGGGACGCACGTGAAATTTACGAGTTGACTGACTGGGAAAAAATTTGGGGCAACCTTTTACGAAAATTTACCGGGAAATTTACGCCACTACCGGGACGACATACGACATACGCCACTACCGGGACCACATGCCGCGGTACGCGCCTGGGTGGGTGTAATCCAAATAGACAAATAGTCGACAAATTTGAACATGTAGTTGACAAATTTATGCATCAGGTTGTTAAAAAGGATATGTTATATAGAAATATGATGATTTTTTTTAACCTACCACCCCCCCCCCCCCCCCTCCACTTACGTGAAATTCACGAGGTTACTGCCAAAAAAATTGGGGCTACCTTTCACTATTTTTTATTGTACATCGGGGAATTGAGACGAATCCGAGTCGGGGAATTTCATTTCTTTCATTCGTGCCCCCCCCCCCCCCCCCCCCCCCCAGTCACAATATCCTGCGCACGCCACTGCCCCCCACTCCCTCGACACTGATTTTTGATGTTTAAATTTACGTTTTAAAATAACTATTGTTTTCCCTGCATATTTCCGAACAATTAAATAAATTGCTGGTTTATTCTAGTTCAACGTTGTCATTTCCCACCAGTAACTCTGGTGTTGGTGGTGTTTTAGTTATGTGACTATATAATATAAAGTGACTATCCATACCTGCGCGAAGCGTTGGCCCGAATACGCTTGCGTGTCCCAGGGGAGGGGGGAGGGGCTGTCCCCAACCCCTCGACACTGATTTCTTTTTAAATTCACGTTATAAAAGAATGCATTTCTTTGCATATTTGTGAACACTTTTATTGCTGGTTAATTCTTAGTTCAACGTAGTTATTTCTCACAAGTACGTTTTGTGTTGGGGTTGTTTTAGTTGTGTGACTATCCACCAGACATCCACAATAAGTCTCAATATTGGCGAGCTTCGCGCGCGTGCATAATGCAAGTTTCAACATCAAACACAATTTTTTACCGACCGCCCACAACCCATACCCCCCTTTAATTATTTGCTTCAGTGGCCACCAGACGACGGTGGCCACGCGAAACCTTTATTTTGAATTCGTATTGGAATAACACGTTATCGCGAATGTTAATGTTTATGTTAATCATTTTGAAAAATTCATCATAATTAGAAGATTTTTTTTTCTAATCCAAAACCGTTGTAAAATGCTATTTTTAAAATTATTTTCATCGTTTTAATAACTGGGCGATGACTTTTAAAAATATTTCAAAATGGTGCACTCACGTTGCCACAATTATTTGGTTGCCCGAGACGCGTGGCCAGCGTCGTCTGGCCGCCACTGACATGACAGACGACGCTGGACACGAGCGTATTCACCAGTGTTCAGGTTAAAATAATGCGAACGAGGTTACGTGATCAAGTGAATGGGACGAACGCTTAACAACGGTTTAATTTTTTTTTAAATGATACTGACACTGCGGGGACCCGGGTGGTTAGCCACCCACAACGGTTTTGGATTGGAAACATTTTCTTCTAACCTATGATGATTTTTTCAAAATGATTAGATCAACATTCGTGATTACGTGTTATTCCAATAAGAATTCAAAATTTAGGTTTTCGCGTGTCCATCGTCGTCTGGCCACTGATGCAAACCTTCAACCGCCCTCAGGCGCTTGGGTTATTAATTATGGATAAAGGTTTATTCAGTCCATACCATGCCGGACATATGCTCGTTCACGAATATTCAAGATTAAATTATGCGTAGGCCTACGGGGTGATATGATCAAGCCAATGGGACTAACGGTTAAGGAAGGATTAATGAAATAATTAAGTTCCACCGGGTGAAGAAAGTTCGGGTGGGGGGGGGGGGGGGCAACGGATATATATCATTCATCAAAATTTACAAAATGTTCACCGTCGTCCGATTCATCGTAAAACCACTGGAGTGTGATAACCAAATCCAGTCTCATTATCATTTTTGATGCGAAGTTCCTAACTTCCTGTGGCGGCACCGGGGGGGGGGGGGGGGGGGGCGGCAAAATGGGGGGCAAGAATTGTTTTTAGGGGGGCATGAAAAAAATGATGCTCGCGAAGCTAAAAATTGTCAAATATGGTCTAATACTAACTAATTTAGTATGAAAATGCGCTCTTGCGCGAAAAAACTTAAGCTGTTTTATGCATAAATTGTCAACATTTGGTATAATTTAACCTAATTTAGTAAGAAAATGTAAGCACAGCGGGGGAAAAATTGCCTTTTAGTTTTATGCTAGAATTGTCTATTTTGTTCTAATTTAAACTAAATTGACAGCCAGTCACAGCCTGTATCAACTGACACGACTCAAATATTGGGTGTGAGGGTGGGTGGTGGTGGGTTTTTTTACCCCCCCCCCCCCCCCCCCCACTAAACCTCCTAACCCCTCTGGCTACATCATCATATCATTGTTCCCCTCTTTACTAGAACATTGAAACGAATAACTAGTGCATGCAAAATAACTTTACAGTTTCATCGACTATCCAAAACAAGAACAAGCTGTAATTTATTGATAGTTCCGTCCCAATTCTTTAACAAAATCGTTTAAATTTCATCAAAGGAATAGCTTAAATTTCATTTGCACCCGACTTGATTTGTGTTGATTTCGGTTTAAATTTAAAATTATTCTACTATCCCCCATTACCCATTTTATTTGCCATTTATGAATAACATTTCGATCTTTATTAAACTGAAGATATTAAATACATTTCTTTGCCATCTACTGAAGATAGCAATCTTAAAGCCACACGTTTTATTGAGCGAGCTTATTTTAGAGGCGTTGTCCATTAATAATTATGCTATCTGCCAACGGAGCTAGGCTCGAGTGTACCGACGGGGTTATTTCAGGGGCCCCCACTGGGTACGCCACTGCTACCGATGACCCTATGAAGAAAGCTGTCTCATAAGCCTAGTCATGTCATCTTCTATAGTTAATGATAGTATGGTGATAGGGGGGGGGGGGGTCTGGGTTACATGAAATGCACTGCGTTGAAACAATTTGTTTGGCAATAAGTGGTGCAGTTACCTCTTGAAATATGGTATATTGATTGGACTTATCCGGAAGAGAACCCAAGCTGGTCGAGGGAGGACACAGTATGAAATAAAACAAGAATGATTCAACACTCATCATTGGCTTCACTTGTTAGAGGAATCGCAGAAACTTATTTATTAAATCCTGTCTCATTTCTTGCTTTTGAACTACAATACAAATAGTTTTCACTTACGAAAATCAACTAACAATCCTATTGGCCTACATGTACGTAAATTATAACTATAATAACTCAATTTTGTTCGTTATACATGTATACAGTGCTCAAAAATTAACTTAGACTTAGTATTAGGTAATATATACACTCATAACTCCAGAAATACAGTTCCACAGCAAAACAATCACATTATTCACAAAGTTCAAAATATCATTTCCGCATTTATGGATTTTGAATTCGTAATGAACGTAATACAGTGTGATGTTTTTTGGCCATACTGATAAATGGAAGCATCCCATAACCTCATCTTACTATTTACCAGTAAGTTGTCGCAAGCAGTTAATCAATTGAGCTTTGGAGTTAAGAGCATATTTATATTACTTGATAAGTTCCTTTTTTAGCACCTTATATTTGTTTACAATATTTAAAATAAAAACAATTCACCCCAATGTATGTGAAAAGTGAACTATACCACATATGGTTTATATAACAACATGCTCTACAAAATGGCCAAGGAGTTGGGATGATAATTGGTTCAGGAATATTAATCATGGTGTGCTCGTCTTACAATGATATGCTATCTGCGACAACAGATTACAAAAATCAAGGTATTGTTTTTGGCCCTGTCGTGTATCCGTTTGTCATAATATGTCACGGCGACGAGGAGCATCCGATATGGTGTACGTCAAAAATGGTGCTGTCGCCCGTATGTTGGCCAAATACAATGGATAGGCTTACTACTGTATACCATCATTTCATAAACGCTTCAATATTCAAATAAGCAAATGTGTAAAATAAAAGAATAAATGCGACCCATATTTTTTAAACAATAATGTATATAGTAATCAGTGACTCTCTTGACATCCATCAATGTTTGATAGATTAAAGCAACATCGGACATAATTATCATTATTACCTATAGCATAAGTTGAGCTATCATCGGATGGTAGCATAACATTACAAGTTCAACTTTTCAACAGAAAATACATATTACTCAGATAGTTCACGCTTAGTTGAGCTATTAATCAAGATAGCAAAGCACTACACTCTGAGCTAAGCTATTATTCAAGATCTAATAACTCTACTCTAAATATAAACTTATAAAGACATGAAAGATAGCATGATACGTCACTCTACTCTAGATTGGGCTGTTAACTGAAGATAACATAACACTTTAAAGTAGAGCTACTGTAGAAAAGATTGATAAACTAGTATAAGTTCGGATATCAGCTGAAGTTAGCGTTAAGCATCGTAGAGTATATCATTGGAAATTGACTTTTAAAAACAAGGAAAGTTGAACATCGTATTGAGCTATACGTATAATGATGTCATGATTTGATGTTATACTTCATTTATTAATGCCTCAACATACAATGTTATGCTATCTATTGATTATAATTCATGTGTAATATGCTGCACTTTGTTCAGTTTATAACTTTAATTTATGGTATACTATTTATCAGTTGGTAGCTCCACTGACTATGATTGTTATCTTGAGTAGACAGCCCATACATACATACGACCTGCACCAATGGAAAGCCCGCATTCTGCAATCATGCATTACCAAAAGATTTTACCAGATACTCTTCAAACGAATATTTTCCTGAACCCCCCAAATACAAACACAAAATAATATTTCGTTCCCCTCCCTCCATAATGTAAATGTAGAATGATATCGACCGGGGTTCCTTTTTTACAAACTGGTCGATTTTACAACTTATAAACGTATGAACCTGGTATTTTAACACACGATCCTCATCTTGTGCTGTAGGCCCATAACACCTTTGATATTAAATTGAAGTGAATTGCATTATTTGCCATCAGTTTGTGTCATTCTTTGAGGGATCAATCCATACCGCGTCAGTGTTTGATTTTAATATTGACCAATAACATAGAAAACATAGATAGCGGATGAAAATTTCAATATCGGACTAGTGGATACGGTTTTTTATTCGGACTAGCGGACCTAATTTCACTTTCGGACTAGCGGATATAATTTTTAATTCGGACTAGCGGACCTAATTTCACTTTCGGACTAGCGGATATAATTTTAAATTCGGACTAGCGGACCTAATTTCACTTTCGGACTAGCGGATACAATTTTAAATTCGGACTAGCGGACCTTATTTTAATTTCGGACTAGCGGACCCTATATTATTTTCGGACTAGCGGTCCTTCGGACTAGCGACCCTTATTTTATTTTCGGATTAGCGGGTACAATTTTTTTTCGGAGTAGCGGACCCTTTTTTTTATTCGGACTAGCGGTCCGTCGGACTAGCGGACCTTCGGACTAGCGGACCTTCGGACTAGCGGATCAGTTCCAAACACGCACCCAGATCACATCCTGGCTCCACCGGGCGGTGTAATTTCCTCGCGAGGTTATTATACTGCTCCTATTGTTGCTCTAGAGTCAGTTGTCGCACATCACCCCTCTTTACGGGGGGGTTTTGGTGCACAGCTACAGAGTAGGGGATCTCACCGGGGGGACCAGGGTACGCTATTTTATAGTAGTAACCTAGTCTCCTCCCCCAAAGACGCTTCTCGTACGGTAAATATTGACCCTCTTACCACAGATACGGTCCGTATTGCCCAGAGTCGCGCCCCTGATTATCGCGCAAATATTTCCCCCCCGGAAATATCGGATATCAATCAGGGTAGTGACAAAGGTTCTTTAGAACCCGTTATGTCACGATCCAGTGACAATAATCGCTATCTGAAAGCAAACTCGTCACGCACTGACTATCGAGAGGATTATAATAGATCGAGTGGTCTCGCTTACCTTAATCCCTCTTTAGAGGATAACAGTGCAAGTCAAAGAGATGCATACAGGGGTTCTCAAGGAGAGTTAAGCGATGCATACAGGAGACAAAGGAATTCACACGGGGGAGACTTTGACTATTATCCTGGCTCTTACCGCCAGACAATTCACCCTAATTATGGTCAGCAAATAGCTACCACTCCAAGGGTCATTGAACGACCGACCATGGGATCGCTTGAGGATTATAACTCATTCTATCAATGGCAGCAGTTTAAAGCTTTTCAAGCTAGAGTTAATACTGAGGGAAATTCCCAACCAACTCTTACACAGCCACGGGCGAATCACAATGTCACACAACCCACGGCTGCCCGTACTAGTACTAACAGTACTCAATCATCCCAGGTAGTCGCTACTACTGTTCCTTCTACTACTACTACTACTACAGTCACGGACTTAGTCAGCGTAGACGAGGAGGAGGATATCATCGAAGAGGAAGACGATGATGATTATGGGAATTATGATGATGATGATGATGACCTGTCACAGGGTTCAGGTGAACATAACTCAGACAATGATCCTGACAACTCTGGTATTTTCCCGGCCAATGTCCTGATAAGGAAGGAATTTTCTGAGGATGAACCTTCTCCTTTTGGGTTTGCTTGGCAGTCAAACAAAACTAAGAATATCTTCCAACGAAACAGAGTTGATCCTATCAACAGCTATGCAGCCAGTGCTATGGGACTGGCGCCCCCTGATGTTCCAGAGGAGTATTCCGGCGGATCTTTTTTCTTCGATAGCCTTAGTGAGCCGGCAGCGACGACTTCGACTCCTACTCTTTCTCTTCCCAACGAAATTTTCACGGAAATGTCGAAGGTTAGGAACAAGGACAAACTGACTCTGGATAAGGAAGCCAGAATTGATAGAAGGGAAGCCATTGCGGCATTCAGAGTCTGCCCAACGGATGAAACCGAGTGTTTCGGTATCTCTTCCATCGATAAAGGAGTCATGGACTATATGAAGCCGAAATCTTCTTCAGTCAATAACTTCTCGAAGGAATGGGAGGAGGTACTATCGGCCGAACAGGAGGAACTTTCTGTTATCAGAAGACTCAGTATCTTCCAGATGTCGGTGATTAACGCCCTTGCTTTGGATCTCCAGCCTTCTCTTTTGGAAAAACCTTCGGAGGAAGTACAGAGATCGTACGCTTCAGCACGACTCGCCATGGACATGTCAGGTCGTGTACTTCAGGGGACGACGATAGACATTCGTCTTTTCTCAAAGGATGAAGGTCTCTCCTTTCGATCAGAGATCGCACAAACGAGATGGATTTTCATCTCTTTTTTTTTTCTTTTTTTTTCTTCTTTTTTTCCGTCATTTGTCCTTGAAAACAACGGAAACATGGGGAGCCAAGTGATTTCCAGGACTCTAGTTATTTACATATATAACTTTGTATGCCGCGTGCCTGTCTACGGCCATATCACGTCGGATAGATCGGTTTTCTCATCCAATTACCGAAGTTGAGCGACGTCGGGCCCGGTAGTACTTGGATGGGAGTCCGCCGGCCTGGGTATACCGGGAGCTGTATATATTTTTTATAAGAATATACACATCGACCTAACTTACTTTTTCAGCTGACTCTGATGTCAATCTGACAAGTATAGACTGACTTTCTTAGTTTGAATATTTATCTCTTTCAACGTGGGCCTTGGAGCCAGGCCGCGCCTTTATCGAGTTTTTTCAATTGGAAGTTTTTTCTTATCGTCTGACACGGAAGCGCTACGAGAAGAATCATCTATACACTATTCTGCGAGACGGCCTATATAGGACGGTCTTTGTTTTTTATTCTTCACTACATTGGATCTTCTGAGTTCATTTCATGATCTCTTCTTCTTCTTCTTTGATGCAGTTCAACACTCCTGGTGGAGTAATGCGAACCGTATCTCCTTTTTTGGTTTCATGACCACATTATGGAAGGTGGACACTTGTATATATTTATCCTGATTACGGTGCGAAATGGACTTCTGACTTCATTTCTTGACCTCCGATAGCGGGTCTGAACCGTCTCACTAGCCTGATCTATTCACGAGTTTTTCGAGGCTAGAGGACAGGATTTATCACGAGTTTTGGGTTTTTTATTCTTCACTACATTGGATCTTCTGAGTTCATTTCATGATCTCTTCTTCTTCTTCTTCTTCTTTGATGCAGTTCAACACTCCTGGGGGAGTGATGCGAACCGATTTTCCTTTTTTGGTTTTACGCCCACATTATGGATCATCACACGTTGGTATTATATTTTCATTTTATGCCATTTTCTATATATATTCCTTTCCGTGTTCATTTAAGTCCGACACCCTCTGTTGTCCGATATTGTGTTCGGATAGAGACTTTGAAACCTTTTTAGCTTTTACAGTAGTTCATTGTTCATTCCTTGAACGGAAATGAAATGGGAATTTCATGACGATCCTCTGTGTGAGTTTGACGAATCCGGGCTCGGACTCTGGAGGTTTTTATTTTATTTTTACGGAATAAATCGCATCTTTTTATTTATTCATTTTTTCCAGGAATGTTCAACGATTTTCTACTCTGAGAAAACGTGGAGGGGTGAAATTCAGAGTAGGGTTTTCACCCCCTTGTTGGGACAAGTGGGTCTCTGACGCCCTCGAAAATAACTTGTATAAATTCGCGTGGTACCGTCGTTTTTCGACTATATCACCTTTTCAGTTTACAAGTTTGTTTGTTTTTTATCTGTTTAATGTCATTAAAAACAAAGACCCAGTCATTGGGCATGGCAATTACATGTTTATATTCTCGCAGACTATTTACCAAGAGGGGTATTTTTTGCGTGCATCTACGATTGGTCTCTCTCTCTCTCTCTCGAAACCTATCTTTCGGGACCTCGTGGCCGGGCTCTTGCGATCCTAGTTCAACATATGTATGGGGAAATCGCTGACTCTGTGAGGTCAAGTTTGGATCCTGGTCTACATTCATCCAATGTCTATGGATATTTATCTGTTTTCATACAGACTGGGCCCAGTCCTTTTCATACAGGATGCCGGGATGGTGGTTCTATTGTCCACAGTCGCCAGACATCACATCAGATGATGTACCGTATGGAAGGTTGATCCAGGTACGGTAAATGGGGAGACCACGAACTTCCCGAGATCAATATTCGACCTTGGCCTACAAGCATCCACGGTCAACTTTTATTCCTAATTGAGGGCATGGAGATTTTTCTTCTCGTCCCTTAAACTCGTATCATATGGCCCTCATATAGGCCTACCATTGGAGCCTTTACAAGCGGCGCCATTAAGATTGATCGCTATATGACGTTCTTTTCTCTTTTTCTTATAACCGTTGCATCAGGAAAGTGTTGCTCGGAGCCTCTTTTCTTATGCATAGGGATGTTATACGTTTCTTTGATTTATGTAAACTTGGGTAACCCAATTCTTTTTAAAGATAGAGAACGATGTGTTTGAAACACCCTGTAATTATGTTTACGTATACCATATAAGGCTTAATGGACTTTGCACCAATCTACTGCGCACAAGCTTGGATTGGGAGACAAGCTCCGTTTAGCGGGACTTCGTCCCAGAACTCGCAACAACTAGCCAAGTTTACGATTTTCAGCAAGGTGGCGGGAGTTAAACTCTATTTTCGCCCAGGATTTTTAGCTAAAAACGAGAGAAACGACTACTCCGCGACACCCTTGTTCTTACCTTATCTATAAAGGCAGAACAGTAGGGATCACTTATATGGTATCTAGATAAAACCAGTAGCATTTTAGAGGCGAGGAAACACGTCTGTTTATCTCTAGTAAAAAGCCATATAAAGCTTTATTTTCGTCCAGGTTTTCTTGCTAAAAACGAGAGAAGCGATTACTCCGCGGCACCCCTGTTCTTACCTTATCTTAAAAGGCAGAACAGTAGGGCTCAGAGACTCAGTTGCCCCGTCAGAGCACTTAAATGGTATCTAGATAAAACCAGTAACATTAGAGGCGAGGAGACACGCTTGTTTATCTCGAGTAAAAAGCCATATAAAGCTGTCGCAAGGTCTACTTTATCAGGGTGGTTGGTTGACGCGATTAGATCAGCGAAGGCCACGAATAACGAAGGCATCCCACGAGGTCACAGTGTGAGGGCATACTCCGCTACTTGGGCACACGCGAAGGGAATTTCTATTAACGAAATACTCAATACGGTTTCATGGAAGTCCGACACGACTTTTACATCTACTTATCTGAAGGACATCCAGCTAAGAACCGATAGAGGAAGGTACGCTTCGGCCGTCTTGGACGGAGAAAGCAACACCAATTAGACACACTACCAACTAGACAATATTCCCGTTTTTACGACACATCCCCGTTTTTATGACATCACTCATGACGTCTTTGAGACAGGTTCGTATTTTAAGATGATATCTTTAACTTTTCCTATAAGGTTTACTACACTATTTACGTTTTAAGTAAGCTTAATTAACCTGTATACTAGGTTAATACGGTTAGTTATTTATATCAAGGTGGTTTTATTATTATGGTTTCCTATCGTTTTTTGACCCCTCGTGTTTGTATACACTTGTTTCCCAATCCCTATCAGTTTACTGCATCCGATGATTGGCCTTCACCGCCATTCGCCGTGTCAATCGATTGCAAATGTGAAACTGATGGGGATTGGGAATAATTATAATGTAATAAATTAAAAAAGGACCCTTTAGGATGTCCTTTTATTTATCAATTATAGTATTATTCCCAATCCCCATCAGTTGGTCCCGCCGACCGCCCCTGGCTTAATCACGATGCCTTCGCTCGTCGTTTACGTTTTTCTCCAAAGAGAAATTTAGAGGGTGTTGCCAGTTTTTATCACGTAAATGCGGTTGCCTAGATGGGGACTGGGAGAACTATATTTGGTATTACCATGAGGGGAGGGGCAAAATACGATCTGTTAGACTTTTGCTTGGTATGATAATCTACTTGAGAGATTATTGCAAATGTGAAACTGATGGGGATTGGGAATAATACTATAATTGATAAATAAAAGGACATCCTAAAGGGTCCTTTTTTAATTTTTCTCATCATCATACTGAAATTTGACGGCCTAAATCGGTATAATTACGGAGAAATCGATGAAATAACGTCGAATTACCGCGAAAGGTGGTATACCACCAATATCGTTTGTGTACAACTCAATGGGTACATTTCACGGCATCTTTTGCGTCTAAAATAAGAACTATTAGAGTTATGCAACTCAAACTTTGGAATACGACTTTTTTAAGGATGACCTTTCATGTAGAATAGAAAACTTCAAGTTCAAAATCAGAATGTGATCTGGTCATCTACCTTTAACTGTAAAACCTAATAATCATTCTTTGATGTGTTTCCTCCTACTGCATGTACAGCACACGTTATAGGGCAGAGAAGACTACATGCCACTGAGTAGCGAATCAGAAGACCCAAACTTTTTAGACTAGCGACCAGAATACTAGAATGATGCCTTGACTGTACCAAGCCGGAAAGACAGTGTTCTAGTTCTTCTATGCTAATCATGATTATGAACAAGCCGAGGAACAAGCTCAACAGCTAGTTTGTTGTAGCAACATTATCAGCCTGATGATCAGCAGTCAGAGTCATTACCTCCTGACAAGCTTAAATCATCTACATGTTTTAATAAAAACACAAAGACATCCACAACAAGGTAAATTATTCAGGCTATTGAGTCCAATATATTTTATTTTTATCCTATTCATGTATATTTATGATAAATCATATATTGGTCATTGATGCTTTTATCTACCCACATCCAATCAAATACTAGGTTAAAAATATCAGTTGCCAGTGATCAAATTTTAAAACATCATCTCACTGTTTTTATATGGTAGTAAAGTAAATACCTTTTACACTTCAAGAAGGCCCCACACCACCAAATCAGTTCCCTATTGCTTTGTGTGGTTAAGACTTAAGAGGTCAAGTTTGTGTTATTTTTTTTTTACCTTTAGAGCAAACTGGTTCATTCAAATCATTGTTTTTATTGAAGATCTAGATGTCTTCTGCTTCAAAACAATCACTTTTGTGGGGGGTAACCAGCATTTTTTTCCGCTACGGGCCAATGATATCTATCTTAGGTACGACAGACTGCCTTCATCTTAAGAACAGAGATTCTAGCTCTAAATTGGTGGAAACAGTGAAATCGTGTAAAATGATACCATTCAAGAAAAATCTAGAGATTTTGGGCCTGGTGTGGAGGAAATAACCTACATATGCAAAATTATGAAACATTTAGGAGGTATTTAGAGCATTTATTACCTTTTCTGGGATGTTAAATTTAGACTTATGTTGGGGTCAATCTTAATTTCAAACACTGCCGTGTAATATCAGAATGCAAAATATGATTTGGTGGTGTGTACTCTACTTGTGTGGAATTTGTATTTAAATGTTGTTTGTAGTGTTTGTGCAATATTAATACATATTTGGAGTCCCTTTCTTCATATCTAAGCAAGCATTTTACTTGAATTTAGGTGTTTGGTAGCAATGGTAGTAGTTTATCAAATTTGCTATCTACTGAAGATAGCAGCATATTGCTAGAAAATAGTATGCAGAAATTTAGAGTTATTTCATTTGCAATTACTGCACGATTTAGGGACCCATGAAAGTGTAAGGAAACCGAATCCTTACATCCTTACACCCGGAAGCCCTCTATTGGTGTAATAACAAACTGCCAGATCTACTGCTACAATGGCTTCTGAACCGATAGCAATCAACGCGTCGCTTGAGCTGCGAATATTTTTCAGTGTTTCACTTCAGTCAGCCGCGTGTCTATAGTTTTGTTTCTCTTTGACTTTTATTTGACCTGAATGAGTGAAACTTTGCATGACAGTCATCACGCACTGCACACAAACAAATGCCGGCATCATATCATCATTCTCATCAATTCATTGTAATGTAGGTATACGAATGTCGTACTCTCGTGACTCTCCGTGTTGAGTAATCTTGATTGAGTAAGCTTAAAATGTGGGCATATAAATATAACTCAACAAGAAACACGGAATAGCGCTAGTCCAAATCAGTACATTTGTGGGGGAGGGGGGATTTATGGTGGGGGAGGGGTTTTGTGAATGGGAGGGGAGGGGTTCGTGGTGGGGATGGGAAAGGCCGGGAGGTGGTTTGTGGTGGGGAGGGGAGGGGAGGGGGTTTATGCATGGTGGGGCTGGGGAGGGGGTTTGCGGAAATAGTGGTGGGGATGGGAAGGGGAGGTAGTTTGTGGAGGCATGGGGGAGGGTGAGGTGGGGATTTGTAGTGGGGAGGGGAGGTTGTAGGGGTGGTTTAGATGTGGAGGCCATTGTGCCACCCCCCCCCCCCCCCCCTTGCCACCTCCATTTTCTTTGTAAGATTATACTTTATTATCACAAATGGCTGGTCTTGATTAAATTAGAGTAAGGCTAGTACAATGTAATTTCCAGTTTCCTGTTTCCCTACCGACCCAACTTTTCAGTTTTACCAAAACTTTCATTATTTTGTGCAAAATTACATTTTATGACAAACTTGAATAAAAATCAACACTTTTAGTGGCTCAAAATACCAGGCATATCTTCCTGTTGATTTTAAGGGATTTTTATGGCAGTGGTGTCATGGTATATGGTGGATAATGAAATTGTTTGCATTACCTACTCAGATTTCAGATGTAATTGACGTTGCAATATTTCAGACAAATTTGTTGACATTTTCAAAAACACATCTACAAATGCTTAGCTGGGCGAATACACTCGCCCAGCATAGCTCCCCCCGTGGCTCACTTGGTAGAGCGTTGGACTTGTAACCGAGAGGTCGTGGGTTCAAACCCCGGGGCGTGGCACCTCTTGTGTGTGTTTTTTTTGCTTGAAAAAAATTTCGTTGGAAAATCCACCGGGAGTGTTAGGGTTATTGAACGATTTTTTTTCTTCCTTTTAATTTTCACTTTTTTCTCTCTAATTTCACCTTGATTAACCCTTACAGCCCCACACCCCATGAAATCCCATTTCCCAGCCTGTCGGTTCCACCTGCCGCTGAGGTTTTTGGGTGAAATAATGGCCCCGGGCTACATAGCTGGGCGAATACACTCGCCCAGCATAGCTCCCCCCGTGGCTCACTTGGTAGAGCGTTGGACTTGTAACCGAGAGGTCGTGGGTTCAAACCCCGGGGCGTGGCACCTCTTGTTGTGTGTGTTTTTTTTGCTTGAAAAAAAATTCGTTGGAAAATCCACCGGGAGTGTTAGGGTTATTTGTTTTTCGAAGTGTTAAAGTGTTAATTAAGGTGTAATATATACAAATCAATAGGTAGTTAGTAGTTAACTCCCCTTTCAGATGCAATAATGAAATTGAGTGAAATAATGAATAATGAAATAGACACCTACCCACTCTTTTAAAAATATGAAACGGGAAACTGGGAATCATATTCATATTTCATTAGCCTAAAGGGGTACTATACTCTGTTTGGCCATCTCGAGACAGTGACGTAACTGAACAGGCGCAGCTTTTACGCACGCGTGTGTATCTTCCGCCTTTCATCGCTCGTGTTTGTACGCCAGCACCGCGAGTATGCGCACGAGTTATGTGATACAATTAGTAGAATACGCGGTTACGTCACTGTCTCGAGATGGCCAAACAGAGTATAGACGTATGTTTCTCAACGACAATAAAATACAATCATTTTCTTTTGTAAGATTATATACTTTATTATCACAAATTGCTCGGTCTTGATTAAATTAAGAGTAAAGGCGTACTACCGGATGTATGTTACTCAACGATCTCGATTAAATTAGATTAATGGCGTACTACCGGAGTACGTTAATGATGTTGACGTCTGTATCTGGCACAGTTCAAGAGCACAACAGGGGTGTGAGAGTTCCTCTTTTTAGCTGATTTAAACTTCTTTTTTTTTGATTGCCAAAATGTTCAGCCTTTTCTTTTCTTTTCAGCCCATATTTGGCATTTTTGCCCAATTTTACGCTGTTTTTCCTTGTTTTTGTCTGTTTTCCTCTTTTTCATTTGTGGCCTCTCACACCCTTGGCACAAACAGTGTTCTGTTTTTGTTTTCATACAAGTAACGGTTCTCCACAAAGTCCGTGATGGAGATGACGCAAATTGTCAGGACAAAAGTTAAGCACCATGCAGTTTATTATGCCACAACAAGATTGGGTTCAAAAGTAATCAAGGGATCATTAGTCTAAGAGCCTAAGGTCATTCACCCTAAAAGTTCAAAATAATAAACTGGTCACTGTATCCGCATAATTTGATGGCTTTTCATGGGACTGGTGTACAATGGTCCGTGTGTACAGTTTGTGACCCCAATAAGAGTGGGGTGAAGGTTCAGCTAGGGGTCATTGATCCAAAATGGTCTCTTAAAGATCATTGGTTTTGCCAATTGTATCAAAACTACTCCTTGGTAAAAAAAAGGGCAAAGAACTCCATTTTTATATCTATTATATTCCTTCCCCTGTTACAGAGTTTGGATTTGAATCATGGCATCGCCTCCAAAGAAGGTCAACTATGGACTAGATGAGAAGAGACAAGCATTTCAGGCAGTAAAAAAGGCGTTTGAAGAGGTGAAAAAGTTAGACAAATTTCCAGAATTTGACTTAGACAAACTTCAGTCTGCACTCTCAATGAAATGGGGATATGACAAAGTGGCGCATCTGATTGATCTTCTGTCAAAGGTATGATTGTACACACTTTTTAATCTTATTTGTCAATTGGAAGTTCTAACTAACTTCAGGATATGATTTTTAGAGTGTTTGACTGTTTGTGCAGATTTTATATTTCCTGAATTTGCTTTGTCTAATATGTGAATTTAGGAAATGGATCTAACGTGCCACTGTTGAAGCTCACATGTGATACAATCATCAGATTATTGAGAAACCGTTTAACAGAATCAGTGAGAAGTTATAACCACCCAATTAGGAGGTAGTTATTACTGCTTATTAAGTAGTAATAACTACCCAATTAGGAGGTAGTTATTACTGCTTATTAAGTAGTAATAACTACCTCCTAGGTGGTTATAACTTCTCACTGATTTACGCTTAAGATTTACCAACCAGCCCTGTGGGAACACTAAAGGTTATTGGTCATGTGTCATATGGTGTTACATACAACAAATTTGATGATTCGTCATCTGTTCTACTTTAAATTAATATTTCTTGAAAACCATGCAACTCACACCATTAAAACTATACATTTTTACCCCCCTGGTTTGTAATGTCAATGTATGGGTGTGTGTAGGGGTGCGTTGACAATTACCTCCAAACGAGGACGCACACCCGTTTTTTACATTCCAACTGCGGACACACCTGCAAACGAGGACGTCCTCGGTACCCTGATACGTGCAAAATATTGCAAACAACGTTAAAACGCTATATAAACGAGGTCCTCGTATCACCTCTACCCCCCTTTAGGCCTCAGTTAGTCAGTAGGCCGCCATTTTGGTCCTCGGTGTGTCGGTGTGTGTCCAGGTTGGTGGGTTCTCATTTGGATAGTACCAAAACTGGGTCCTCGTTTGCAGGTCATTACAAACAGGGGGGTGTGTGTCGGGTGTGCCTTTTGGTTAGCCTTTCCCTGAATGCTGTATCTTTTGAACGGATGGACGGATTGACTTCAAACCTTCAGCGATAGGTAGGCCATGGTCAAAAAATGTGGCTGCTGTTTTTGGGGTCTAATTTGCATAGGTCATCCAGAGGTCAAATCGTAAAAGTTGCCCGATTGACTTCAAACTTGGAGAAAAGAAACATGCACAACACCGGGGAACATGACCCCTATGTGACCTTTGACCTCATTTAGTTGATCTCCAACCCAGGGGGATTCGCAAGTCGTGACTTGCAGTATATTTGAAATATATGATAGGGTAATTAAGCCCGCTAGAGTATGTTGTATTCCAAATTAGTGAAGAATTTTCCAAAAAGGTGAGTTGTAAAAAGGTTCCAGAGTTTTATTTTGTTATACTTTACATAAAATTACATGCTAGATTGTAATTCCTGACAGGCCAAAGACCTTTCCAAATATGTACAGTTTAATGGGTTTAACATCTATGATTCCCAGTTTAAATCTCTGGTGAAAATTAATGATTCTGAAATTGAAATTGTAATTTGAACTTTGTTATAAGACTTGCTCCTACCGTGCAACAACTGTACTGTTTTTGAATTCCCTGAAGAAAAAGCTTTTTAAATTTGTTATACTTTTTTTACTACACAGGATCAATGTATACTTTTCGAGTTAAACACATTTAACTGTTCAACGATGTATAATTACAAATTTTGGGACATGGCCATTTCCAGCATGACAGACGGGACAAAATGAAGCTACTTTTTTATTTTAAAGGTCTGTAAATTTATTTTTTAAGGTTTAACCTTTTAATTCAAGTATAAAATCAATTAAAAGACTCTATATTTTAATTTAAAACACAATCCAGGAAACTAGAGGATTCTGTGGCTGTACAAAGACAAAAATAAATCAGCGTGACAGACGGGACGCAAATTACACTCAATTTTTTGAAAATAACTTTGAACAAAAATTGATATCCCACTGTACCGTACTGTTCTCCTATGAAGTTTTTCTCTTTTACTGTTATTTACTTACTTGTAATTACAAATAATCAGAAAATGCATGATTTTTTAATTCAAAACATGGAACGGAAAAATCCTGGCTCTTTAAAGTTGTGACAGACGGGATCGTGACAGACGGGACCGTGACAGACGGACACTTTTGACACGTTTTTGTAGTGATTTTAAGACCATGCAGTGAACAGTAGACCATCCAAAGGCAATAAATGTGCTTTAAAAAAATGCATCACGGCTACAGCTCTACATCTAGGCTAAATTAAGTGCTTAAATAGTAAGGTTTCCAATGAAGGGGGTGGGGGGGGGGGGGGGGGGTCAAAAATAGAAATAGATTTTTAGGCCATTTTCAGCATAAAAAGACCGTTTTTGGGCAAAAATCTAATTATTGTGTTTTTTTGGTGTAATTCATATCTTTGAACAATGTACTATCCACCAGTAATTAATTTGACCTGATTAATTGCTTTTTTAAGGAATAGTCTATATTTAAAGCTGCTAAAATATAAACAAAATAAAGGCACAAGGGAGAACAAAAGGGCATTTTTCTCAGTTTTGTCGTTTTATTTGCTACTTATATTCACTAGTTGCTCAATCTGTCACGCGATGCTTGAATAAATCAGCAAACTAGTTTGACATGGTCTATGACCTTTATAGATAATTTTATGATGACAAATCGGGTGAAATTTAACATTAAAGGGGCATTCAAGGGTTATTTAACAATGGTATATTTATATAATCATATAGTGAATTAGAGGCGTACTATCTACTTGGGGTCTTCCGTGCACTCCCAAGACTCCCCAAACCAACATTTTTAACTTCCTTTTAATGGTCCTAAACCCATTCAGGGTGATGCAAACATTATTTTTGATATGCTATTAGGGATATTCAAAATGGCGTCCAAAAAGGCCGCCAAAGGGGTCATTTTCATAATAAAGGACATAATATCAAACAAAATGTATGATAAAAGTATACTTTTTAACAATGGTATGTATGTATTAGATCACTAGTAACTCATATCCAGTACTTTTGCTTTGTTAACATATTAAATTAAGATGGCCGCCAAAATGGCCGCCCTAATTGTAAAAATAGCTTATAATAGCGTATATTGCGTCATATACCATATTCTAAACTGCTAAACTAATGCTTTTATTAGATAAACGACTCACCTCTGTGAAAGTTTTGAATATTTATCGCATTCTAAAATGGCCGCCAGATGGTAAGAACTGATGTTAAATGACCTAAAACAGGTGTTTTGCATTTTGAAAATAGTATGTAATACCTATACCGCAAAAACTATTGAAACAGCATTCATTATATTTCTATGATAAAATGTAATATTTTTAATATTTTAAAATGGCCAAGATGGTTGCCGAAAAAGTTAATCATTGAATAACCCTGGGTGATCATTTAATGACCCCAACTCACCATTTAATGACCCGAGCCGTCAGCTAACACACACCTATGACCATTTATTGACTCGATCCAAGTGATATTGTAGTAAACGTAAGTGACCATTGACACAAAGGGATTGTTTAATGACTCCAAGTGATCCTGAGTGATTACCCCTCGTGATCAATTAATGACCCTAGGGGATAGGGCGTAACAGAGGTTGGTTGTCAGGGGGGGGGGGGGCACAGCCAAAAAAAATCCTGGTTAGAATAATTTCGTCCCGGATTTTTCGTAAAAGGTTGCCCCAAATTTTTTCCCAGTCAGTCACCTCGTGAATTTCACGTAAGTGTGTGTGGGGGGAGGGGGTAGGGTCAAAAAAAATTGCACGGTCACAAAATTTTGCACGGTCACAAAATTTCGCAGTACAAAAACCACAACAGTCAACAATTTGTTGACTGTTGTGCTTTTTGTACTGCAAAATTTTCTTTCTTTCTTTCTTTCCCTTTCTTCTTTTCTTTCTTTCCCCTTTTTTCTCCTTTTTCTTTTTCTTTTCCTCCCTTTTTCCTTTCTCTCTCTCTTTTCTTTCCCTTTCTCCCTTCTTTTCCTCTTTTCCCTTCCCCCCATTTTTCCTGGTGGGTAGGTTTGAATTTCGTGCTGTGCCCCCCCCGGCTGTTACGCCACTGACACCAAGCAATCATTTAATAACCGCAGGGGATTTAATGACTCCAAGTGATTATTTATTGACTCGATCCAAGTAACGTGGTGACCATTGACACAAAGTGATTGTTTAATGACCTAATGCGATCCTGAGTGATCATTTCATTACACCATTTGATAATTTAAAAACTCTAGGTGATATCGTAATGACCCCAATCAATCATATCATGACCCGGACGGTCACGGTCACAAAATTTCGCAGTACAAAAACCACAACAGTCAACAATTTGTTGACTATTAATTGTTGACTGTTGTGCTTTTTGTACTGCAAAATTTTCTTTCTTTCTTTCTTTCCCTTTCTTCTTTTCTTTCTTTCCCCTTTTTTCTCCTTTTTCTTTTTCTTTTCCTCCCTTTTTCCTTTCTCTCTCTCTTTTCTTTCCCTTTCCCCCTTCTTTTCCTCTTTTCCCTTCCCCCCATTTTTCCTGGTGGGTAGGTTTGAATTTCATGCTGAGCACCTTCTGTGCCCCCCCCCCCCCCCGGCTGTTACGCCACTGGCACCAAGCAATCATTTAATAACCACAGGGGATGATTTAATGACTCCAAGTGATTATTTATTGACTCGATCCAAGTAACGTGGTGACCATTGACACAAAGTGATTGTTTAATGACCTAATGCGATCCTGAGTGATCATTTCATTACACCATTTGATAATTTAAAAACTCTAGGTGATAGCGTAATGACCCCAATCAATCATATCATGACCCGGACGGTCGTTTACTTACCCCAGGTGATCATTTTATGACCCAAAATGACCATTTAATGATCCAAACGGATCGTTTAATGACCCGAGTGATCATTTAATTACCCCAGGTGATCATCTACAGACCGCGAGTGATACCGTAATGACCCCAATCAATTAAAGGTAGATGACCCGATCACATTTTCGTAACACAGAATTATTTCAAACATACGGAGATTTTCATATCATATGAAAGCTCGTATTTTTCTCATCATCATACTGAAATTTGACGGCCTAGATCGGTATAATTACGGAGAAATCGATGAAATAACGTCGAATTACCGCGAATGGTGGTATACCACCGATATAGTTTGTGTACAACTCAATGGGTACAGTTCACGGCATCTTGTGCGTCTAAAATAAGAACCATTAGAGCTATGCAACTCAAACTTTGGAACACGACTTTTTTAAGGATGACCTTTCATGTAGAATAGAAAACTTCAAGTTGAAAATCGGAATATGATCGGGTCATCTACCTTTAAGTAAGTAATATAAAGGATATCTGATTAATAAGGTCATTGATGAATTCATACAACTACCTATGCATACTTGGTGGCGAATGAGACCTGCTTGATGATCCTTTTGGATATTTCAATATACGGTAGGGTTTTGAAGCTCATAATTATCACCATAATTATCTCCATGAAATCACTAACTTATCTGCTTATACTGGTATTTAGCGAAAATGTACTAGGAGGTTCAATCAGCTATTTTTGACCATATTGGTAGCCATCTTGCTCATTTCTTCTAACCAATTGGTAGTTATTGGTGTCCATCTGGTAGCCTTAAATTATTTGATGAATATGATACAAAATATGCTGTTATTATTGGCTATTTCTATGTTTTAGGCGGCCATCTTGGATTCAAAAATATGTTAACAATGCGAACCAGTCAATAGTTAGGTCACCCAAGCCCTATATGAAAGCTATGAAGATTGTTAAACAGGGTCAGTCGTCACAAACATGCACATGGTAGTGTTTTTAAAACAACTTTATACTTAAGAATGTTATGAACTCTTTACCTTACATACACCTTTAAATAACTAAATGATTCTGGAATTGGAATTGTGTGAACAAATGATACAAAATGCATAATACCACAATTGCATTGCTACATACATGTAGGGACACTTTGTGTCCAGAAGTAAAAACAAATGATACTGTGTGGTAATTGGCCAATTTATTTAACCTTAGTTGTTTTACTAAGTGATTGCAAATAGGATCAAGTTGAAGTTTGTACTAAACTAATATTACCTAAAGGCCCTAAATACATTTTCAATTTTACATTGGCATTACACAGAGAAATTAAGCTTCCAAATCAGTCGGGACTTTTTGGACACCCTGAATGGTAAATTGTCAATTAAAATACTATTTAGGCTTGCAAGTGGCAACGTGTGGAGCCTTTAAAAGCAAAAATGAAAATGGCTGTGGTGTAAGTTTTGATAAATCTCCATCATATTAGTTATACCTTACGGGTTGGTTTTACATCTTACTTGTGTATGGTTAAAAAGAGGTAGGTTTTTGTTATGCAAAGGTGCATGTGCATGGTCCTGTTAATTCTTGAGATGTACTTGCAGTTGTAATTGGAGGACCTGCAGATTTTCTTGAAGACGTAGTACTTCACAATACTCCCAATAATCACGGAGATGAGGTGGTCTCAGGTAGTTGGTTACTTGCTCCTTAAATATTTCTGGATGTTGTACTGTTAAGGTCACAGTGTTCCATTCATGAATGGTTTGTGGAAGAAAATAGTTTTTGTATCATTTCTGCATATCGAACAGGCGGCTGGGGTGAGGAACATTGGTGCCTGTATGGCGACCTGACTGTTTGAGATAATATACAGTAATGTTAGACGGCTGGCCTGTATCTTAAGTGATAGTATATTCTTAAGGCTGGACCCATTATTTGTGGACACAGTTTTCAGCTATAACTACGCAACCGCTGATCTAAACCATATAAAAGTATACATTTTAAAAATAGAACTAACTAGCCAAATACAATAGTAATGTCAATTTTTTGCCCGAAATTTGATTCAAATTTAACTAATACAACATGTTTTTCATTCAAATAAGTCTGGAAAACTATACTAACATTTGGTTGAGCTTCTTTTTTTAAAAACCTTTTACATAATCCCTTATTGTCTAGGCAAGGATTTCTCCAAAGTTTGAACTTTGTCTTGATTTTAAAATTATGCATGAAAATAGCTCAAAATTAGTTGTTTTGGAAAGAAAGTGAATTTTTGACCATCTGAAATATTTTTTTATTTTTTTATTTGGTGAGCTCATTAGTCATGATCACTGCATACTAATTGAAAAAGTAATGCTTTTGGTTTTTTGCAATTGTTTTTTACCTAATATCAAGTGTAACATTTTGTTAATTGGACAGATGATGACTCAAATGATGCCAGTGAATCAGAAAGTGAATGCAGTACACAGGTGAAAACATCTTTGCAAGAAAAACTAATTCATGATCATCCAGAACTGAAGAAAGTTGGTGGATCGACAATTTTAAACCAAGGTAATGACAAATTGTGTAGGCTGACCTTCACATGTCTTTGATAAGAAAAGACAACATTTGACTAATCACTAGTCAAGTAGTGCATAGAGATATTTCCCAGTCTGTTTGTAAAAGGTAGTGACGATGAAAGAGTAGTATTCAAACTGTTTTTATATCCCCATAATAGTCACCACATATTTCAAATCTAATAAAAGTCTGCCCAACTATAATTTAAAAAGTCGTAAAAGGAACGTTTATTCAACACGGACCCAATTTAATAAGTCGAGAAGACTTTTGCCACTGTTACAAAAGTGTATGTCCGAATAAAAAAATTAAAATATAAGAATTATTTTCATGCCACACATGTATCTAAAGTGTATTATTATACTTGATTTAATCCTATTTTAAGGTGTATGTTCCGATCACTTTTGTTGGGCTATTATTTTTTTTTCACATCAAGATATTTTGATATCAGAAGAATCCCCAAAATTTTCTCATTATGTCTGTAGAATCTTAGGGGCCAGAAATGTTCCATTTAAAAATGATAGGCTAAAATGTGCTGAATTACTGCTTGTAAGACTCAATGGGCAATGTTTTGTGACATTGTGCTTCTACATATAGAACCATTGGAGTTAGGCCTAAAAATAAAAAAGGTTTGATTGGCGTAACATATAAAAAGAAATAGGGTAGGTAGGTCGGATTTTTTTTTTGATTTTTTTAAATCTGTAAAACGTCTATGAAATTTGATATACCAGCACACATATACCATACAGACATAAACAAATGGCACAAATACACATTTTCACTGTCTTTATTTCTTGTTCTCACACACAATATTTTTTTTTTTTTTTTTTTTTTTTTTTTTTTAAATCTTTTTTTTAAAAAATGATAAAAAATAAAAATGTTTAGGGTCGGGGGTTAAAATAGGGTCGGTCAGGTTACGCCAATCAAACTTCTTCTTTTTTTTAGGCCTTATGCAACTCAAACTTTGGAATGTGACAATTTTAAGGATGACCTTTCATGTCAAATAGAAAACATCAAGTTGAAAATTGGGCCAGCAATCGGAACATCTACCTTTAACCGGCAGCTGTAAAAGACAGAAAAATGAAAGACAGAAAAAGCAGAAAAGACTGAAAATTTTAGAGTTATGATTTCGTGAGTTACACGTGAGTTACACTTCTGTATTGTCATACTGTTATACATAACTTGAGCAACAACAAAATTGCTGTGTTGCCCTCAAGTGCCAAAAATCTTGAGGTCGGGTCGGTTGGTCGATTTTCCTTTTTTTTTTGCTAACAAATATTACTGACTGTCGTGGTTCATGTCAACACAAAATTAGTAAATGTAAATTACTAATGTTCTTAGTGTGATAATAGTTTTAAAACTATTTATTCAAGCAAACTTATTCATCTCACACATGTGTAAAATATATGATTTCAAGCAGAATATAGTAATATTTGGACAATTTGGGTAAAATTGAATTGAATTTAATTGAATTTAATTGAATTTGAGGGCAACACAACAAATATTGTTTCGGCCTAATAGTGTTTAAAAAGTACATGTACATCAAATTCATGTTAAAATACAACACTAGCCCAGCTGGACATGTAAAATGTATAATGATGACCACCATGAAATGTTTACATAAATTCATAACACACACATTTCATGTATGGGTGATAACATAACTTACTATAGTCTGTAAACATAAAGTTCAACTCATGTTTCATGTGATCATTGGTAAAACCATACTTACTATATTTTGAAAACATGCACACTCATGCACTTAGAAGGTTACTCACGAAATCATAACTCTAATTTTTTCAGTCTTTTCAGCTTTTTCTGCTTTTCAGTTTTCTGTCTTTTACAGCTGCCCTACCTTTAACAGGTTTTTTTAGAAAATTGTAAAGTATAGTTCTGCTTCAGTTGAATATTCATATCTCCAAAGTTTGATGGGAAATCTCAGTCACATGCATATCAATGTTATCTGCATAGACAATGTACTTAAAAGATGCAACCATTCCAAGCAGGCATATTTAACACCCATACATTTCACATTTTGCTGAGCCTGAGGTTCAGTTGGTAGTATTAGCTTGTCTCACAAGTAAGTCACAACATCCAGACCCTCTCAACAAAACATTTTATGAAGAATGTATTTTAAGAGTGACATTCTGATAGACTCATGCAGGGGGAGGAACATGAAGGTTGGCATATTTGGTTCATATTTTGTATATTGTGTGAGTGCCCCAAGTTATGACCAGTGGTGAAATAAAAAAAATTATCCTACCCCCATAGGCTAAGATTCATGACCCCCCTAAATGTGCCCCCTGGAACGGCAATTGTATAAGAAAAAGTAATAAAATTGTAGTACATTGGATGAGTCCAAACGAACAGAAAGGTACTGCCAATGAGAATCAAACTTCTCATGAGGTAAATCAGTACCCTCCGCTATGTAAATATGATAAGATATGACAGGAAACTTTAAAAATTGCAATTATTGGACAAAATTTGATTTAAAAAAAAAACCTTTCATATTTTTTTAATTTTTAATTTTAACATAATCTATTTATATCATTGCTTAAAGGAATGGTCCCGCAAGCACAACATTGAGCATTATTTGTTAGAAACATAATTATCGAGCCGAAGTTACGTAATTATATAGAACAAAACACCGTACTAGTCACAAAAATGAATAAAAACTGCCATCACTCAACATGCACTTTTTAAAATTCGCGGCGATTGAAAGTCCCGGTGTCGATGACGTCATGGGTATCGGTGCTCAAATTTGCGCATGTGTATTGTACAACTATGACATCATCGACACTGGGACTTTTGATCGCCGCGAATTTTAAAAAGGGCATGTTGAGAGATTGCGGTTTTTATTTGTTTTTGTCATAAGTGTGGTGTTTTCTTCTATATCATTACAAAAGTTGGGCTCGATAGTTATATTTCTAACATATAATGCACACTTTTATGCTTGCGGGACACCTCCTTTAATAAAATTTAAAGTCAAAATAATGGTATCCCCTCTGATTCAGTATAAACCAACCTCAAAAAGACAAGCAGTTTTGTAAAAGTATAAAAATGCACATTTGTAATTATGTTTTTTTTCAAACGGTTTGTGTAAAAATTGTTTTTATTCAAATGCAACTACTCGTTGGACACAAAGTAGGGCCAACATAGCCCTTTTATGTGATTAACCTTTGTTCATAGGTCATACCATTTTATTGGAGGGGAGTTTTTGTCAATACATTGTCTGAATTGCACTAAAATAGATGCCTTGTTGATCGTTAAGTTAAATAATAACAGGTTGTTTTCTCAGGCCACCCACTCAAATATACCACTACCTCTACACCACTCACCCCACACCACAACACCCCAACCAACCCCAACCCTACCCCAACCCAACCCACTCCACCACCCCTTAAAACGGAGTGTCAAGCAACAGGGTTAAGCATTTCAGGGTGAGCTATTGCTGAAGAGCCGAAACTATACCTGTAAGGATTATCACTGATTAGCATCGTCAGCCAATGTTTTCAACCTCCCACTCCACCCACACCATCAAGAGATTTACTCAAAATGCACCATCCATCTATATTCCCTCCTGTAAACATGGAAAAGATTATTTTGTGAACATTCTGAAACTATGGTAACAGAGAGTAGTTGAAACACAGACAGGTGAGACTGAAATCCGACTCCAAGGCCTTGACCGTCTAAGATCATGATAGACCCAACCAAACAATTCCACTGATTTTTAGGACATTGAGAGGGGGTTTTAGGTTAGTAATTTACCCCCTCTCAACTACTAACCTAAGACTCTTGGATTTTTGGCACCAAAATGGATTCAAATGATCTCTCATCCCCTGTAAACTACTTATCCACTATCCTCGTGTATCTAAAACTGTTTTTAGGACATTTGAGAGGGGGTCTTAGGTTAGTAGTTTACCCCCCTCTCAACTACTAACCTAAGACCCTTGGATTTTTGGCGCCAAAATGGATTCAAATGATCTCTTATCCTCTCTAAACAACTTATCCACTATCCTCATGTATCTAAAACTGATTTTTAGGACATTTGAGAGGGGATCTTAGGTTAGTAGTTTACCTCCCTCCCAACTACTAACCTAAGACCCTTGGATTTTGGCGCCAAAATGGATTCAAATGATCTCTCATCCTCTCTAAACAATTTAGCCACTATCCTCGTGTATCTAAAACTGTTTTTAGGACATTTGAGAGTGGGTCTTAGGTTAGTAGTTTACCCCCCTCTCAACTACTAACCTAAGACCCTTGGACTTTTGGCGCCAAAATGGATTCAAATGATCTCTCATCCTCTCTAAACTACTTATCCACTATCCTCATGTATCTAAAACTGATTTTTAGGACATTTGAGAGGGGATCTTAGGTTAGTAGTTTACCTCCCTCCCAACTACTAACCTAAGACCCTTGGATTTTGGCGCCAAAATGGATTCAAATGATCTCTCATCCTCTCTAAACAATTTAGCCACTATCCTCGTGTATCTAAAACTGTTTTTAGGACATTTGAGAGTGGGTCTTAGGTTAGTAGTTTACCCCCCTCTCAACTACTAACCTAAGACCCTTGGATTTTTGGCGCCAAAATGGATTCAAATGATCTCTTATCCTCTCTAAACAACTTATCCACTATCCTCGTGTATCTAAAACTGATTTTTAGGACATTTGAGAGGGGGTCTTAAGTTAGTAGTTTACCCCCTCTCAACTACTAACCTAAGACCCTTGGATTTTTGGCGCCAAAATGGATTCAAATGATCTCTTATCCTCTCTAAACTACTTATCCACTATCCTCGTGTATCTAAAACTGATTTTTAGGACATTTGAGAGGGGGTCTTAAGTTAGTAGTTTACCCCCTCTCAACTACTAACCTAAGACCCTTGGATTTTTGGCGCCAAAATGGATTCAAATGATCTCTTATCCTCTCTAAACAACTTATCCACTATCCTCGTGTATCTAAAACTGATTTTTAGGACATTTGAGAGGGGGTCTTAAGTTAGTAGTTTACCCCCTCTCAACTACTAACCTAAGACCCTTGGATTTTTGGCACCAAAATGGATTCAAATGATCTCTCATCCTCTCTAAACTACTTATCCACTATCCTCATGTATCTAAAACTGATTGTTAGGACATTGAGAGGGGGTCTTAGGTTAGTAATTTACCCCCTCTCAACTACTAACCTAAGACCCTTGGATTTTTGGCTCCAAAATGGATTCAAATGATCTCTTATCCTCTCTAAACAACTTATCCACTATCATCGTGTATCTAAAACTGATTTTTAGGACATTTGAGAGGGGATCTTAGGTTAGTAGTTTACCTCCCTCCCAACTACTAACCTAAGACCCTTGGATTTTGGCGCCAAAATGGATTCAAATGATCTCTCATCCTCTCTAAACAATTTAGCCACTATCCTCGTGTATCTAAAACTGTTTTTAGGACATTTGAGAGGGGGTCTTAGGTTAGTAGTTTACCCCCCTCTCAACTACTAACCTAAGACCCTTGGATTTTTGGCGCCAAAATGGATTCAAATGATCTCTTATCCTCTCTAATCAACTTATCCACTATCCTCGTGTATCTAAAACTGATTTTTAGGACATTGAGAGGGGGTCTTAGGTTAGTAATTTACCTCCCTCCCAACTACTAACCTAAGACCCTTGGATTTTGGCGCCAAAATGGATTCAAATGATCTCTCATCCTCTCTAAACAATTTATCCACTATCCTCGTGTATCTAAAACTGATTTTTAGGACATTTGAGAGGGGATCTTAGGTTAGTAGTTTACCCTCTCAACTACTAACCTAAGACCCTTGGATTTTTGGTGCCAAAATGGATTCAAATAATCTCTCATTCCCTCTAAACAACTTATCCACTATAATACTCGTGTATCTAAAACTGATTTTTAGGACATTTGAGAGGGGGTCTTAGGTTAGTAGTTTACCTCCCTCTCAACTACTAACCTAAGACCCTTGGATTTTTGGCGCCAAAATGGATTCAAATGATCTCTCATCCTCTCTAAACAATTATTCTACTATCCTCTTGTATCTAAAACTGATTTTTAGGACATTTGAGAGGGGGTCTTAGGTTACTAGTTTACCCCCCTCTCAACTACTAACCTAAGACTCTTGGATTTTTGGCGACAAAATGGATTCAAATGATCTCTCATTCTCTCTAAACAACTTATCCACTATCCCCTTGTATCTAAAACTGATTTTTAGGACATTTGAGAGGGGGTCTTAGGTTAGTAGTTTACCTCCCTCTCAACTACTAACCTAAGACCCTTGGATTTTTGGCGCCAAAATGGATTCAAATGATCTCTCATCCTCTCTAAACAATTTATCCACTATCCTCTTGTATCTAAAACTGATTTTTAGGACATTTGAGAGGGGGTCTTAGGTTAGTAGTTTACCCCCCCCCCCCCCCCCCCTCTCAACTACTAACCTAAGACTCTTGGATTTTGGCGACAAAATGTATTCAAATGATCTCTCATCCTCTCTAAACAACTTATCCACTATCCCCTTGTATCTAAAACTGATTTTTAGGACATTTGAGAGGGGGTCATAGGTTAGTGGTTTACCCCGCTCTCAACTACTAACCTAAGACCCTTGGATTTTTGGTGCCAACATGGATTCAAATGATCTCTCATCCCCTCTAAACAACTTATCCACTATCCTCATGAATATAAAACTGATTTTTAGGACATTTGAGAGTGGGTCTTAATTTTTGGGTCTTAGTTTTTTGGGTCTTAGTTTTTGTTTCTTAGTTTTTGGGTCTTAGGTCTTAGGTCTTTGATATTAGGTTATAGTAGACACCCGGTTGGATGCATATGTAAAACATTGATTGCTTTGTAATGACAAACCAAGATATAAAGTACGGTACAATTCATGAAAATGCACAAAGAGCATATAATAGGAACATAGAAACGGTGATAAAAGCAAATAAACACCCCTCTTATACAACGGAATGCTCGTAAGTTGACTATAAGTTTTAGTCTGCTCATTAACAATGCTCAGATTAAAGAATGAATACTGAATATGACTTATTAATATATCTTCTACTTTGTACAATTACCAAGCTTTATTAAATGCGTCATACGTATAACCATTATAGGACATACACCCCTACGTAATAATGGTATCAACCTTGTATGGTTATGTGTTTGAGCCAGCATACAATAAGCATACCCATGTGTATTCATATGGGAGCACTGTACCAAATCAATGCGCAATTCGTGTAATCCTATAATAGTTCCGGAAAAGCACGAAGACTAGGCTTGTAAATGTGAGGTTTTCGGGCAATTTGTTTCTCCGGGATTGGTATGTTTGTATTTAAATGAACGAATGGGACCTACCCGTTGCACCTACAATGATAAAATACGATATTTTTAATTTATCGACCTAAATAGTGCCCAGGGCGTAAGCACCTGCCTAAATGGTAAACAGGCATGCCAGAAAACGTGAAAAAGTGAGGGCGCTATGTGCAGGTCCGTAGCGGAAAATTTAGCTTAATAACCCCTCAAGGAACAAGGCTTAAATTAAAGTTGAGATGTTACTGAAAATGGTCATAGGTGACAAGTATGCCATAAATGTAACCGGAGGGTAGAAAAGGTGTCTTGAAATATGGCACTTTTACACGTATTTCAATGAGAAAGATATTTGGTGTGGTGCTCCCTTTACAGGGTTCCCAGCCATTCAGGGAAATCAGGGAAATCAGGGAAAATCAAAATAACTTTTTCCAGACAGGGAAAACTCAGGGAATTTGAAAAAAAGACAGAAACTCAGGGAAAACTCAGGGAATTTGATGGCTCAAGTGGGTAACACATTTCCAGGCAATGAATAGGTGTAAAGTCGAAAAATTTTGCGCGCTATGCGCGCATTTCTTGGCTCACAAAAGTCTTGTCGGTTCATTTTCATTTCTCGCCTTCCGATAAAGTGAAAATATTTTCTCAGGGAATAATATAAATTTGTCAGGGAAAAATCAGGGAAAACTCAGGGAATTTTGGTCTTGTGAAATGCTGGGAACCCTGCTTTAACGCACAATGGCCATTTCCAATAAACCGAGTTTTGAAGTGGAAGATGGGTTCAAATTGCTTAAATATGCCTTGATTTACATTCAAAACACCCTTTATATCAATGTCGGACGTTAATATCAAGAAATTTACATGATTTTCTCGAGAAATATACAAGAAAATGGCTCTAAAGCTCCAAATGTAGAGTCGAATGGCTATGGGTCTGTTTCGCGATTTTATAGATAGAGGGTCACGTTACCCTTGGCTAAAAGCCCCTCACGTGCAAGAATACTCCCTATTAGGTCTATATCAAGTAACTTGCATCTCAATTAAAGAGTTGATTATCTCATTTTCAAGTTCAAAGCTTTATTTAGAGTTTAGCACTCTCATTTAGGTTAACGAGTTGTCAAAATTCATATTTGGCCCCACATTGGCTCAAAAAAGAGCAACAAATCGTTAAAATTGTACATTTAATGCTTAACACAATACCCTAAGGGTAATATCGTGACAAAAATGTAATTGTGCGTTTGCCTACTAGGTAATTATGATACTCTAAGTAAACAAATGGCTTTTAGAAGCTTTATTGTCCTATAAATACGGGGGTCTTTTACCCCCCCCCCCCCCCTACATAATTTCACCATTAATGGCATACAGGTATCTCTGCAATGAATACGGCGTGATATAGTGATTATATGATTAAGTTATCATGTTTGTCGATAATTAAATGTGTCATATATGCTATTAACATATAATTTATACAATGTAAACAATGTCAAATCTAAAAATACACGTTTTGGTCATGAAAGCAGACTTTAAATGTAACAATTTTGGGCAAAAAATGGCCAAAAAGTGAGAAAAATTGGGTATTTTGGGAATAGAGTAAAATCTATTTTGTGACATAATTCCAGTTAGGAGTAGAATTTGAATTTTTTGAGTGACACTTTTTCATGATGCTATATATATGATGATTCCAAAAATGCAAAAAAAATAATTAAGATTTTTGTTAAAGGGAGCACTGTACCAAATCAATGCGCAATTCGTGTAATCCTATAATAGTTCCGGAAAAGCACGAAGACTAGGCTTGTAAATGTGAGGTTTTCGGGCAATTTGTTTCTCCGGGATTGGTATGTTTGTATTTAAATGAACGAATGGGACCTACCCGTTGCACCTACAATGATAAAATACGATATTTTTAATTTATCGACCTAAATAGTGCCCAGGGCGTAAGCACCTGCCTAAATGGTAAACAGGCATGCCAGAAAACGTGAAAAAGTGAGGGCGCTATGTGCAGGTCCGTAGCGGAAAATTTAGCTTAATAACCCCTCAAGGAACAAGGCTTAAATGTGACCGTCCACCACAAAGTGGTAGTAAAGTCGTCCCAGAGTAATTTTCTGTTTTTTGCATATTTCAAAAGTACCCATTTTAAGCTTCAAAATAACACCTCAACCAACTTCCTAGGACATCGGGAAGCAAAGTTATGGTTCATCATAGTTCGCATTGAGTAGACATGTGAAACTGAGAAAATGAGTTAAAAGGTAACGGTACAAAAACACGCCATTCCATTCACAACCCGTTCCACAGATACTAGATAGGCCCACACAGTCGTCACTACTGCCGCTTCAAATGCAGCATTCACACGCGCAAATAACAAATAATAATTCTGACTGTCATTCCTTACATATTCTGAGATACAGAAATGATAAAAATGTCTCAAAAGCAGCGAAAACACGGCGAAAATACGACATGTCAATCAGCTGTTCGGTCTTTGTTTCGTGGGGGAAAAAAAAAATGTTTTGATTGCTCAATTGATCACATGTGCCGTTTTCACCAATCGCATACGCCGTTTCGCAATTCTTAGCAACAGCTGACTTTAGCAAACTACCCCTACTAAAAGAGCTCTGATTGGTTCATTTTTATTATTTATCGACAAGAAAATTCCAAAAATAGAATCTAGAGACCCCTAGCTTCCTGGAAATACCAAACATGGCCTAGGCCAAAAAAAAAAATTGTTATATTGGCGTAACCCGCCCGACCCTACACTTTTTCTTTTTTTTTTCAGTGAAAAAAAAAAAAAAAAACCAACCGACCGACCCTAAAAAATAAAAAAATGAAAAAAATAAATGTTTTTTCTCGAACGAAATACGACGGTGCTCCTCGAATAAACGGAAATTCCTTCCGAAAACGGAAAACAAACAATAGGGAATGTTTAAACTCGGTTAACATTGTTCAAAAACAGCTGCTAAAAAAAAAAAAAAAAAAAAAATCCCTACCTACCTACCCTATTTTTGTTCAGCCCGTTACGCCAATATAACAACAACAAAAATTTGGCCTTCCGATTCGCTTCCGATAATTTGTACGTACAGCGGATCGAATCGGGACGTATTTTATTGTTTCCCAAGCAACTTTTATGAAATTCCTTCAGATTTTCTGTTAGACTTGGTCCAGAAAATGTCATTTTTCTGTTATTTCCGAACGGTATTTGAATCCAAAACTTCGCAAATGTTTACAAGAAAGCTTACTTTTTTGAATGATGTGAAAATTCCAATTTCGCGAAAACAATCCCTTCCGGCTATTTTTGACTATATCACAAATTAGAAAATGCCGACTTTACGACCGGTTCGTGGTGGACGGTCACAAATTAAAGTTGAGATGTTACTGAAAATGGTCATAGGTGACAAGTATGCCATAAATGTAACCGGAGGGTAGAAAAGGTGTCTTGAAATATGGCACTTTTACACGTATTTCAATGAGAAAGATATTTGGTGTGGTACTCCCATATGGTTCAAGTAAAAACAGCTTGTGTATTATTCGGTGCCACATTAAAGTTTAAAATGCTATGTAAATTGTGAATTCCCTAAAAAAAATAATGGAATAACGCTCTTTTAAGAGGGTTAAACCATTTTTAAAATGGTTACACGAGTGAGCCGGTCAAATGATGAGTTTATTGGCCTGATTGGGAAACTAAATAGGGAACAATTTGTTTGACAATGGTTCAAAACAAGTCAATATGGCTCATTCCATGAAGTTGGGGCATTTGTTAAAATAGCAGAATTTGGTACTTTAGGCAACTTATAAACTGTTTTACTCTATGTGTATATCAAAAAAAATTAGTGTCCAAAAACAGTACTAAGTTATAGTATTGAGCCATGAAAAAAAAATTAAAAATCGACCCTTCCTTGAATAAAAAATAAATAAAAAATGAGGTGGTGTCCAAGACCATTTTTGCTAAAAAACGTGACATGGAAAACACAACAATTAATATGAGTTTTATGTAAGCAAAACTATCATAGAATTGCTTGGAAATCGATTTGATTAATAAAAGATACATGTATTCATAGTTTACTGACCAAAACACCTCGTCACGCTGGACTGATTTTTCACCCAAGCAACATGAAAATTGCCTTTCCGATGCTACGCACGGTGTCCACAAAATATACACGTGTAGCATCGGGAGATTTCATTGCTGAATGGGGGTAGTTCTCTATCATACATTTTTAAATTATATTCCAAAATTAAGAGCATTTATCAATTGAAAACTATTGCAAATGAGAATAAATTTCATGAAGACCATTCCATATATTCATGAAAAAGTATACCGTGCCGTGTGCATGGTGTCCTAACCATAAAATGTAGCATCGTGATATACATCCTATGCAATTTGTGGGAATCCCCCCCTGGAGATAAATAAAACATTCCATATTTCTTTTTGTAAGGATAGAGGTCAATAGCTATCAGGTTTGTTTGGAATTTGCCACATGTGGGCTAGTTTTATCAAGGTTTCAGTCGCTAGTGTCCCGTTGTAGCATCGGGACTTTTATGTAGCATCAAAATGTAAACATTGGATAGATTTGTGAATGGTAAGTGCGATTATAATTATTTCTTAATGTTGCTTGTATGTCTGTATTTATTAATGCATTTTTATTGAAAGGGAAACACTGAATCAGAATTTCTTTTCATGTTATGATATTAATTTTGAGTCACGGACGCCATAATAATTTGGCATCCATGTAGCATCGGGCATAGCATGGGCAATATTTTGCATTGGGTATCATTATAGTTCGTTGAAATTGTAATTTTTTTGTAGAATCACATCATTAATAAACTTTGAAGTTAATAATGAATTAGTTTTTGCTCTTTTAATGCTAATAATATAGCTTACCAATACGATGCTACATGGACACCATGTCCATGTAGCATTTCATAAAATTTGCCTAATTAGACTAAAACAATTACCCCATTCGAAATTATCCATCACCCAAAACATTCAAAACATTGCCTACATTTTACTACACTTTACAGAAAAAAGGCATATTATGAGAGATGTATATCTAATGAAATATATTAATACACAATGCTACATGGACACCATTTCCATTAGCATTTCACTGAATTCACAATAAACATTCCCTTATTTTAGTTTTATTTACTATAAATAAAACAAATAATTGTAAATCATTTAAGTTCTCTATCCTTTGCTATTCTTTTTCATGTTAAATGAATAATAAATAAAATACTCCAGCATGATTTTAATATAAATATTTTCCTGCAACACAAAAAGTGCAACATGAATAAATAATCTACTCCAATATCAATACACAATGTTCCATGAAGATACTAAGCCATAGGGTTTATTTTGTTTTGCTTTGCAGGTTCTTGACATTAATTCAGAAGACAGTTCTATCGTCCTGGAATTTATGGAGATGAAGACAAGGAACCCATCATTTTCAAAAACTAGTACCTTTCCAAAGAAATCCATCATGGCAATTAAATTATTTTTTTGCAAACCGACTTTTTAAGTGATCAAACTTTTCAATCATCTTTATCAATAATAGAGGATGATTCAATCAGAAACGAGCAAAGAGACTAGGGTACTTTAAGAACAACACTGCATGAAGTTTGTTTCAGTGGACATCTTAAGTTTCTTTGATCAATGGTGTATTGTTATTGTGTAATTGTAAGAAATGGTGTATGTGTATCATAGGTAATTATGTTTTATGCTTCATGGCAGGTTATCTTTTTGTGTAATTTGTAGTTTTACAATCCATGTTATTAATTTTATCGTGTGCTTATAACATAAAAAGTTAACATCATAGTACATCCTCTCTATTGATCTGAAAAAGATGCACCTGTTCAAGCTGTTCCAAATATTTTAGGGCACGGTGTCCATGTAGCATCGTAATACTTAAGTACACAGAAAAGGTAAATTTTACATGAACAGTGTTTAGATAAATTTCAAGCAATTCACTCTGTGTATATCTACTTGATATGATGAACAAGTAGACAAACCATTCACACTCAAATAATTGTAACAGTATGAATAGTCTTATTATTAACAATGTTACAAGACGCGGTGTCCATGTAGCATCGGTAGTGCATTTTATAACATTATACAGGTAAATAATACTTCATATACTTACTTTATGACTATAATGTAATCAATGTGCATGGTTTATAGAGTACTTTACATCAAACAAATATTGATATGTACTTTATTTAAATTCATTATACAAATTGCAAAATAAAGAGTCACTTTTCAATGAGTTTTTACATAAAACAGTTAATCTACGATGTCTTGTTCGTTAAGTTATGTTCAACCTAGACAAATCTGGTTTCTTTTCATGTATTTGTGGTTCCAAGTAGTTAATTGAGGTATAGAAACCTGGCCCACATCTTAAGCTAATTTATTAGAAAATGATATGGAAATGGGAAATGGTGTCCATGTAGCATCAGGATTTTTGGAAATGTCATCCAACTGTTGAACATGTGCGGTTATTTTACACCAAATGTTACATTAAAAAAAGAAGTTCTACATTGGACTTTGGTAAATGTAGAACCTAAAAAAGAAGAAAGAGTTGGAAAATATCCATTTTGAAAATTTCACTTGGATGTCACATAATATGCCCCAACTTCATGGAATGAGCCATATGGAAGGGGAAATGGGCCATTAAATACATTATAATATTTACTAAAAATACAAAAGTGTACCTTCATTAATGTCATGTGATCAAAATATTCATCATGGCACCATTATTTGAAATGCATTTTTATAAACATTAACAATAGGGTAATACATGGCGCAAATATTAAACAAATTAAAAGATATGAAAATTGTTATTTTTTTAAATGAAAACGGTGAAAAATCACACTTTTGAGCTATTTCTCAAACCATGAAAAGTAGCACCACCCCTATTCTTCGTAATGGAACATTCCAAAATATTTTTTTAGTTCTGTGTATTTTGTAATAGTAGAAAGATGTCACATCAGATGTATGAAAAGAGAAAGTGAGGTACCTGCATTGTTATAAACATAACAACAAATGTCTCCTAAATTCATTATTATCAAGTTTTCAACGGGGATATTTAAGCCTCGTTTTGAGGGGCTATTATATCTCCCTAAAAGAGGGGTGGGGGGGGGGGGTGGGTACCTGAGAATTTTTCATACTGATATTCATGAATGCTTTGAGGAACACAACAAAACGTCATAGTATGAGTAAAAAATGCTGACCCCTCTTTTTGATTTTGCAATACTGCATGGTTTTCTCAGAATATGTGTGTTAAATCATTTTCGTAAATGGAGGTTTAACGATTGCAGGTTTTATAATAATGATTTTGCCTTGTGTAGAATTGTGCATTGAAATGTATTCATGTACATGTACATGATTTAAAGGGACGATGATCCTGAATTTCAAATTTCACTTTTGTCCACACTTTCCAATATTTGTGCATATTTAGAAAGCCCTAACATGTATAAAACATCTCCCGCAGAAATATCATATTTAGTGCCAGAGAGCCAATTAATTAGTTTCAATTAATTTCTCTCCGGAGAGAAGTTAACTCATTAGAGTGTTTCTATAAACAAACAAATTTAAATCTTGATTTTTAAACTTCAGTGGTGTACTCGACCATTTATGAAGATAATGTTATGTTTTTATATTAACATATTCTTTTTTTAAGAAATTATATTTCTTTTCCAAAAAGAAAATCATACTTTTTATGAAACAACAAATTTAGGAAATTTGAAACACTGGTTATTATATTGCCGCCAAGAATCAAACTTGCTAGAAACCCTCTTTTCTTCACAATGTCATCAAATATTTAAAGAGATTTATTTACCAGCTGCAATCATGGTCAGTCCATTTAAGTACTTTTACTGCCTTTTGTGTGTGATTTTTCATTTGATGTTGTGATTTAGTGTAGTTCTAAGATAAAAAGAAAAAGCACAGTGCAATTGGTGCCTTGTGGGAAAGATAACAAAAAATGTATTTACATTTTCAGATATTTGCTAGTCTTTTTGGCAACAATGCAGTTAACAAAATAGTTGACATAAATGCGTATTTTGGTTTGTAACAAGAGATGAGATGACAAATTATGGCAAAGAATGTTTTTAAACCATTGCAAATTCTTTAAAATTTGATACAGAAGGTTAAAAGTTCACTTTAGACCAATCTACCTTTTTTTGCTTTCCAAAATAGTAATATTGAACTTGAAGTACTACTGATAACTAAATATCATTTTCTGGAACCCTGTAGTCGTCGTCAGAATAATTCGGCACTTTTTTCTGTGAGTGCTGCGTGCAGCGTAAACACGGAAGTGAGTTGTAGAACAGCGTCACATCAGCGTTATCTTTGAGCAGATCAACGCGTCGCGGCCCCTGTAATCCGATTGGCCGCGATCGTATCTATGGGCCATGAATGTCCCCGCCCACCCGCTCATTAATTAGACGCGCGTATTGGCGGTCTTAAAAAGTGCTGTAGTATTCTGACGACGACTATAGTATTTCATCAACTTAGATCATATTAGTTCGACATTGAAACCTTGTGTTTAAGTTTAGATTGTCTATTCAGTTAATAATGGGTCAGCAACACTTGAAGCCAAGTCCACTTTTAATTAGTGTCTATATGTCATATGTGTCACCATAAACTTCAAAACAATGTAACGGTCTCTATGCTTTGAAAATGACTACCTAGAATCTGTGCAAATCACTCCATACTTGCTTTGTTGTTTGGAGTGCGTTTGGTAGCTGTTAGAGGGGTTATCCCATCGCTGATATGTTTTTGCCAGTAATTGGCCATTGGTTGTGAATAGTCTAGTTTAAGTCAAGATAGTTCTGATGATTTCCTGTTGGCAGCGTAATAATAAAGGCCAACACTTAGTACCCTCTGGAAAAGGTGCATTATAAAAGCTGATTATCATTTATTAAATGATGCAGGAAACATGGAAATTTTCTTTTTCTTTTATCAAGTGTACCTAAAAGTGAGTAGGTTTGAGTTATGAATAACAAATCATACTTTTCTCTTCTGATTTTAGTATACTTTGATTTACAGAAACAACTGTTGAGTGCTACCAAAGGTTGCTGTGTACCATCTTTGGCACATTGTCGACCTCTGTTCTAAATTAAATTAGTTCATATTAGATCATATTGATTTCCGGCTGGCAAAAACATCATTTTCCAATTAACTGCCTTTTGTGTGTATTAAAGGTTTCCGGCTTCAAAATCATACATACAAGTTAAGAAACAAACCATATATAACAAGTCCTAAAAACCTGACATGTTTTTTGGGTTGACTCTCCCTCCCCACCTGAAACGTAACGATGAAAAGTTACAACAAATCAAAGGATGCAGTAGTGTTTCTTTTTTAATATTTCACAAGCGTAATCAGAGTTTTTGACCCCCTCCCCCATAACGAAACTTGTTATACTGAATTTATCACAGGTAATAACAAGATGGTGAGAGAGAAGACAGATGAAGTTGCAGAAACTTTACTAAATTGCGAGGAAACTACTACCGAGGAATGCAACAAGGAGACAGGTTCCAGGGGAAGCTTCAACATGAAGTCACGAGGGTACATGTTTATAGTGACCATGGCTTCATTGAAATGTTCAATCCCATTTACAAGTGAGTTCACTGATTATTGATATATCAATGTCATTGTTTTGTCTCGCATGAATATAGTTATGGAAGAGACTATAAAAATAATAGTAATCACTTTTCTGTCGTGTTTGCCTGCCTGTCTGCAGGGGATAGTTTTGTTGATGTAACTGAAGGACCAATGGATGTATGATTGTATAGAGTTTAACGTCTTCTAAATCCCATTTAGGTTGGCCTGTGTAATTTTTATTAAGTGAAGATCAGAGAAATTGATAATTTGGTCCAAACAAACAACTGCATCTTGAAATACACAAAATGTACTTGAACTATAATGTCATAATGTACTAATTAGAGAATAAAACATAGTTCTTAGCTGTTTTGCTATAGACGATGGTCTTATAGGGCTGTATTTTCGTACTAAACACGGTTTTAGCTTAAAATCGTGTTTAACTAAACGCGTGTCTAACTTAAACGTGAGTTTATCCTTTAAACGACGTGTTTAACAAAACACGATTTTAAACTCTGCAAATATCGTTCCCAGAGTGGTCCTGCATTGATTGTATACAGGTATTTAATTCATTGTGTCCCTAATGGGTTACAATAGATATCGACCGAATGCCTTAAATACACAGTACTTTAAAGACTACACAATCCGCACGTTAGCTTGCACCGGACACGGTTGAGTGATCATTTAGGGCATACAGTTGGTGCGCTAGTTTAGTTAAACGCGCACTAAACTACCCCCGTACCCATGTTTAAAATTTAAACATTTCGGCGAGTTAGACGCGTGCGTAAGTAAAACAAATGTACGAGAATCGCATTTAGTTAAACGCTGTGTCTAAAGTCAAAATTAGACGCGTGTTTAGCTTAAAACCGTGTTTAACTTCGTACGAGAATACGGCCCATAATGTATAAGCTGTACCATATTTGGAGTCGACCCATACATTTGGCGGGCTACTCCCCTAAATAGTGTTATCTTTCTGCGTTTTTAGACTATTTAATAATGTTCCATACACTCTGAACGTGACCTAATAAATAATAAATAGATAAATGAAGAAGTGAAGTAATTAATGTAAATAAATAATATATAAATTAATAAGTGTATAAATAAAATATATTGTATTTAGGCCTATTTATAATTAATTGATTGATAAATAAATATTTGTTAATAATCATCAACAATTAAGAAAGTAAATACAAAGTAAATAAATTAGGTTTAATAATATCAATATAAGTGAAAACCCCGAACAAACGTATAACGAGAGAACAATAATAAATAGTGTATATACTTAAAACCCTAACCGACCTCATGCCTGACCTGACCGCTCAACGTATAGAGCACACGTGGAATATAAACCAATGATTCGAACCTAGGGCCTTCTGATTGAGAGTCTTAATCTTTACCAACTGAGCTATTTTGATTTTCCTGATATCCTTAGCGCTTTATACCCAAATATAATTCTCATTCAACTATCCCCTTCGTACACACGGATTTTTCAACACTGAGTTGTCTGAAAGTTATTTTCATTTGGCCTATAAATGTTTTTTGAAAAACATTTAAGCTATTCGCGGTCAATTAAATGTACAATTTAACAAAACCATAGTATACCTCCCCCTCCCCAACTCAAAGGTTGCATTCATGACTCAACGCATTTTGATTTTTACGAAACTTATATAAATCCCTATCGATTGCACAGTCGGACATCAATAGAATCCACTTATTCATGCGTGCCCGTAACAAAAGGTTCTTGTTCCCGTAGCATTCGTTGTTCAGATCAATTTAATGAAAGTGTTACTGTTCAAAAATGACCTATACATTTGGCGGGCTATTTAAACGAGTATCCGTCAACATATGTTGATCTGTAGTATTAATCTTTTTAAATATGGAAACAGACTTTAGTTCCCACAAATATGACCGACACGTGGATGCTCTCTATTGCTAAATGTAGTATACACATCACATTATCTCAATCAATACATTGAATATAATACACAAACAATCGAGTCATGTGACGTATGTCCAAGACAAACACTCGAGGTGCTAGGGACTTAATTGTGTTATGCGCTCAATAAGTATGGTTTTATTATTATTATTATTATTATTATGTAAAAATACACCTGTTAAAGTTATAAATCCATTGATTTCAATCGCTGGCCTGCATGCCTTGGGTCAAACACACCCATACACATCATCATTTCTACATGTTTATCAGTACGATGAAGGTGTTCATGTATGGTGTTCTTGCGGTCGAAATGCGTCATTATAGCAACAGCGAGCTCGTCGTGGGAAAAGGTTACTACTTTCGAAGAGATAGAAATAACCCCCATGACGGCAATGCCGTTGCCATTGTGTACCATTCTGGCCGTAAGAGAGCCAGTTTAAAAAGAGACGCGACTGTGGTGGGGGCCGGTCTCTTTGATAACGAAAGCATCACGATACATAAGAACACCATGGTGCTGAAACCCAAGGCACCAGGGTTGTTCCACTCCCAATATGCAGGTGCAATATTGGGTTTTTCTGTCATGAAGAGGACAAGGAAAAATTTCATTGTACCTGTCCAATTACCGTATCTGATTTTGTATCGATTAATGTTGAAAATAGATGTTCTGTTTCTTATAATTTTTATTGCTACTATTAATAAAACCACCAAAGACACAAAAAAAGCAAAAAACACACAACCCCCCTCCCCCCAAAAAAAACACCACACCAAACAAAAAAAGAAAAAGAAAAAAAGAAGAAAAAAAAAGAAAAAGAAACAAAAACTGCCCTACCAACTGAGCTAACCAGCACACAACAATTTCCATTCCTGCGCATTCAAATATACGTAGAGGTTCACATGATTTTAAAAATAATAAAATAATAATAGTTTTAATAACAAAGGCCCACCCCCCCTAATAAAAAATAAATAACAATAATGAAAATAATGACAACAAAAACGTTAACTAAACGAAACAAACAAATTGGGTACACAGAGAGAAAAATAATAAGAAAATTGGAAGAAACAGACAGAGAAGACAGTTTAAACTGTCTGTACGGAGTATCGAACTCGTACTATAGTGATTTCAAAAGAATAGTGTACATGCTCTATAGACCAGTGCCCTACCAACTGGGCTAATTTTTACACGACAATTGCTAATCCCATTTATATCATTATATCACAAATGTGCGCCCTCCGTATTCTTTAAAAAGTGTTCATCAAACGTATAAATTAATATCAAGAGATGGCACTCACCATGCTCACTACAAAATTGATGAATTTACTTGGCTCAAATTCATAACTTTTATGGCCTGATATCGAATATCTACAGTATATTGCGTGAACGAGTAAATACAAATCATAATAAACTATCAAATTTACTGATATTGTCAATTTGTGAAGAAGTTTGAAGAAAAATGAAATTTATATTACTGTAATCTTGGCCTTTGTTTACACTTTTATGAAAGTGTGAAACTCCGCTTAATTTCCCGCGAAATGACCAGGTGCCTTTTCATGATTTCAACAAAACATATATACAATTTTAAATCACCTAAATTAATTATGGAAATCGACCGCTTCCAATAAATAACTTGTGGTAATGATAGAATACATATAAAAGTATTAAATAATAGGGAAATGTACAACTTCAGTTTTTGAAACAAGTGCAGGGTTGCTGGCAAATATTCAATACTTAACATCTGTTACTCAATTTAAAAAAGCTCTAAGACTTTCATTTACAAATATGTTACTCCTTTTGTGGAAAACTTAATTACAGCAGTGCCATTACTTCTACTCTATTTGTTTCATGAAATGATATTTTTACCAATACTTGATGTCATATATCAAAATTTATAACACATGATGTGTCCTCCCTTGATATGCTGTGCATATTTTTCTTTCTGAATGCCTCACTTCTTCCTTTTGCTTTTGTTGTTGATGCTTTTTACATGAGGCATTTGATTATACTAATCATTATGTGAATTGCACATTGGAGAACACCTATTGTGTAATAATTTTAATCGAGCAAATTAAGAATGGATGTGAACCCCCAAATTCAAGTTTCAACCATACTGTTCATCTTTGTGGACACAGCAGTTCTGGTATTGTCGCATTATTGAATACAGAACTACCTATTGAAAATATTAACATAAAGCTCTATATAGCCACTTACCTGATTTTTAATTTTAGGCTTGTCTTTTTCAACATTTATCACAGGTCTGAATCACCAAGCCAAGCCTTCCTTACGATTCTTTCATTTCTGTATGTTCTGTTTGAGGATGTACCAGAAGCTGATTTTGACAAGCATCAGGAATGCATGACAAAGATGATCGTGCCCACTGCCCGGAATTATCATGCAAATAGTTGGCCCGTTTCACACAAATGTACGCAATACTGCTTTAACGTGTTCGTGAACTCAACAGACAACGGCAAAACACCATGTACAGCCAGCCCAATGCTGCATTAATACCCATAAGTCTTGGAGATAGAATGGCAAGAGATGAAGATGAAATTCTGACTCTATATTCCAGTGCAGTATGCTGATAAATTTTATAATTTTTGAAGAAGGTATGTTATATAAAGGGTTCAACAAAAGAAAGTATACCACTTTGTTAATGTCATTTTGAGTAACTTTCAATTTGTTTTTGTCCAAACAGGCTAGATAGGCATTTAGATGAATCTTTTAGGCATAATTTGATACCAAATTTTGCCCCTAACAACAAAGATAAACCATGATTAGCATCATTTAAAGGAAAATATCCCATTTTCAAAAGTCGCATTTCCAATACTTAGCACGAGAAGAAAGGGCCAATTGTTAACACACACATATGCCGTATTTATCCCGTACTGATCACCGCGCATATCGCTCAATGCGCGGGCTAATTCAAATGTAAACTGATGCATGGGTGAAGGATTTGTATGTAAAGGAATGTTATGGATGGTAGAACATGGACAGATTAACCAAATCTTCTCGTGCTTGTGTATTGGAAATGCGACTTTTGAAAATGGGATATTTTCCTTTAAATGGTGCTAATCATGGTTTATCTTTGTTGTTAGGGGGCAAATTTGGTATCAAATTATGCCTAAAAGATTCATCTAAATGCCTATCTAGCCTGTTTGGTCAACAACAAATTAAAAATTACTCAAAATGACATAAACAAAGTGGTATACTTTCTTTTGTTGAACCCTTTACATGTAATATATAGCTTGTTTGTAGGGACTATTGTATAATTTGTATTTTAATCAATAAGTATAGTCAAATTAATAATTGAACGAACAACATGCACGCACCACAACAGTTGATCGCGCCCAAAATTATCACGCTCATGGTTGTGCGCACATCACGCAATGTACACTTACGCTGCTTCAATGTGTTCGTTTAATTATAAATCTGACTTAGTCTACATAACATAGGCATCATAAAACATCTCATCCGTTATCAAGTTACTTGTTTTAGCATCACTAATTCATGAGCATGTATGGCCAAACGTAATCCTTTGCAGTTGGTCCGGTCCGACATTACAAAAATTGTCGGATGTATATTGATTTATTGCTAGGAAAGCTTTTATGTGACCTGGTACGACAAAATGAGCGTAAAGTCGCTGTGGCTGATTTTGAGTAATGGCCTGAAATAGTCGAATTTTCCCTTGTGGAGGTCGGAAATGAGATATTTTCATTTTCGGAAAGATAAACTATTTATGTATGCATCACATTCCAAAGTATTAAGAAAAAAATGTTGGGTATAAATATTTTTTCAAAGTAATTTTATTGTCTCGCCTGATGTAATCAGAAAGAGACTATGTTATCACTATTTCTGTCCGGCGTCCGGCGTCCGCCGTATGCCGTCAGCCGTGTGCTAAGAAATACCTTTGTGACGCGATATCTGGAGATCCGTAAGGCCTATCGTGATGGGACTTGGTGGAGGGAAGGGGGGTGGTGCGTTCTGTTGCTGATTGATTTTTCAAGGTCATCGGGGGTCATACAAGGTCATCAGGGTCAAATATGCTTAAAACTTTTGAGACGCGTTGTGACGCGATATCTAGAGATCCGTAAGGCCTATCTTGATGGGACTTGATGTCAGGGAAGGGGGTGGGGTGTTCTTTTGCTGATTAGATTTTCAAGGTCAGTGGAGGTCATTCAAGGTCATCGGGGTCAAATATGGGGTCAAATAAGATCCGTAAGGCCGATCTTGATGGGATTTGGTGGAGGGAAGGGGGTGGTGTGTTCTTTTTGCTGATTAAATTTTCAAGGTCATCGGAGGTCATTCAAGGTCATCGGGGGTTAAATATGGGGTCAAATAGATCAGTAAGGCCTATCTTGATGGGATTTGGTGGAGGGAAGGGGGGTGGTGTGTTCTTTTTGCTGATTAAATTTTCAAGGTCACCAGAGGTCATCGGGGTCAAATATGGGGTCAAATAGATCAGTAAGGCCTATATTGATGAGATTTGGTGGAGGGAAGGGGAGTGGTGTGTTCTTTTTGCTGAATAAATTTTCAAGGTCATCAGAGGTCATTCAAGGTCATCGGGGTCAAATAAGATCCATAAGGCCTATCTTGATTGGATTTGGTGGAGGGAAGGGGGATGGTGTGTTCTTTTTGTTCTTAATTTTTCGGGGTCATCAGGGGTCAAATATGGGGTCAAATAGATCAGTAAGGCCTATCTTGATGGGATTTGGTGGAGGGAAGGGGGGGCGTGTTCTTTTTGTTGATTAATTTTTCGGGGGGGTCAAATATGGGGTCAAATAGATCAGTAAGGCCTATCTTGATGGGATTTGGTGGACGGAAGAGGGATGGTGTGTTCTTTTTGTTGATTAATTTTTCGGGGTCATTGGGGGTCAAATATGGGGTCAATTAGATCAGTAAGGCCTATCTTGATGGGATTTGGTGGAGGGAAGGGGGGTGGTGTGTTCTTTTTGTTGATTAATTTTTGGGGGTCAAATATGGGGTCCAATAGATCAGTAAGGCCCATCTTGATGGGATTTGGTGGAGGGAAGGGGGGTGGTGTGTTCTTTTTGTTGATTAATTTTTCGGGGTCATCGGGGGTCAAATATGGGGTCAAATAGATCAGTAAGGCCTATCTTGATGGGATTTGGTGGACGGAAGAGGGATGGGGTGTTCTTTTTGTTGATTATTTGTTCGGGGTCATCGGGGGTCAAATATGGGGTCAAATAGATCAGTAAGGCCTATCTTGATGGGATTTGGTGGACGGAAGAGGGATGGTGTGTTCTTTTTGTTGATTAATTTTTCGGGGTCATCGGGGGTCAAATATGGGGTCAAATAGATCAGTAAGGCCTATCTTGATGGGATTTGGTGGACGGAAGAGGGATGGGGTGTTCTTTTTGTTGATTATTTTTTCGGGGTCATCGGGGGTCAAATATGGGGTCAAATAGATCAGTAAGGCCTATCTTGATGGGATTTGGTGGACGGAAGAGGGATGGTGTGTTCTTTTTGTTGATTAATTTTTCGGGGTCATCGGGGGTCAAATATGGGGTCAAATAGATCAGTAAGGCCTATCTTGATGGGATTTGGTGGAGGGAAGGGGGTGGTGTGTTCTTTTTGTTGATTAATTTTTCGGGGTCAATCGGGGTCAAATATGGGGTCAAATAGATCAGTAAGGCCTATCTTGATGGGATTTGGTGGAGGGAAGGGGGGTGGTGTGTTCTTTTTGTTGATTAATTTTTCGGGGTCATCGGGGGTCAAATATGGGGTCAAATAGATCAGTAAGGCCTATCTTGATTGGATTTGGTGGAGGGAAGGGGGGTGGTGTATTCTTTTTGCTGATTAAATTTTCAAGGTCATCAGAGGTCATCTGGGGTCAAATAAGATCTGTAAGGCCTATCTTGATGTGATTTGGTGTAGGGAAGGGGGTTGGTGTGTTCTTTTTGTTGATTAAATTTTTCAAGGTATTACATCCCTTGCATTAACTACAATGCATACCTCTGTGACAGTGCTACATTGTATCATATGTTTCATCATCATTTCTTTCAAGTCACTTTTGATGAACAGACGAGACGCGCTGTTCGAGAACCGCCTTGTTCTAATACATCTCAATAAATGAAAGTTAGGAAAAAATGTTTTGAAATGTCTTGAAATAACCTTGTTTACATCGTAATTTCCACAGGTTTAAAATAGTATCTCATATGGCATGGTCTTAAAAAGGTCAGAGCTTTCCGAGCTATATAAGTATTAATAGTTGTGTGAACCCTGTAAATTCCCAAATGAACCAATGACAGGCCATTTAATAAGAGGTCTTTATTTTTGGCAAACAGTCTTTTGATTAAGTTTTGACTGGATATTTTGGAGTGATGTTAAGCTTCACTGACTTTGAAGGCCTTTTTCAATTTGTAACTGGTGTAGGCTCATGAAAGTCAATTGCGAGTTTCCCGTTACTTTTGTTTTCTTCAAAGTGATCAGGCGACTTTTTCATTATTCAATTCATTATTTGATCAGATTTCATTATTGAAATGTAAATGCATTTTTGATCAACCCATATTGATACGGTGCTCATTTAAATAATATAAAAACATGTTTTTAAGGTGCATAGGCCTATGCACATGGGTGTATGATTTACAATAAAGTTCTCTAGTTCAATGATCCAACTTAAAATTATCAGAACAAACATATTTTTACACAAGTTCTCTCTTTATTTAATAGGCCTACATTTGCACATTGCACATCACTCAGATGAACTTTTCACCAGGTATAGGTTTACGATTAAAAAAGCCTTGCTTATGAGCCTAGTTCTTAAAATTCATATTTTAAGAAAGTGAAAAATGTGTTCAAATTGATAAAACTGGCAACAATTGTGTTTAAAAATAAATATTTTGTTGTTGTTGGGAAATCATGAAATTTTTACGCGGTGAAACAAAGTGATGCGGGTGGGTAACAGGGAACTCGATATTGACTTTCATGCGCCTTAGGGGCCTGCTACTCAGCTTGCATATCTATGCCACATTTAACTATTTCAATTGTCAGACCTAAGTACTGAGGGCACTGTGGCGTTGTTTGTCTGCCTGTGTGGGCGGCGTTTAGACTCTGCCATTATTTGTCGTCGTCCGCTCAAGGATTTCAAGACTTGATAAAGGTTTACAAAATGCTCCGCGTTGTTCTGGTTTTATGTTTTTTAAATAAATATTGTATAGCATTTTTTACTCAAATCAATGGTAATTGTATAATTATTTTCATATTTTGGACATAATTGTTTGTCGATACAGTGATTACTGAATAAGTGTGTGGTTGCGATATCATGAGTCCTATGTGTATTATGGTTGAATGATTGACAGCTGGCTGTAATCAAATCCTGTGAGCTGACAACAAAACCTTAGAGCAAAACCTTGAATATTATTGAGCGAGCTAATGTCCGGCATTGTCTGGGAACGAAAAAGAGCACCCTTGTCCTAGTTGGTTGCATGTCCGCCTAGTGATTTACTATGTTTACATTGTATGTACATACACGCGTGAGAATTAAAACGTGGAACGAGACTATGTTTTTTGGGGGGGGGGGGGGAATTCCAAATGTATCGAGCAGACGGTAAAAAGTGATAATATTACCCCAAATCTCTTTCATCTCACCGTTTTTGTTTTTGTGAGGGATAGTCTATCACCAACACCAGCGCAATCTACCACACGGGCAGACGGGTGAAAAACATGTTTGTTTTTCTCCGGCACATGGACATGACCTGTGAGCTGAAACATTCTGATCCGATCGTACATGTATATTTTTGAATTTGAAATGGTCTATATTATGCAATAGTTTATAAACTTTATTTCAGTTTTTTGCTTCAACAACATCATATCCGATCAACCCAAAACAAATTTATTTCATTTATATTTTTCCATTCAATGAGTAACATGAAAATGACTATAGGGCCATGCGTTTTGAACTCGCCACCCAAAAATGGTGGTGTTGTTACGTATTTTCAAATTGTGATCTGTTTAATTCATCATATCTCAGCAAAACAAAAAGCTATAGTCATGTTTTTGGTCTCATTTAAAAGCTAATTAATATGACTAACAAACCTGTAAATATGAACGATATAGCTTCTCAATTAACGAAGTTGTGGTTTATTGAATTGCGAACAGTCAAGGTGGAGGAGGTACACATAAACTCTATGGGAACGGGGCGTTTCGCGTGTGTAAACTTGATTAAATTCACTACTGCTAAAGTACTACAGGGGCTACAAACTTGATTTTGGTCTTAATTTACAGCTAAACAATTCTGCTAATTGTTTTTACTCATTTTGAACTCTTTATGATTGGTTTAGTCTGTAAAATACGAACTTTTACGTACGAAATTACCCGTTTTCATATTGAACACTGTAGTAAGTATTGCGGATGTCTTCAAAATCTAAAAGTTGCTGTATTTTTTTAATTACTTATCCTATCATAGTCAAAGTATACATTTTCTGAAGGGAAATTTGATAAGGAATCTAAATATGGACTTACTTTTTCAGTTGGGGTTAGGGCTAAAATGTTTCAGTTCAAAATATGTTAAATTGTAGAAGGAAAAAAAACATAATTTGGAACACCCTGTATTCTGAGATTAACAAACAACTGTGATTTTTCTTTCTCCAAAGTCAGTAGGCTTCCCCCATCCTCTAACCATATAAACATTGTTTACTTTCAGTTTATTACTGTAAGTTAGTAATAAGCAATGCATTAAGTAACCCACTTTTTATCCGGAACTTTTTTTTTCCACCCTGTATAATTTCAAGGTCACCCTGTATAATGAGTTGAAATGTGTATATTTAGATTGCTTGTGTCTTCAGCTTTCCAAAAATGTATACTTTTGCTAGTTTAGGGTTGATAATTGTGGAGATATTCTAAATTGAAACTCAATTGGTGTAAAAATTCATAATATTTGTGATGTAACGCTAAGGGTGGCGAGTTCATAACGCATGGCCGTAGTGGAAATTTTACTTATCAGTCAAAAGGTCACCCCAAGAAACAGAAATTGTAGAATGAATTTAAGGTAGATTAAGGACAGGGAAAATGCTCAAAAGCGCAAAAGCACCAAAAAAACACCTTTTGCCCAAAATAGCACTTTTTGCTCAAAAAAGCACTTTTTCATCACACAGCATTTTTTCAAAATTGTCTAAATATTTAACAAATAATGTCCATCTACCTAAAAATCAACAAGTTACATAACTGTGGAAGTGTTTATTCTACACTTAGTTTAGTTTGAATGTAGTTTTGAATGAAAAATGATGGTTTTGACAACGAAAAAAGAAATACATCAACATGGAAACATGGAATATAATCGCTTTTGGATTTATTTTTAACGCATGTCATAATTTTGGTGAATAAAAGCACCTTTTACCTAAAAAAGCACATTTTGCTCCAAAAAGCACTTTTTTCCAAAATCAAGCAGCACTTTTAGTGCTTTTAAAAAGCGCAAAATCCCTGTCCCTAAGGTAGATGTTCCAATTGCTGGCCTAATTTTCAACTTGATGTTTTCTATTTTACATGGAAGCTACAATCGCGGCCATAATTAGTTGGAACATCCATGTAATAATGACTCTTTCGTGCGTTCCCGTTTGCGCAAAATGTACACTATCAAAACATTGCTGTCTTTGACGGAAGGCTTAAAGCCTTTCCTAAACATTAATAACTTCCCCCTCCCCACTGGGCAATGTTGGCCCTTCCCAGTATCCCGTAACCCAAAAATCATGTTTCAACATTGATCCAGGGGGAGAGGGGGAGTTTTTAAACACACGTATAAAAGTGTTCCAACAATATTGGCCGAGATTGTCTCCTCGAGTGGCAAATGTAAAGTTTTCGATTAGTTTAAATCATTGTATTTTCGTAACGGCTAATTCGATTTTATTGATACTTGGAGATCATTTTGCCTACATACCATAGAAAAAAGTGAATGACAAAATTTGATCTTTTCATTAACGGTTTTAGGGAACGGTCACTTTTAATTAGATATAAGGTCTATTTCTGGTGTATTTTTGTTCATAAAATGGTCACATGGATTCACTTTATGTCCAGAACTATTTATCAGATCGCTGTAAAATTAGCAGAATGTGATAATAGTATTATGCCTACTGTTCATACTATTAATTTAAACATTTGTGTTTAATTTATTTGGAGAAACGGTCACATTTGAATTGGAATTAGATAGTTTAGGTCTAATGTCAAATTGGAAAGTTGCGATTATCTATGAATTTGTTCTATTTTTTCAACAAACTTCACGCAATTTTAACAATCGACTTATTTATTGTTTTAAATAAATAAATAAATAAATAAATAAATAAATAAATAAATAAATAAATAAATAAATAAATAAATAAATAAATAAATAAATAAATAAACAAATAACAAATAAACCTAATTGTACATATTCATGTAGCTCTATTTAACACTTTCCACGCGGCAGTCGTCTGTAGACGACATTCCAAATTTTCACAAAATGTTTAAAATTGCAGACTCATCATAACATGTTCTATAACTTATACACCAACGCTCTTAGTCCCCTCCCCAACATAGAAGTTGATATCAAGCATGTGAAAATCATAGTCGGTAGACTAATAAAATATGTAAAACACACAGGACTTGTTATGATTGTATTTAAAAAGAAACTCATAGCTCTCTTTTATTGACATGTCAACCATAAACATATTGGTATACCTCCTTGCGTTATAATGCATAGTAAAACATACACCCCCCCCCCCCCCCCCCCCCCCGCCCCATCCCAACCTTTACATAGAGATACATATTAAGCGTCGCTCGCAGTGAAATGATATGCAATCTCGTGTCAACAAATCATAGATATAACAGGTTACAATGTAATTCTGGAACTTTGTGTGCATGTCGAGGCTATATTCACAGTATGCCAGCACAATACACGCAAAATCAATTGACGCGACAGTATGCCACGATAAGTAAAAGAAAAGAAGGTCAAAGACTTTTATCTGAAAATGATGGCATACTGTTGAAACTCGACATTCCCGTTATATTTTGAACTCCTGATTGAAAATATCCCATGGATTACTGTTATGGCCTATCCAAATACGTTGTCAAATTGAACTATATACAGTGCATTAACAATAACGACTGACCATATCGATTATGTCTATAATTGTCCTGATATCTTTAAAACGCTGTTCCGTGGTATGGTCTCATCCGTGGTGTAGTGGTAAGAGCGCTGTTGTTGCGTTGCTTTCATGCTTTCAAACCAAATGTTGTAAGTTCGAGCCTGGCACCGGACTATGTTTTGAATATTTTTTTTAAATAATGTCCAATTCCCCCGTAGACTTTTAAAAATACCATATAACAATTAATTTAACTTGTTGGCGATAGCGCCCCTTCCCCTTCCTTGTTATGTAATCCATTTTGAATGACGCAGGAGTCGCGTAAGCGACGAGAATGTGTTCCAGCATGTTTAGATGTTGGTATATGTGATCGAGAAACCATTTAAATTTAAATTACTGGCAACATCCATAATTTATTGGGCATTTAGTATGCCAAATATACCTCTGTAATTAAAAGTGACCTATCCCTAACAGTAAGTTGAGGCATGACCTTTTTAAGTAGTTGGCCACGTGACCAATAACATAACCTATCTATCCTTCAAATCTGGTAAAGAAAGCTTTATTGAATCAAAAGTTATGCCCAAAACCCTTAAAACAGATGATTTTTTTAACAGATGATTCAGACAATCGCGGCCATAATTAGTTGGAACATCCATGTAATAATGACTCTTTCGTGCGTTCCCGTTTGCGCAAAATGTACACTATCAAAACATTGCTGTCTTTGACGGAAGGCTTAAAGCCTTTCCTAAACATTAATAACTCCCCCCTCCCCACTGGGCAATGTTGGCCCTTCCCAGTATCCCGTAACCCAAAAATCATGTTTCAACATTGATCCAGGGGGAGAGGGGGAGTTTTTAAACACACGTATAAAAGTGTTCCAACAATATTGGCCGAGATTGTAGGTCATCCTTAAAATTGTCACATTCCAAAGTTGAGTTGCTTAAGGCCAAAAAAAAAAAAAATTGTGTTGCCCTCACAAGCAAGCCTAAAATCGGGAAGGACGGCCGGACGGATTTTTTTATTATTTTTTTATTTTAAATTTTACCAAATCAATGATTTTATACCTATTATTTCAGTCAAGATGTGTGAAGATACTAAGGAAAACGCTTACTGGATGTAATTTCAACCCAATGGTGAATATTTCGATTTCTTGCCCATCTCTTTTCACAGATTGGAAGATCTTGAGAAAAAAATTGTGAAAAAAAATCTTGAATAAAAAGGGAAAATCTTGAAAAAAATCTTGAAAAAAAAAAGGAAAAAAAAAAAAAAACCCGGCCCACATTCTCAGAATTTTGACCCGGCCGGATGAGGGCAACACAACTATTTTTTTTTTTGGCCTAACTTCAATGGTTCTTATTTTACAAGGACATGGTCACAAAACAATTGCCCAAGTAGTACACAAAATAGCTAGTGGTTAACCACCTTTGGCAGTAATTCACCACATTTTAGCCTACATGTATAATTTCAAAATGGAACATTGCTAAAATACCCGTCGTCGTATATGCCTATTATATTCTAGGAACATTGCTGGTCCCTAATAATATTTTACAGACATAATGAGAAAAATATGGGGATTCTTCTAATATCAAAATATCTTGATGCGAAAAAAAATCATAGCCCCAAAACAGTGATCGGAACATACACATTTAGTGGTATATAATTAGTAAAATGTATACTAACTTAAACTGAACCTGAATAAACCTAATAACAGTCATTTGTATACTTTCACTGATACTTTCACTGGGTCATTCCATGTCAAATCACCCAAATAAAGTGGAATTTTTAACCCTACCTTCTTCAAATTTGCTCAAATTTGGTTTATAGGGTAACTTTGACTCAACAAGCTCAAATTTCAAAATTAAAAATTCATCCGACTTACGGTTTTCGCGATACGGCACACGCTTTTTCGACAATTTCGGTCAAAATGAGCGCAACCGTCAACTTTCAAATGACCATAAATCAGTAACCCCTGGGTCAAATTGGCTGAAATTGGTGTTTTTGTAAAGGGAATTGCATAAGGAATCCAAATCTGCCATTATTTCTCAAGCATGAGCATGTTAAGTTTTCATGACCTCTTGACCTTTACTTTGACCTTGAATTTGACCTCGTGGATCACGTGATTTGGAGTTGACGTTTGGTGAAATTATACCCCCACATGTTTTCTACACAATATCAAAGAATTAGAGATATAATATTTTTTGTTTTCTTTCCAGTTCTTCTCAAAGTTGGATAGTTGAGCAAAAATGTGACATTTTTATGCAATGAATAGCTTTAACATGTATATTGCATAGGAAAACGGGGAACTTTTGAAATGACCATACCTAAGTAACCAATTGGTCAAATCAGTTGATATTGGTGTCTTTGGAAAGGTAATTGCACCAGCAGTCCAAATCTGCCATTATTTTTTATGTAGGAACAATTTGAAGTATGATGACCTCTTGACCTTTGCGTTGACCTTGAATTTGACCTTGTGGATCACATGATCTGGAGATGAACTGCAATGAAAATTATACCCCTGCATGTTTTCTATATGATGTCATAAAATCAAAGCTATAGTATTATTTGTTTACATATCAGCTAATCTCAAAGTTTGATAGTTGTGCAAAAACTTGAAATTCCTATGGAAATGAATATGAATATAGACTTTACATGTAATTGTATAGGAAAAAGCAAATTTGTTGCCCAAGTATCCAACTTTGAGAAGCCCTGAAAAGAAAACAAAAAATATTATATCTCTAATTCTTTGATATTATGTAGAAAACATGTGGGGGTATAATGTCACCAAACGTCATCTCCAAATCACGTGATCCATAAGGTCAAATTCAAGGTCAAAGTAAAGGTCAAGAGGTCATGAAAACTTAACATGCTCATGCTTGAGAAATAATGGCAGATTTGGATTCCTTATGCAATTCCCTTTCCAAAAACACAAGTTTCAGCCAATTTGACCCAGGGGTTACTGATTTATGGTTGTTTGAAAGTTGAGGGTTTCGCTCATTTTGACCGAAATCGTCGACAATGCGCGCGCCGTATCGCGAAAAAGGTAAGTCCGATGAATTTTTAATTTTGAAATTTGAGCTTGTTGAGCAAAAGTTACCCTATAAACCAAATTTGAGCAAATTTGAAGAGGGTAGGGTTAAATCCATTGGGTGATTTGACATGGAATGACCCCACTGTGAAATTTTAAATTACATTCCAATGGTTACCAATTTTGAAACAGGTTTACTTTGAAAACGCTGTGGCCTGGATTGGATGTTAAAGGGACACTAAGAGATGTGTTGGGGGCAGCGCCCTCAATTATGATAAAAACTGAGATTAGTTTATTTTTATAATTGTATTACATGTATGAACTTACACCTATAAGGATTAAGAAAAATCAGCTCTTTTTGTACAAGAAAACGTCGATTCAAAAAATGCTTATCCCGCGGGACCAGCATTTTACGTCCAACAGTATCCCCGTGCAGTACGCGTGATACATAACGCGAACCATATTTGCATAGAGGGCGTTTTTCAATAAATAGCGATGATATTGTTTAAATCTAGTTTTGCTGTGTTTTTTGTTAGTAGAAACAACAATAATGGCGATTTTTAATGTTCATCTTGAATTCTGAAGTAAATTTTTAAACATTTAAACTTTTCAACATCACTTAATGTCCCTTTAATGTACATTGTATGATTGCAATTAAGACTAAGTCAATCATTTTTTTTTCTTCTATCAAGCCTTTTCAGTTGCAAGAAATGACAAGCTGATAATAACATTCCAGCCTACCCCACATAATATACCGACCAGTTTATCTTTTCTCAGTTAATCTCTTTATATGACTAGTATGTGATTTTAAACCTATACTGGTAATATTATAGTGATTATTACTGAGATTCGATACCTCATCTATAGTATCTTGGATGATATGCAAGGCTTTTATACAAGTACAACTGTTTGTCATGAAGGACGTGTCTGTTGGCTTAGGAAAATACTGGTGAGTAAAACCCTCTTGCTTTTGGTAGATATTGGTAGCACTTCGAATTAAGTTAACCTCAATGCCTCAATGAAATTCAATCTTTGAATTTCATGTCTGATGCATTGCATAGTAACCACATTATTTATTTGTGTTTTAACAATTATATTGGTTTGGTCATACATTAGGTCCAAAAAATTAATGGTTTGCTTGTCCATAGATTGTCCAAAAGTTGGGTCTGTAGGTTGGATTTTTAAAATTTATTTATTTTTAAATCCTGTATCAAGTATCAATACGAACACTCACAAATAACAATACACATTGCAAAAGACAAATATCTCAATGTTAAAAAAATGGTGTTTCAAAACATGTTTTTCTTCCATTTTTATGATATTTTGTTTTTTGAAAAGAAAAGGGGGAAAAAAGGTTTAAAACGTCACGGTCGGGACCGTAGGAGACGGTCGGTCGGATTTAGACAAGCAAACACTTTTTTGTGTTGAGCCTTATCATGACCATTTGTACAGGCATGGTACATTACTAACTCTATCAGTTGCTTTCTGATTGGTTTGAACTGTGGCCCTGTGAAAAGTCACAGATTCATGTAGACTCTTCCATAATTATAACAGGGGTGGTATGACTATGGACACCAACATTTAATAATAATAATAACAGGCATTTATATAGCGCCTTACATCGAAAGGATCACAAAGCGCTTAACAAAATAACAATAGCATATACAAAATATGAATGCACATAGAAAAACACAGGAGTAACCATCAAATGATGGCTATAATATAAAATGTTATACAGTATACAGCAATACACTAATCAAGAATAATGCAAATACAGTACATGAATATTGCACACACAAAAATAACTAAATATCCTGGTTAAAAAGATGAGTTTTCAAAGACGATTTAAAAGTTCCGACCGTCTTAGAGTTACGGATATGTAAGGGGAGATTGTTCCAGAGTTTTGGTCCAGCAATACAGAAAGCCCTGTCCCCGTATGTTGCAGTGGCACTTTTAGGGACTACAAGGAGTTTACGGCTACCAGAGCGGAGATTAGCAGACGGACAGTAAGGGGTAAGAAGCTCCTTGATATAGTCGGGTGCAGAGTTGTTGAGTGCTTTATATACAACTAGAACAATTTTAAAAATAATGCGTTTCTTAATTGTAAGCCAGTGTAGATCGATGAGGACCTGGGTGATATGCGTGCGTTTATTGACACCAGTCACAAGTCTCGCAGCTGAGTTTTGAACTCGCTGCAGTTTGGATATGAGTTTGTCAGGGAGTCCGTAGAGTAGACAGTTACAATAGTCCAGCCGTGATGTAACAAAAGCATGGACAAGCCTTTCTGTTGATGCATGGTCAAGGTATTTGCGGACCTGTCCGATGGCACGTAGGGCGTAAGTGGCATTCTGACATACTCTGTTGACATGAGAAGTCATTGTTAGGTGACGGTCAAAGATGACTCCAAGGTTGCGCACTTTTTCGGAGGGCGAAATGTCGGAATCCCCGACGGTGACCGCATCAACCGGAGTGGTTGAAATAAATCGAGAGGTGATATGAATGACCTCTGTTTTCTGGTCATTTAGTTTGAGTTTGTTGGCCAGCATCCAGCTTTTGACGTCCGAAAGGCAATGCTCTAGTCGCTCAAGCTTTTCAGCCCTATCAGATGCATCAAACGAACAGTACAGCTGTGTGTCATCAGCGAAAGATAAAACGTTTATTCCGTGGTCTGATATTTTACCATTAAATGTTTTATGATGACCTTTCTTATGTAAAGTTATTACTGACATACACCCCCTTGGTTAAAACATAAATACTGGAGAGGAATGAATTGTATAGTAGGTAAGATACTGAGCTTTCTTTCTCTCCCGCACTGTTGGACCTGCAAGACGTGATTCTCATCTGCTTACCACACCAGTTACACTTGCAGCTTGAAGTTGTTGAATGCACATAGAGCAAAAGTTAATAGGTTAGTTTCTTACAGTTACTCTAAAGTATTCTATATAAGTATTTTATATGAAGGGATGGGTTTTGTTTTGTTTTTGGTATTGGAATATGATTTAATTCATGAATCATTGGCTTTGTATGATACCAGTTACATGTAGGTGACTAGAATATGGACATATTCTTGTTCTCGGTAAAATCTTTTCTAACAATCAAAGTTTATATGCAGCAGACACTATCTCTGATTTAAAGATGGGTTACTCGATTATAAATATAATGTAGTATACTTTATCAGTTAGTACAACTAATGTGTTTTAATATTTGCTGACTTGGCTCTTTTGAGAGAAACAACAACAACGCAATTACATGATGAGTAAGGCCATGGTAAGGCCAACCCCAGGGTTCTTGTTGAACCACATAAGAGATTCAACCCAAATTCAACCCATACCCATGTAGAACAGAAAATAACCATGTAGGAATATCGGGTCCCTTCACGTAACTTTTTACCCCCCTCCCCCCTCGAGTTACGTACGCAATAAATGGCGAAATTTTATTTTATTTAAAAAAATCCCGCCTCTCATCCCAAGATCGCCATTTAAGGTACGTACGGTTATATTTCGACCCCCCTCCCCCCCTCTTACGTACGCTTTGTACGTAACTGAAAATGGCGAAAATTATGGGCGACCCCTTAGGCCTTCACATTTTGAAATATTTCCAACTTCTGAAGGGGTTGTGTCCCCTAAATGTTCCAAGCTTCCTTTTTTTATGTATTCCTGGTTATAAAACTTACAGGCCTGGGTCATCCCATGGTTGACGGCCTACATGTTACTTATTTAAAAAGTGTTACCAAATATAATTTAACAAATGTATTCTATGTAGCATGTGCAGCCCATCTATCCATAAGGCATGGTCAACCCACATGGCTGAGACAGTCTGATTTGGGCGGGACATTTTTGGAGGGAAACCAATCATGTTTCCCGCCAATATTGAAATATCATTATGATTAGTTGAATTTATCACATGATACCCCGATTAAATTTCAGATGATGAATGTGTAGAAAGTTGTCATTTTATAAACATAATTCACTTTCTGACCATGAAGATATCCCTGACCTGCAGCAATACTGCCTGCTTGCCCCATGTATTATGCACATGTTTTGACATTTATTACCCTACCAAAAGATCATGATCATGGGAGGTGTTTGTGAGGTCTACAGTACAACAGGTCTTAAACATTGTTTAACATTGTGTATTATCATCTTTAATATGCAGCAATTACATGTAGTTGAAACAGGCATATTGGGAGAGCACAAGGCACAAAGTGTTGTAAAATAAAGGGCATATCATTATGATTTCTTTTCTTCATTTAACACACTCTATCTCTGAGTTTTTCCATATGAATGGAATAATTTTTGTCACAAGATTGAGTTTTCTGTTGGAGGATTATTAAAGGTAGATGACCCGATCACATTTCCGATTTTCAACTTGAAGTTTTCTATTCTACATGAAAGGTCATCCTTAAAAACGTTGTGTCCCAAAATTTGAGATGCATAGCTATTATGGTTCTTATTTTAGACGCACAAGATGCTGTGAACTGTACCCATTGAGTAGTACACAAACTATATCGGTGGTATACCACCATTCGTGGTAATTCAACGCTATTTCGTCGATTTCTCTGTCATTATACCGAATTAGGCCGTCAAATTTCAGTATGATGATGAGAAAAATACGAGCTTTCATATGATATGAAAATCTCCGTATGTTTGAAATAATTCTGTGTTACGAAAATGTGATCGGGTCATCTACCTTTAAAAGAGACAAGGTGACTTTTTATTATTAATTATCTTTTATTTTCTTTATTTTGAAACAAGTTGTCGCAAAAATTCAACCCCCTCTAGGACTCCGCATTTAATTATTGTCCAAGTATGATCAATTATTCGATACCCAAGTAATAATGCAATCATGTTCTATGTTTATACATCATCATAGTCTATGTAATGATTAATGTCAGAATTAAGGTAGCAAATGAAGTTGATGAAAGTTGTTTTATTCGATGTGCCTCACAAAATGGGGTGCTATCACAAAGTGGGTGTGGCTATCATCCTCGAATTTTTTAGAAGCTTCGATCTCAGCAATGACCGTCTGCGTGTAGTGACACGGCCTGGTAAGGTTTGTCAGCACCTAAAATATCTGCATTCAAAAATATTTTTAAAAAAACAGGTTTTTTTCTCACAATTATCAATATCACCTTATACCCTCTACCCCATCTTAAATTTCTGATCAAAACCGTCCCATGAGGGAAAAAATAATTAAAACCACATTCCATGTTTTATGATTTAACATTTTTAGTCTTCTATCAAATATAGTTCATCCCATGAAATATCACCGCTTAACTAAACAATAGTGCGAATTCCATTTTTGCCATGAACAAGAATTGGGTTTTCAACTGAATACAGGGTGTCTCAAACAAATTTACAACGCACCATTAGGCGATCATAACTTTCTAATTAAGTATCTGAATTTTACAATTCAAACGGTAAAATGAGGCCAAATTAGTTTTCTACAATTGGAAGAAAACAGCGTTTAATTTTGTAATTACGGAGATATCTGTGATTACATTAGAGTAGTCATGGAACACTTCCATCCAAGTTTGCATAATTTGATAAATTTTCACTTGCGCGGCTGGTTACTTAGGTTCATCAATGACCAATAAGCCAGCACTGTTTAATACTATGATAAAAAATAATAATTTGTGATCTAAGAATACTGAATAATCGATCATAATACTCATAACACCCAGAAACCCAAGTGCAATACAACTCATTAATACAGAGAGAGATATGACCATACTCTTTTAATGTAAACAAAACATTTATTTGGTTTTCAATTGCGATACTAATAATTTGACCATCATGCTCCAAAGGCCAAAAAAAAAAAATGACATGAGAGACTGAAATCTATTGCAGTCTGTGGATTTTTTTTCTTCTTTTCAATTTGTCATTTGTTTGGCCAACAATTGGGATTTTGCAAGATTTTTTTGAGAAAATTGAAAAAGAAAAAAATACTAGATATAGATTGGGATCATAATCACGGATATTAGTCGAGGGTTCGTTGACCTTTGACCTTTTTATCATATGACAGGACGGATCATATATGGCGGACAATTGTCAAGTAAGAGTGTCAAATGTAGGTTTACCTAATCCGACAGTACCAGCGAGGTCAGAGCTGGCATGGTACTGTTGAAAATTGACAATTTTTCTGACCTATAGTGACCCTTTGTTGACCTTTGACACCAAGATAATGATTGACTTTTTTGTTGTCTTATCAATGCCTACAAGATGAAACAAATTTGGTCAAAATCGGAGCATGTCTTACATGTTACCCCTGTTTAGGTCAATGACCTCTAGTGACCCCATATAACATGTAACTTTTATTCGCTGAACAACCTATGGTCAGGTTATTTAAGTTGGGCATCCAAAAAAGGTGGAATATGCACATTTTCGGTAACATTTGACATTGGTTTTCTAAATAAAGTACTGTTATAAGCAAAGCAGATATGCAAATTTGGGCTTATGAAAGCCCAATTATCCCTCTATCAGTATCAAGAGAAATAATATCAAATATGCATACCAATTGATTACTACAGCTAATTAAACACAATTAGTCAGGGTGGAAGGGGTGGTTGGTTGTTGCGTGTGTGTATTTCCAATGGAGATCGCATTTGTAAACGATTCTAAAATATTCAAATGCTGGTGCTCTTAAACTAATCATACAAATTAGGTAAAACATTTAAATGAAGCTTAATCAATTTGTGTAACTCGTTAAACATAATTAGTCGGCATGGTGGAGGTGGGGATGATAAGGTTGCAAATGATATTCAAATGAGCTTTTAGTAGAAATTGCATAGAGAACCCACATTTTCTGTAAAAATAGTCATGATGTTGAAGTTTACAGTCACTATCATGTCTGTATTTAGTGTAAAAAAACCTAATTAAATCTTAATATAAATGGATGTGATTAGGGTAATCCTGGATCGGCACATTAACCTATAATAGGGTTTTGCATTTCAAAATGTATGATTTATGAAATTCATAAAGTTGATAAGGGTTGTCATCTTCAACCTCACTTAAATTGTCCATTACACTGTACAATCAATCAATCTAATATGTGACCCGTCACATCAAAATGGACATGTTGGAGGCCGGAGTCAAATCTGAGGTATTGGTATGACTTAAAAGAGAACATTTTAAACTTTGAAATGACACCATGTTAAAGGTAATCACACTTTGGGAATCACAAGATATGATTTGAAAAAGCATATTTTTTTCTATTATTTTCTTTATATTTCACCAACTATATTGGCCTCTATCTCAAAACTGTGTTTGCCGACAACATGTCCTTTTTGATGTGACTGGTCACATATACACATGGAAAAAAGTATCGCACCACTTTTTTTTCTTTGAAAAGTGCAAATGTGGCCTCGAATTTTGCCACCATGGTGTGATATTAAGGATCATTTGTTTGCGTAAGCTGTCCAACAAAATGTTGTGCAATAAAAGGGCCACATTTGAGTTTGTGACGTAATCGATGTAATGTTTTTTCAAGGCCAAGGGGAAAATGCATGATTTTGTCCAGAAACATTCATGAAACAAGTTTGGGTATAACGCGATATTGAATAGACTTTAAAAACAGTCATTATATTAGTCACCGTTGATTTTGTTTTTGTTTATTTGACCTAGGTCAACACCTACGCAATATTGCTTTTGTCATTTGAACTTCTTTAAAATTTGACCTATTTTGACCTTAGACCCCATAACCGTTGGGCGTACGAAAAAGGGAGTTTTTTGGTTTAATTTGACCCCAGATGACCTTTGACCTTGGAATACTTAATTGTGTTACCAAAGATTACAACTTTAGAGATAATCATCGGGCCTCTCAATATCGCGTTATACCCAAACTTTTTTCATGCATGTTTTTGGACAAAAACATGCATTTTCCCCTTGGCCTTGAAAAATCATTACATCGATTACGTCACAAACTCAAATGTGGCCCTTTTATTGCACAACATTTTGTTGGACAGCTTACGCAAACAAATTATCCTTAATATCACACCATGGTGGCAAAATTCGAGGCCACATTTGCACTTTTCAAAGAAAAAAAAGTGGTGCGATACTTTTTTCCATGTGTATATAATGTTACAATGAAATGAATCAATGTATTTTTAACCTATGAAGATTACATTTTTACCACCCTGTATACATGTACTAGCCTGCTGTGTAACAGTTCAAACTAAATATTATTTAGCCTTTTATGCCCTTGAATAAAGGTCTAACACATACTTGAAACACAGGCCTACTTCTATAGCATTTTCATTCTGTATACAGTCTAACCAATCAAGTCAATAACACCCTGACACTGACAGTGAATTATTTTAAATTTTGAAACACCCTGTATAATCTTTTTAAAAAATAACTCCTAATTTTGATGGGGTATATTTTTTCATGTAGGAAAACAATCCGTCATCAAATTTCAAAAGTTATTGATATACGTTTGGTGTATTTTGAGCTACTCTGAATATAGTTAGCTATTTTCTATAATTAATGAGCGTAATAATGTTTATTTATGCACACCCTGTATAGTATTACTGTAACTAAGAAACTCCACAAATAATACATTTTTGGAAAGGGAAAATCATATGCTTTCTCATCAATAGGTTAGATTTTAATTTATACATACTGGGAAAAAATGTGAGTCCTTTTAAACAGTTAAGTATTTCATTTTGTTACACCATATATGATTTTTTGGCCACCCTGAATATCAGGTTTAAATTAGTGCCATTAAAATCCTTAGTATATCAGCTTTCCAAGGTCTGTTACTTTCATGGTTATACATGCTTTAGATCAGGCCTTCTCAAATGGTGGCACGCGCGCCACTTGTGGCGCATTGCATCAGTCCGAGTGGCGCGCAGAAGGGCGCATGGAGACAATAAAAAAATAAAAAATAAAAAATGAATAAGAAAAAGAATAAGAAATATATCCCCAACTTCAACCAGATCGAAAGAAGCATTGAAGAGCCACTTCAGCCACTAACTGCAGTGGGATAAGTCATGATAAGTCATAAGTCATAAATCAACATCTCTGTATTTCTTGTATGATATTGCATGCAAATATAGCTCTCTTAGCCTCTTAAAAGGGGGGTAAACCCATGCATAAGGCCCCCACCCGTTTTTCGCTCCGCTCGCTACGCTCGCAGGGATAGAGGCGCTTCTAGATCACTAACATCTCAAAAGTGGTGCTTCACCAAAATCTAATTGAGAAGGCCTGCTTTAGATGAACTTTCCTTGTGATATAGTTAATAGGGTGCCAAGAGAGGTGATTTTCACCAAATTGCTAAATGTGCACCGATTGTGTACCAACTTGGAAAATGTGACCCTATATGAACATGGATACAATTACAAGGAATCTTTTGATCAATTCTGATAATCATGGGTCATTTCCTCCCGAAAAAATATCATTTGACATTATGAGTGCCTGGAGTTTACATTTTGTAATGGTCATCTTGAATTCTGAATTAAATAAATCAAAATTTAAAAAAAATCAACATGACATTGTGCCCCTGAAAGTTGGCCATAAAAATTAGGCTTTATCCTCAAATGTAATAATTGAATGTGATACATGCTAAAGATGCTCAACATTTTGATGTTTTCCCTGGTGACCTATATCATACAAACCCAATGTAATATAAGGCATTATTTCAATGTTAGTTAAAATATTTTCGTCAATCTTAAGTGAATCTGGGGTGATTCAGTAACATAAAGTAAAGTAACCTAAGGTAAAGTAATGTTAAGTAAAGTAACGTAATGTAAAGTAGCATAACGTAATGTAAAGTAACGTAAGTTCCAGGGTCTTGAAATACCCCCTATTTGACGGTGATTTGCGGACAATTTAGCTAATTTGATCCCCTTTTTCGCATAAAACGGCGGACATTTGGGCTGAAAATAACCCTATTTTTAGCTCAGCCTACTACAGTAGGATGAGGCTCTTGTTATCACGTTCGAAAGGTCAGTGATAGCATGGTGAATGGCAATAGTTTCTAAACGCTAGGAAGTAAAAATGGCCCAGAAAATGGCAATTAAGACAAAACAGATAAAACATTTAAAAAAGTGACTCCACATATCTTCTAGATATGTTACGATACAACATATGAGATGCATTTCCTGACGTTTTTCACTTGCGTTAAAATGTTATTAAAGGTTTAACCAAAAAACTAGGGTGTCTTGAAACTCGTCCAGGTCAAGCAAGCACCTGCAAGGCAAGTCATTTATCACTATCATTATTCAAAGAAGATTTCTTGATGTACCCCATAATGCTTAGCGCCCCTACAGTATTAGCAGGGCTTAATATCACCAGAACAAACAGTGTCACACATGTGTTAAAGTAATTAACAACTGAAGGTCATCTGGTCATGTGATGAAAGTGAAGCATCCTGGGGTGCATTAAGAAATTGTTGATCATTATTTGAGCTTGTGTCAAATTCAAAACAAACAGGAGTTCCTTTAGGCCAAGAATACTTTTTTGTTTGTTTGTCCACATCCGACCGACCGTGTACCTTGGTGCCGACCATATTATTTTTTATTTTCTATTATTTTTTTAAAATAACTTTTTTTTGAGCAATTTAAATGGCCAAAAGGACCGTCTTATTCCTAATTTCGTACGCTGTAAGCTGATTTCAACATAATATAAAACCTTTTTTTTGTTGTTAGTTCGGGAAAAAATAGGTTTAGTAATACTTTCACGTATATATATCTAACAGAACATCACCACTATGTTATTTCACTTTTTGCAAATTTTCTATCATAATAAATGGCGGCGACCGACAACATGTTCACGGTATCTGCGCATTGCAAATTTGTTACAAAAAATACCCTTTGACCGAGTGTTGCAACCAGTACTACAATATTGCAACTTTATACAGACAATCTGTCCGAGCAGGATTTCAATTCTAACAAACTCATGAAAAAAAGTTCAATACTATCAAAGTGATGTGTTTTGTGTTTGGATGACTATCATTCACAGTATTCATGCCAAATTTATATTCCCAAATACAATATCCATATTTTTTGGACCTCTATGGACAAACAAACATTTTTTCTTTGTTGCCTTATACCACTGCCTGTCTTCAAAAGCTTGCCCAAACAAACAATTGTTACTGTCACACTCCTGAATCAACATATCAATGGACAATATAATGACTGTTTATCAGTCAATCCACCAGCAGACAATGTGTGCTACTGTAAAAGCCAATATTTTCGTGTACAGATATTTTCGCACATTTTGATATCATAGACATTTCGCGAATTGTTTTTTTCGTGGGTGACCTTCTGGATGCACTGCATGAATGTTGAAAACATTATTTTGGCGTGTCATAATTTTCGCCAAAATAAAACCGCCAAAATTTCAGCTTTTACAGTATATCAATAGCTACACTGTATTATAAAATTTCGGCCATGACCTTGTTGTGAAGTGTTGGTATAGATAAAATTACAACTGTTTAATATAATAATTAAATAATATTGAATGGAATCATGGAATTATGATGGTCAAAAGTACACAGATGAAAAAATCCTGGTGTTCTCTCTTCGTATTCAGAGGGGTAACACATGATTGTTCCAGGATCTTGAAATACCCCCTATTTGAAGGTGTTTCGCGGACAATTTTGCCAATTTGACCCCCTTTTTCGTACTAAAAGGCAGACATTTTGCCTGAAAATGACCCCCCTTTTTCACCATTCCAAGGACACTTTATATATAGTCCCACTATTTGCGTAAAAACGAGGACATTCTATTTTATTTTCTTCTTCGCGTACATAAACCTCTACAAAAAACACCCCTAATTTTGTTAAATCGCGGACATAGGTTTCAAAATGACCCCTTATTTTTGGAAAACATGGACAAAGCTTCAAAAAACACCCCTAATTTAGGGAAATCGCGGACCAGGGCAGGAAAAAGAGGGCAAATCGGCTAAGAGTGGTTTTTTTTAGAGTATTAGGCATTATACAGCCAATATTCCATAATATGAAACATGGCATCAATTGGACCTTAATTTTCCAAAAAGCTTAAAGGGCACAGGAAAAGGGATGATAATCCTGCTACAAGTCTTTGTGGGACAAGAGCTTTTGTGGGACATTCCATTACAATAAACAGGGCCAGAAAAATGAACACGCCACAAATGACATCATTTGTGGTATATTGATTACCCGGGGTGCTCAGTGGTCATTACAAGAGGGGTATCATGCGTGTCCAAGAAATCACGTAATTAGGGTATCAAAATATTTTGAGTACTGGTTTAGGGTATTGGAAATACTGATATTACTTATTGTGCCATACTTGTTTAGGGGTGCTTTTTCACGTTAACACGATTACGTATTTAGGGTACTTTTTGAAAGTCCTTGGACGCGCATGATACCCCCTTGTAATGACCACTGAGCACCCCGGGATTGATTATCAGTGAGTATCATGAATAGATTTAAACCAGTCACCTGGAATTTTCTTTTCATAGTACTCACAGAGCTATCAATAGTTCCACAATTGATGTCATAATCAACTAGCACATATATTGAATGCTTTCTGGTCCCTCCTCGTAGACTTGACTCAAATCACACCACTTGTATTTGCATTGCATGTGCCCTTTAAGGTTCTATGGGGGGCCGCCCTCTCCGCGTAAATCCAACTTTGTCAAATTTCTCTTGCAGGGAAACCTTGCATCTTTTCCAGCCCTGTCGCGGACATAGCTTCAAAAAGCACCCCCAATTTAGGAAAACCGTGGACATGGTATGTTCGCGGAATGTCCGCGGACATGATACAGAAAACCGCCCTTTTCCGCGAGTTTTGGAACGATCATGCGTACCCAAAGTCAATGTTGACTGAAACCACCGGGGCAAAAATGTACCTCAATCGTTCCAAAAGTAGGTGTAAAGTCAAAAAAAAATTGCACAGTTCTTGACTCACAAAAGTCTTGTTGGTTCTTTCTCATTTCTCGCCCCCAATATGAATAACCTAGCTACGTCAAAAAAGTTCAGAAACCCAAAACTGCAAGTTGGCCACCCCCCAGGCCCCAAGTATTTCTGAACACTCCCTAAACGGCTATATCTTGCCTCACGTCCCGTACTATTAGTTATCCCCTGCATGTTCACACAATACGGAAAAATACCTATGGTTTGGCATGTCATATCACATGAGGCCGCATGCCGAATGTGATATGGCACAAAACATGTCTGGTTAGGTTATATGCAGATCATTTATTTTATGGCGTGGGTTAGACCTTTTTGCGGTATATTTCGGCCTCAGAATGTAACAGAAATCGACTCGGTTGCATTTAAATCATCCGCCATTTTATTCGTATTTTAAGCAACTCTTCCACAGACGCAAAGCAATCGCTTTACACGTAATATCATTTCGCACCATCTGGTAACGCAGTTAATCGACGATATGGGAATATATCGTGTGGTTTGACTTGTTGTTTACACGATATGGATCAGATTTCATACGTGTTAACCAATGAGATTGAAGTATGTACACTTACTAAACGATAAAGAATAAATCGTGTATAGCTACAACATATTTTAATTGGTTTGAGCATGCGCACTTGAGTTACGGGACGTGTAGCAAGACATTGCCCCCTAAACTATCCTTGGGGATCGGCAGAATTAAAAAGTGCACATTAAGTTGAAATATCCATTGAAAGTTCTGAGTAAAATGCTGAAAAGTTGCAGAATTCGCCAGTGTAGGTAGGCATAATTTAATTTACCAAGCCAGTCATGCCAGTGGGTACTGGATATAACAGACTATAAAATCTTTTGTTTGTATGTACTTATGATGTATCGAAATGAGGGCCTGCTTGGAAAGCAGTGCAAGTCACTGAAGCAGGTATATTAGTCTCAGATATTACCCTCAATAAAGAAAGCATAAATAAAATAATAAAAATCTAGAGGCAATGTAAAAGCTCATCAGAGTCCTAAAATGATGTATTTGAGGTTTATTTACATTGTTTTTTGTGTCTAATTATTTATTTAAACATTCATATGTCAAAGGTCACCTATTAAGGTCACCTTTTATGGTCAAATGTCATCTGAGGTCAAGTTGTAAAATAAGCGGTAAACATATAAAAAATGATAATTTTTGTGCATACATTATTATGTTTTGAGCTGTTCAAGTGTGAATGACATTGGATCCAAAACTTTATAATGATAAAATTGGGTGATTTACTGAGTTTTAAAAATATTTTTAAAGAAAACACCTCATAGCTCAACCAATACATTATGGACCTAATCTATCCAATACATGAAATTGACAGCTTGTCACTAATGGACAGGGATAGCGCTGGATCAAAAATGTTATAGGTCTCATGACTTTTTTCAGGACCCTGTAGGACTTCAAAAAACAAATTTAAGGGGTCCCCAACCATAATTGAGGGGTCCTGAAGTTTGGGTATTTGAAAATTTTACATTTTTACAGACAGTTTTAATGAATTTATATTGTGAGCAAAGGATGGATATGTAATTTACAGAATTTCTTAAGGTTTCCATTTCCATACATCGTCAAATTTAAGGGGTCCCTTCAATTTTGATCGGGACCCGCAGTCTTTCCAATTAGAGATCTGACGCGTCACTACAAGAAAGTGAGAGGTCTAGGACGCGCAGACGTGTCAGAATGCGACCCCTGCTAATGGATACATGAAATTTATAGTTTGTCGCTAGCTGAGCTTCTGCATCATTGATGCTCTCGTTTCACCATTTCAAGGACACTTTCTTGGAAATTTCCCTTTTTGCGTAATAACAAGGACACATGTGATTCAAATTATCCCTTTTCCTACATGTATAATAGGGACAATTTGATTTTGTTGTTTTTCTTTTCGCAGACTTAGCCTCAAAAACATTCATAGTATTTTGAAATCATGTACATAGTCTCCAAAAACCACACTTTTTAAAACGCGGACATACAGGCTGTCCCAAAATGATTAGTACCCATCGATGCCCAACGTTCAATAATTTTTGTCATCATCAAAATCGATGGGATTAGGTCCGTTGTTTTTACATCATCTTTGTCATACCGTACTATTTCATTAGAATTTTAGATCATGAATATCGGATTTATCAAACTCAAGATACACTCCATTATGTAAAACATGGCGATTTCACCTTTTTGACAAAGTGCTAAAAAATTGTGTGCTATTACAGCTTGTTTGACAGAAACTTGTGTAATCTCATAATCTCTTGTCTACTCAATATAATCTGGGGTGTCTTTCTGTTGTAACCGTTATTAGTTATGGGTGTTAAAATCATTAATAATAATTCTTCTCCTTAGGCCTAGTAAAAAAATTAACATGTTTCCCGTCCCCGCCCGCCTCCTTTTTGGCCGCCGCCTCCTATTTATTACTATTTACTATTTCCGAAAATTCTGTAAATTTTTTTGTTGATCCTTTGCCCATAGGAATGGCAGGTGTAATAGAAATGCTGTATCATTTCATAGCATGTTCATGCCATTCATGACACGGAATTATGGACATGGCTTCTCAATTGAAATAGTATGGGGACCAATTATACATGTAGGCCTACATCCTTTCGATCAATGATGTTTTGTTCCTCATTCAACCTGAAAAATGAAGAAAACATAAATAAAACAATGTGTAGTTGGCTCTATATATTAGGTAAACCTTTTCATATTTTTATTCCTCTGGCAATTAAAGTGGAAAATCCTGTTTAGGAGTGTCTGCAACATTGGTCACTTTCGACTTGGTGGCCATCTTGAAAAAAATAGCAAAAAATGGGAAAATAGTAAATAGTAAGACCCTCCCTCCTCCTTTTTTTAAAAAGTCCGGACGGGAAACATGTAATTTGTTTTACTATGCCTTAATTCAATTTAATGGGTAAAAGAAGTTTGTCACACTTGAGTGACCGCATGCAATGTTTTATTTGACAAGTGTTTAGGGACTTCTTAATAAAGTGGTGTTTGGTGAATCACCAGTGGCTTAGATTTCATTTTCACATGGATTTCGTGAGGTTAAACACTAATAAGGGACTATATAATTTAATTTTTACCAAGTTTGTAGGAAATTGCATCCCCAAAATGAAAAGAAGTCTAAGTCACTGCTAATTACCCACAATCACATCTTTACCGGTTTAAATGTCCCTCAAGTTTAGCCTCAAAACTAGCTCATTATAGAAAACAAAGCTTGGGGTCGCTCATGCGTGACGATCCATTTTTACTCTTCAAATTGAATCAAAATGAACAAGTATTAATGTTTTGAACAACAATATGATACAACAGCAGTTTAAAATAGAAAGGAACCAAATATATTAGCAGACAAGAGATTACGAGAATGTATTAGTTTCTTTCAAACAAGCTGTTTAAAAACACATTTTTTGGCACTTTGCCAAAATGGTGAAATCACCATGTCTTACACAATGGAGTGTAACTTCATTAAAATAAGTCCGATATTCATGATCTAACATTTTAAGAAAAGGGTACAGTATAGCAAATACGATAGAAAAACAATGGATCTAATTTTATTGATTTTGATGATGACGAAATTTATTGAACTTTGGGCATCGATGGGTACTAATCATTCTGTACAGCCTGTAGCTTCCGAAATGACCCCTAATTTTTTGAAATCGCTGACCTAGCTTCAAAAACACCCTTATTTTAGGAAATCGCGGACATGGTACAAAAATATGCCCTTTTCTGCGATTTTTGGAACGATCATGTGTACCCAAAATCAATGTTGACGGAAATCACCGGGCTTAAAAGTTGTCTTGTGAATGTTTTAAACATTTTTGAAGACCTATTTGTTTATTTAGAATAAACATACCACAAATATGTATTTAGAAGCCATCTGTGGCCTTCTATGAATTTGTTGAATTTCAATAGGATCTTCATCGAAATTCAAACTGCTATCAATTCCATGAATTTTACATAAAAAATATTGCAAATTAAGCTACTTTTTGCTGGTAGTTAGTAGGGGAGACGGGGTTAATAGGAACGCTTTTTACAAAAACAGCTGTAGTTTCAAACAAGTTTTATTCAAAAACAGCAACCATACCAGTTTATAATAGGTACACATGTTGGATACAAATGTAGCTCATAAAATTACTAAATTTATTTGTCTTTACTTAGATAATCCACATAAAACATGACCATGTCAAGTGTTCCAACTTACCCAATCTCTGGGGTAAGTTGGAACATAGTATGTGGTAAATTGAAAAAATACTAAATTCCGTGGAAAATAGGCACTTACTTACTTTATTACTGAAACAGTGTCTTAAATATGAGTTTTAGTCACAACAGGATTTCCAAGCACTCTGACCCATAAACACAACATGCCGAAATAGAGGGGAATACCATAAATATTTGTACAGTGTTCAGATTCATTTTTGGAGCATTTAATAATAATTTTAATCAGAAACCTTATACACTAGGCTAACCAAATATTAAGACAACTTTAAACAAGTAAGTTTTAGACAACAAATTAATTTTATGTTACCTATGGGCAATGTAAAAATGTGTTCCAACTAGCCCCACACCAAATGTTCCAACTAGCCCCGGCAGGCCATGTGACACTTGTATTAAACTTAATGTAAAAAACAGAGGCTACTGTACCATAATTGTTCAACCTAATTTTGTAGCTTAGTACTAGATCCTACTATACCCAAAATATAGTCAACTTGATCTATAAACATTACTTAGAAAATATACAATTTCTAAAAGTTAAAAAATGTACTCAAGAGGTGAAAAATCAAACATACCTGTCTCACTTCAACAGCAGTGTAACTTCAATGCTGCATTAAATATGGTGGATGGCTGTTGCTAAGGGCCACCACTAGAGGGCAGTTTTTCAATAATTCAGTCAAAGCTCTAGGAAAAAATCTCAATGTTCCTACTTACCCCACGTTCCTACTTACCCCCATCTCCCCTACATATGTTAGCATCACGTATGTAAAAGAAGACAAAAATCTGAAAAAGTTGAGGGCTCTCTCCCCGAAGGATCTATGTATGCACCTTTAACTAGTTGGAGGTAAAAAAGAATTGGCATCTCCCCCTTTAATTATTAGCCAATTGATTTAAGTTTTGTACCTGAAAATGGAACCTTGACACTTAAGTTTCAAAGAAAAAATGCACAAAATATCTTGAATTATTTGTAGATTCTAATTTCTATATTAAAAAAAGGTGCAATGAATTCTGGGATCGATGTTTCCAGATCTGGCAATCTGGTGTGGCTGCCGGATGCAGCAATTTGCCTGGAATGTCTAAAGATTTTGAATTTGAAAAACTTATGCAAAGCTAGTGGGGTGATTGGGGTCGACCTGGGGGATTTCAAGCGACTGCGTACCTACTTTTGGATCAATAACTATTGATCACGTTTAGCACGCCTAAGTTGGTGTAAATCGTGAATACTAGGTACGCTATCGCCTGAAATCCCCCAGGTCGAGTGTTTTTTGAAATGTTGCTAGATGAATCGTGTTGGCGCCCAATGATCTATAAGTCGTGGACATTATGTACATGTAGTCTGAAGTTTTATTAATATGCAAGGTATGTTTGTTTGGAATTCTGATTATCGGGGTGGGGGGGGGGGTGGAATCAACTATCACACTGCAGTAGCGTATATGGGGTGGCAGGCCTTCTGGCAGGGGGTTCACCCCCTTCCCCACGTTAAAATGTCCTCAAATTGATAGAATTTGTATAAATAACGTCTATGTTTATATACGTACGCGTATTGTATTGGTCTTTAAAATACCTAAAATTCATACCGATTTAAGTTTATTTTTTATAGCCACAAAAGCCAGATTTCGACAAGTCTGAACTCAGTCTATACCAAGCACTTCAACTGGCAACTTGAGATGATGGGCGCTCGCTCCGCCAAGGCCCGGGCCAAGGCCTCGCTCGCGCCTGCTTGGGGCGAGCCAACCCGAGCCAACCAGCAACATTGTTTTTGCTAGATACACTGTTGTGATATAACGTTACCGTTATAACCGGGGTTATAACATCGATTTATTACTATAATATAACAAACTTAATTCTATGCCAGACGGTATGAAATTATACCCGTTTGACATCACATTGTCAATGTACAGTCACATATTATAGGCCTACTGTTATGAAGGTAGCTGACTGCTGACATGATTATAGCTCACGCTTAAAGGAACTACTCGTGCCAAGTATCAGTAAACTGAATGGTTACTTTATTGGTGAAATTAACATATGAAAACTAGGTACGCTGTCGCTTGAAATACCCCAGCTCGAGTCTTTTCCGGCTAGTGGGGTGCTGCCAAATTCATCAGTTTTTGCGACAAATTGGATAAATAAACAAAAAAAAGCACCTTTTTTTCTGAAATTTCCACACACAAAAATTGAGCCTATTTTCAACATGCTGAGCCAAATTTTACTTGACACGTTGAAAAGAACACTGCACTGATTATAATTAAGAATTCTACCCACTTGATTCATGAATACACTATTCAGTCTTTCAACTGATTTGTAAATTGTGATCTGTTTGCCTAGTTTGCAGTTACTAAGACCACAATTCAAAGTCAGAGGAGAATCAGATGTGTTGGTAATAGTATCACCATGTCCATGTGTACCATGAAAGTGATGGTATGGCTTTTTCCTTGAGTTTTCCCAATTTTTCCATGATACTTGATATTCTTTTAATGTTTACAATGATCTATTACATAAATCAATTAATAGAAAAGGGGTATGAGCTATGACATCTTGGGAACTACAACTGCAATGATTGGATGTATGAAGAATTATAAATTATTTGTGAATTAAAATGCACACAATTTTTTTCCCTTGACTAGCCAGTACAAAACTCAGTAAATTGAAAAATGTTCATGCCTGGAAAATAAGACTCCTTTTAATAATTCGTGAACATTTTGTGTCAGGAAAATGTCATGCTTTACAGCAGGCATTCTCAAATGGTGGCGCATCAAGCAGGGCTCAAATTATATCGCGGCCATTGCCGCGATGCCCTCGCATCTGGCCGCGATGCCCTCGGATCAGTAAAAAATTCACGGCCATAATGGCCGTGCCCTATTTTTAACAGAGGCCGTGTGTGCCCTTGGTTTGGCCTTGGTGCCCCAGAACATGGCCTCGGTGCCCTTCGAAATGGTATATTCTTAAGGCCAAAGTGGCCGTGCCCCTAAAATGACGAAATTTGAGGCCTGGCATCAAGGCATCCTAAGTGGTGCGAGAGTGGTTAAAATTTGTTTTAAAAAAAATTATATCATGATATAGACTTCATAGGCCTATGACGGTCAGATGTATAAAGACAGCAATTTTTCGCGCGCATGTGCCCTCAAAAGGGTAATATTAGTTATTATGTTGCCAAGATACATGTGTTAACATATTTTGCGAAGGGAATTTTGCCATTGTAAATTCTAAAAAAATATGACCAAGTGGAGCTTCAACAAGTTGGTGACTAAAATGTGGCGCATCAGTAAATCTAGTTAAGAAAGCCTGCTTTACAGTATGTTGTAGCAATATTTTTGAAATTTTCCCATAAACCGAATCAGACAATTGGTTAATTTGGTTGGTGTCAGTTCCTAGTTTAGTTTAGAGATGGATAAAACCCTAGGGTGGTTATTTACATGTCACCATCTCTGTTTTCAGATTTTGCACCATTCAGGAATATTTTTGCAATTTCCCGGCCATAAACCGAGTCAGACGGTCAGTCAATTGGTTGGTGTCAGTTCTTAGTTTAGAGAGGGCTTTATAGGGCTAACACCCTAGGGTGGTAACATGTCACCATTCATATTTTGCACCGTTTGGTATTGACTGGGTTTGGGAATAGCCGGCCTCCCCTACTAGTAAAAGTTACCATTTGCTTTCTTGATGTGCCGACCTTGTAAACACTGCTTCTAGATCTGTTTGGTTTTTTTAAATTTTGAACTGTGTATATATTTAGTGCAAAAGAGCCAATTCATTGGAGTTTTGAGATTTATTTATGAATAAATTAATTCAAAATATGGTTTCTAGGAACAAATCAACTTAAAGGTATTTATGTGATCTTTCCAGGGAACGCCCTCAACATCGAAAAAAATTGAAAGCAGATTTTCTTGCAGATTTACATATCTGATCATAAATCATACATTCAAATCTGTGTATTGGAAATGCGACTTTTGAAAATGGGATATTTTCCTTTAAATGGTGCTAATCATGGTTTATCTTTGTTGTTAGGGGGCACATTTGGTATCAAATTATGCCTAAAAGATTCATCTAAATGCCTATCTAGCCTGTTTGGACAAACACAAATTGAAAGTTACTCGAAATGACATAAACAAAGTGGTATACTTTCTTTTGTTGAACCCTTTAATTAGGAATCAAATCGCTCTGTAACTTAGAATGTATGTATGATTTATGATCAGAAATGTAAATCTGCAAGAAAAACTACTTTCTAAAAAAAAAATCATGTATAGAGGGCGCTCTCTGGAAAAGATCACATAATATGCCTTTAATATTGATTTTAAACTTCAGTGTTACACTGACCATTTGTGAAGATAAGGCAAAAAAAACACCACCATGTTGAGCATCCTGGCTTTTTCCCAAAAAGGAAGGAGAGGCCCTTTTTATTTTTTATTTTTTTATTTTTCCTACTTACAAGCATAATTGCCCTAATTAGCGATTAACTTTGCGAACTTAAAAGAGGAGGAGGAGGAGGCCCTTTTTAATCTGTTTTATTTCTGGGTTCTGAGCGGTTGGTTACTACCAAACCTATTTGAAATACAAGGAAGATACACACTTGATACAAACAACTTAAACTCTGAAACATCTGAACAAAAAAAGTTATGACAGAAATAAAAAGTTGGTTTACTATGATATGCGCTCAACAACAGTTGCGCTCAACTGTATTCCATTAGTTGAGATGAGCTTGGCTTGCATCTTTACACATCCAGGGAATTTTATGGGGGCAATTTTACTCAACATTTTAATATTTTTTTATATTTTAATATTAAAATTTGACTTTATTATATTTGTACGATGATGTATCACTGCAATTTTTCTGAAGATGATTTGATGATCCATGAATTGCAACCTTTTTACAATGATAAATTCTTACAGGCACAGACTCTTTTCTTGGTAGCATTATGGTATTGGTAGGTTAAAGAAACATAGCATGAGTGTATGGGTAGGTTAAAGTTATACCAAGAAATGTTTTTTTGTTTTATTTTTTAACCATATTTACTTATTTAAAGATAATCATCCTCACAGTCCAAATCCAAAATTCTATACAATTCCGACAGTGTCTTTCATGCCAAATGAATCACTTCGGGGTTGAGATTTGCTGTTGAAAGCCAGTACAACCGCTAGCATAACTTCTGAATTCTGCACTTATTCTGTCCAGGCCCAGGATAGAATATTTTGAAACAACGTTTTATTGCACAAAGACTGCTAATTTTTCTTAATCTTTACAGCTGTAAGTGTCTGTACAGGGTAAGTCAAAATAGTCAGGTCCTGATTTCACCGATCTAAGGGATCCCAATGGATAAACAAGTGTAATTCGCGCCCTTTGAATAAGACTGTTTTTTGGTATCACAGCAATTACAAGAAAAGAGATTCTATTGTTTTTTGCAGTTATGTTTTTAATAATTTTCGTGCAATCAGAGATAGCCTATAACAAACATTATTGAATGTTAACAAAATATTGACCACAGGTTTTTTTAAACTTGGTATTTTAATCGAACTGATAAGAGAAGTCTGAGAGAAAAACAGATTTTACATCTTTGAGCAGTTTGTGCTTTGAAAACTTACCATGCCAATTGCATAGTCTATTTTTATGAACATGTATTCGATACTGAGTTATTACTGAGTTATATTATAATATATTTAAATACCTTGCATGCAATATCGTTTTATTTATCAGAGATTCAACAACAAAAACATGTTAGTTTGGTATAGTTTGGAACAGTTTACCGTGTGTTGTGTTGTATGAATAACTATATTAGTATTAACATCCACCACCAAACTTGGAACACTTTGGATTTAGCATCTTTTGGTAAATATGTTGTACATTTGGCGTGGAATATGATATTGTCGTGAAAACATCACCAGGTATGAAAAAGTATACATGTCTACTCTCATAAACAATGAAAATATTTACACATTTAGTATTTTTCCTGATTTTTTGAAAAACGGGACCTGACTATTTTGACTCACCCTGTATGTAATACAATTGTAGAAATCCCGTTTTTTATTCTAATTGAGGGCGCAGCCTTCAACACATCTATCTCTTAGGAAACTTTAAGGATACATAAAGTAAGGGCGTGGATATGTTAATGGTACATGGCGAGGTAAGGGTGTGGGTAGGTTAAGGGTATTTATGGTAGCAACAGGGTAGTAGATTTTAAGGCTACATGGTAGCATTAGGGTTTAAGTAGGATAAGAGCAAGTAGCATGGGTATGGGTAGGCTATTGGTGCATTGTCGCATTAGAGAATTGGCACATGGGTTGCATACAGTATGTCACAAACCAGTCATCAAATATATGGTGGATTTGTTACACATTTACTGATTTTTCATCAGTGAATTGTAATAAATTAAATGTATATGCTACATATAAGAGATGTATACTTTTAATCTACTCTTTTATCCAGAACCATTTTGAATTCATTTAGAGTAGAAATAAGCGAGTTACCTGTTATTTAGTACTTACATTAACTTCAAAAATGCAGTAAGATCATCAACGCTTGCCTCCAAATATATTTTGTAATATGTTTAGTCATCAAAATTTAGAGGAAACCATTTCTTATGAAAATTCAGTATAATTTGTGATTATAGTCCGCTTGTGATCCTTTTTTAGAGACTATTAAAGATTGAAAGGGGCAGGATCAAACTCGAATTTCTTTGAAATAAAGTCCAAAATGTAAAAAGACTCTGCACATGAACATTTAATATGTCCTGTTTATTGCAGTACAGCTCATAACAAAAATCCACCATTTTTGTCACAAATTTATAAGTTTGATATTTGGGTAATTTGATGGTTGATATAAGGCCAACTGCTTTGTATGTGGTTTATTTGACAGATTAAAACTTTTCCGACGGCGAACCTGTTAAAAACTTTTACTTATATTATGAATACCCGTCGTAAAAGATGAATACCCGTCGTAAAAGCCTAACTCACAATTTTCTTAACTTTTGATATTCTATTTGTACTTTTCAGAATGTGTGTGTAGAGCATGATGGGCGTACAGGTAAGTTTGTGAATGGACAATTTGAGTGGAAGTGCAATTTCACCTTGAAGGTTATGCGGATAGTCGAATCTCAAAGTAAAATGTCTGTCGGTGGAGTGATGGTTAAAGTGAAGAAAGCTGGGAAAAAGGGAGAAGAAAGGTATCTACATTTCCTTGAAACATTGTCTCTAGGTCTATCACACCATTCCATCTCTATTATTCTCTTGTATTTGTAATGTTAACTTGTGATTGTTTGCCTTTTAGTTCCTATGTATTAGGATAATGATCTAGATAGCGTGCATTTGACAAGATAGTTACACACAAACATGGTTAGGTGTAATCGGGTCGCGACCTAATTACACTTAACCACGCTCAAGTGTTATTATCTTGTCAAATGCACGCACATCAATCGGGATGTATTATCCGACTTACACTTCGAGAAACCCAATGTACAATAATTGTATTATTAATAACCAGTTTAATATGAAACCAATACAAAACAAATGATTATTTGATAAAATTTAGAAAATGCCATCTTGTACATTCAACTGTACCGTGACTCTTTATTGGGTATGTCTAATACTCAATACTAATTGAAAAGCATGACAGAGTTTCGTTTTGTAAATATTGCTAGATCAACCGACCTTGTAACATCGAATTGGTCTTGAACTCTGGATAAATGGTTATGGTAAATTAGGTCAGCATTGTGATATTTTCTACATAAAAAATTTTGAGTTACTGTGATTTATACCCCATGCATCTACATGTACAAGTCTGTGGTATGGTGGTACCAAAATATAAATATCGTAAAATCATAGATTGAAGTTGACCTGACAATTTACTAGTAACTTTATGTAGAATGATAATTTAGTTTTCCTATGTATAGTCCAACATTTTTAAAAGTGAAATTGACAAGATCATTATGACAATTTCAACCTTGTTGCACATCAGTTAATTAAAATAATTAAAAATGGTATTTACCTAAATCAGCCTCTTAAAACTCAATTGGTGGTGTTGCCTAACATACATGTTACTATCTAGTAAGATTAAAAGGACATTGTGCATGATTATTGATTATCTGAATAACTTTGTCATTCGGAAGAAGGACGTACATTGTGCAAAGTTATCTTATTGGTATGCCTCAAATCACTGTGTGATAATTCTGTTAACTCATTGACTCAACAAAATAATGGCACATAAAATAATAGAATATGATGTCATGCCGGGCACTAGAAGTGCATCACATGATACATGCTGTGCACAGCTCAACATGCTACAACTATGAATGTTACTTAAGATATGTTTTTCATCAGTTCTCTGAACAAGAACAAATCGTCATGTGAATGCAAAACGGTTTAAATGTTAACAGTAAATATACTAGTGAGCAACAGTTTCCCAATACTAACTAGCTTTAAGGATCTTTATTTTAAAACTCATATTATTTTGGCGAACATTTTAGTTGTTAAAGGATGCACCATACATGTATTGTTACACATTTTGTCACCTCACTTGGTGAAATCCATGACCAAATACTGAAGATATAGGGAAATGAACGAAAATCAGTTGACTTTTCAAAAGTGACAAAAGATTGAATTTATTACATTATAATTATTCCCAATCCCCATCAGTTTCATATTTGCAATAAAGGGTCCTATTTTAGTCTAAACCATACTATCCTCAGTGAGCCTTGTTAGCAAAAGAAATGTCCTGTCTTGCTAAAGTTACCCTCTGTCCATTTCTTGGTAACCCATATATATATATATACATTATATATCACACTTTCCATATGAGAATTTGAGTTAAGGTGGTCATTGATCCACTTTCAGCATTGGGTATGTTGTTGGAGAGCTCAATTCAAAAGGCTTATTTTGTCACTTTTGTAACCCATCCTAAAGACAATCAAGTTGTCTTACAAAGTTATAAAATGTGCAAAAATAAACAAAACATCCTTTGACAACCAAGATTTTCTTTTTAATGATCTGAGTTTTAAAGATAGATCCCCAAAAGCTAGTGAACGGATACTTTTTCTCACTAGTAGCTTGTCGTTTAGTCACCAAATTGTAAAGTCAGAGGTACCAGATTTTGACTAGCCTCAGCAGCAAATGTAGCAAAATTAAGTGACCACATTAACTTTTCAAAATAGGGCTCTCCCTACTAGATATTTGGACTATTTGCAGCTTACTGTGAGTTCCGCTTTGCGTGGTACGCATTTCTCACACAACTTTCAAGGGGTGAGTTGTTTTTTGTCCAAGGTTTAGACAATCTAATAATAGAGATTATACTGTCACATAATAATGGGCTGCCTATGATTAGCATAAGATAACATAGGCTTGTTTACAACTGCTTGAATATTCATTGAGAAAGCTTTGATGAAATTGATCACCTCTCCACATACCTCATTAGAATATCATGGGACTAGGTTACAATAGTCCGTGGAGTTGAAATTGTCTGCTATGTAACTTGGATTTGAGACACCGCAAAAGATTACAAAAATGAATCAAAATAAATGTGCACATTTTTTGTTATTACATTGCATAGTAAACAATAGGTTACTGAAGATCTTGTAGTATTTTAGAAAATGAAAAATGGTTAGATGACAATAAAGAAACCAGACATGTCTGACACAACATGCAGTCTTTGCAGGTGAAAATTGGGAGATATTGTCTAAGACTGTATTTTGAGTAACACGATCATGTCACTGTTTTTTAAGTTTAATTACAGATTGATGTGGAAATATGATAATATTCTGTCTTGGTCACATGTCATTAGGTGGGCATGCTAAAAGGCTGGAGGTGTTACATTTTTTGGAATGGTTTCGTCATTAAAATCTTATAGCATCACAACCCCTTGGCCTATTGAAATGGTTTATGCATCATTTTAAAGCTGAGAGATGGGTCTATAACAGTGTGAAATCTCATAACATAGTAACAGCAGATTAAATCTGAAGAAGCAGGGGTGGCGGCTCAGGTGGGTGCGGGCTGTGTATTAGCATAGGGAAATACAAGATTTTCATAGTGTTGATTTGAATAAATTGTTGTATTTTCGTATCCCCTTGTCCTATCAACCTCATATCAATATCTCATTTTAAAGATAAATTTGTAATAAATACAAATTCCTCTAAAAAGAATAATGATTGCCATTTATCAAAACATTAGGGCATTCTGAAGTTCTGTTTTCTCTGATTTATAGCGATGGTAATTATTAATTAATTGGCTGTATAATGAATGAATTAATAATGTGTTATCATGGTTTAAAATATTTTAAAGATACATTCAATCATGTTGGATCTATTTAGTAATGCTTTAAAGAAATGCTAGAGCATTTTAAAGTCATGTACCTTTGGATAAATAATACATATCAAAAGAGGATGTAAAAATTCTTGAAGCTACTTAGTAAGATCGCTTAATTAACTTAATTAACTAATTAGAAAAGTGTCCTTCACTACAATGTTACTTCTTATGTATCTATTTATCATATGCAGTGGACTCAAACTTGAAACTTGACTACTTTGGTAATTTTACATAGTATGATAAATAATAATTTCCTTCTGGGTATACCGCGTAAATTAAGGTTATAATTAAATTGTAATTAATATGCAAATTACAATACTTCTTACCACATTTCCCTGCTCAATTTGTGTATTAGTATGTTTTCAATATATTCTGTATGTATCAGTTTGATACAACCAATTACTTCAATTGTGTGCTTCTTTTAGTACAGTAGGTCCAATTTGAGAAAAACGCATTTGAAAATTCTTGTTTACATTGCCAACAATAGACTAATTAACTCATAATTAGCCGATTTTGCCTTAACGAAAGGAATTTTTAACAAAAAAGTGGTATGAATTTAATAGTAGAGGGTAACAATACCTAAAACATATAACAAAATACCTTTTTTTTTGGCAATTTTGACCTCTTAGTAACTTGCACTGATTGCACTCCAAGCAATAAAGTCATATGTGTGTGGAACAGTGTATTGAAAAGGCTTCCAAGTGTTGTTTCTTGGAGGTCGTTTTTGAACTTTTAAATAAAGAACACTAATTGCTACTCGATCATTTTTTGCAAGTTCATCAGTTATTCTTCCAGGTAAGATTTTGGTCAACAGTTACATCCACACATTTAAATGGTGGACCTATATAAATGGGAGTATGTTACAGTTCTAACAAAACATTGTAGCCTGTAGGTTGCATATATGATTGTGTTATATCCAAAAAATGTACACTAACTTTATATTTTATTTATTTTATTTTTGATGTATAGAGCAACGCAGGAGTCCATGGATCCGATGCAAGTAATTACTCGTGTACGTTGGAAGTCAAGTAGATGGTACATATGTGCTAAATGATCAAGTTGACATCAAGTGGGGTTGAATCTACAACCAAGGCTTATGCTTGGGCAAATGCCGGTACTACCACATTTGTAAATCGATTGTCCCTGAAGAGACTTTTTTCAATATGCTCCTCATGGCAGGTTAGTCCAACATGACAATTGATACAATGCTCAATCTTCGCAATGTTACAGAGAAAAACTAATATGTGCGCAAGTAAAATAGTGTGATCCATGTTGGCGTGCATGTAGATACAAGTTTGTTCCATTCTCAAAGCCTGATAAACTTTACATTTTCATGTAATTTTGAAAGTATGTAATCGCAAAATCAGCCGCTGGGTCAAAGGTAATTTGAACCAAAAAGGCCTCCACCATGATAGATTATATGACCATATAATGTGAAAATTTAAAATTATTTTAGCTTCAATATTTTTACCCGATCAAATAAGAGGGAATTATATTTGTCTTAATTGAATTTGTATGCTTCTCACATGCTTCAGTAAAAATACTCTGCCATTGATGAAGTGCATCATCAACACTTTTATAAGAGCATCCCAATTTAATTATTGATGGCATTAAAGGTAGATGTTCTGATTGTTGGCCCGATTTTCAACTTGATGTTTTCTATTTCACATGAAAGGTGATCTTTAAAAAATATCTCATTCCTAATCCTAAATAAGTTTGAGCTACATAACTTCAATGGTTCTTATTTTTTTAAATCACAAGGTTCACAATAAATTTGCCCATGAGTCGTATACAAACTGACAGGTGGTTAACCACCTTTGGCAGTAATTCACCACATTTTAGTCTATGATTTATAAATGGAACATTTCTGGCCCATAAGAGTTTACAGACATAATGAGAAAAATCCATGGGAAAAATATGGGGATTCTTCTGATATCAAAACATATTTATGTGAAGAAAAAAAATCATAACCCCAAAAAAGTGATCGGAACACCTTTTATAAATTCAAGATCATCAAAGTTTATAAAAACATATAGATTTAACCATGTTTACAACTCTGAAGGAAGTTTGAGGTTTGTTACATTTCCTTATTACAACATATGTTAATGAATGATGAGTCCTAAAGTGCACACCAGATGACTTTTAACACACAGATAAGATCAATTTTAGATTTACTGTTTAATGTTATCAAGGAGCTATTACCCAAGGAGAATGAATAGGTAGGCTATTGTACTTTGCTCAAAATAATCAATTTCCGGTAAAGTAGATGGCTTAAGTAGATGACACAATGAAACTGTGTGAACACTGCACTCCGACTACTTGACTGTTTGGGTAATGTAGATCTCCAAGGCATAGATTTTTGAGTGTATTTTAAACCAAAATAGACCAAAAAATACAAAACATCAATTTGAAGCCCATAGTCGTATCATTTCATTTCCACATACTTCGACCTCCTGCAGCTCTCGCAGGGATGCCAAATTATAATTTTAAACAAACCCATAACATTTCTGAATAAATCACACCAAAATACAAATGTCATGATAACTAATGGGTAGAAACAGAAAAACCCAAAAAATATCAAATTGTCATTAACATTTTAGTGTAGTGTTTGATACAAACAAAAACACAACTCAAATTTCACTTTTTAGAGACAGCGTACCAATGTATTATGTAAACTAAGGTGAGAAGCATTGCAGGGCAGGTCAATGCAGGGTCACACATTTTCACATATTTATTGCTGACAAATCCTCCCAAGTAGAAATTGTCAGATAACACGCATACATATCAAAGGCTGCATCGAGGTGAGAGGGTAAGTGCATATTCAATTCATATGGACAATTCATTTACCCGATTATCTGGAATTAAATTTGATCGAAATTACATGTGCAATTTGGACGCAAATTAAATGTTGGATTCAACAAAAACAACGTCCCCCCCTTTCAAACAAATGCTATTTCAAGAAAATTATCTGTAATATATTAAATGATTTACACTTTTTACAGGGAGTTCTTTAAAACCATTGCATTATGGAAGGATCATCAAAAAGTATGGCAGGGTGCCTGACTACAGTTGTATTTGGAGAGTGTAATAGTGGAAAATCGTATGCGGTAGAGGCAGCCCTGGCACTCTACGGGACTGACAGCTGGATCAAAGTCCAACAACTGTCAGTTGTCAAGGCCAGAAATGTGTGCAGCAGGTAAGAATTTTTAGTAATGGATACGGTTGAAACAGTTTCGCAGTCGGACAAGTAGGAAACTGTCTAGTTTAAAGGATTTTCAACCGAAAATAACCTCATTTGCACCTTCATCCAAGATCTGAGATGTACAATATTCTATGTTTGAAGTAAAGTGTGAAACACAATAGTTAAGGTTGGTGTAAACCCATCACTTTTGAAAATGTTTTCAGCTAAACCATATAACAGTTTACATTTTTAAAAAGGGATTGACAAGTCAAACACACGTTTTCGAGAAAATCATCAAATCCATGATTTTACCCACACATTTCTTGCAAAAGCCTTACTAAAATTTGGTTGAGTATTATTTTTATTGTTTTCACTTTTTAGAAACTAAATACAAAATCTTCACTGAAGTTTTTGATGTCATCGATCCAATTTTTCCAGGTTTTCCTCTAGGTCTGCTGTCTTCTGTTTGACCTTCCAAAAGAATTCTTGGGTAACGGACATTACTCATTCTCGATCAAGTGCCAACAATATTTGGATATAACTGTGGTTGGTAAATCTGTTTGGTAGTGAAGCCAGTATAGTATCTTTGAGTTACGTTATATGTCCCTTCTTTTGAGCCAGTATCTCACTCAAGTAGACCATTTCAAAGACCGATAGCCGCTGTACATCTGGTTTCTTAAGTGTCCATTCTGCACCAGAAGTTGCAATGGACAAAACCAGTATTCTGTATATTTCTAATTTTGTGGAAATCTTAATGTTATTGGATTTCCAAATAGGGGTGGCCTGCCACCTGATCTTCTGGAAGGTTTCCATCCCATTGCCAAAAGTTTGGTGTCATCTGCACACCTCCCATGTAGATAAAGTTGTCTATTTGTTCAAGAGTTATCTGTATTTCAATCTGAATCTTCTTCCGTTGATTACTATGAGACCAAATTTCCTGCTAAATGTATCTACTTCTGTTACATGGGATTGGAGAATTTCTTTGGTTTCAGCCAAAAAAAGCAATATCATCGTTCTGGCTGGCAACATCCATTGGACCATTAAAATATGAATTTGCCATCGAGCTCCATCGACCACCTACATATATATACATATAAATAAACACGAGACTTGAAGTTAAACTTTTTGCATTTTATTTTTACAAACTTGTTTCGTGAAGGCCTTGTTAGACTCTCACTCTTCAGAAAACAAAATGCAGAATGGCTATTGATTCTGCAAAACAGAGAATAGAGAATACTGTGAGCGCGGAAGTTTACACGCTATATAAATATAGCGCGCCATGAAGCGCGAACATATAAACGCGAATATATGCGCATTATGTCCATGCAACGACGCTCTACAAAAACGCGCGGAAACACCACGTTTTTGTACATGGTTAATACATGGTTGACATGGTTATGGATGCATACAAACAGTAATTTTATTTATAGTTACATAGAAGGTATTTCTTTCTATGTCTGCACGCACTGGTGAGTTCATTTCTTTTGTTAAGTGAAGATAACTTTGGTCTGTGGATGATGAAGAATTTCTCCTCTAGGCAAAGGTTACATGTTTTACTTGATGTAGAGTAGGCTTTTGCTCTGCTAATAATTTTCCATTTAATTGAATAATGGACATGATTACTATCTTTTAGTTTCCAAACATATTCACTGAGTGTTGTAGCGTTACGTTTGTCTTCATTATTGAAGCTAGAGCTATGACCGTTGAAGCGGGTTTTAAATGTGTTCTCAGTAAGCCCTATATACGTCTCATCTCTGAGGTTGTCCTTGCGTGTAACGGTAGCTTGATATATGACACTACTGATGAGGCAGTTACCTTCAAGTGGATGCACTGTCGATCTTTTCTGCAATTACAGGTATCCTGTGCGTTTTGTTTTGGTTTGTTATTGTTCAATATGTACTTGTTATGTGCTGATATTATCTGGTTTACGTTTGGCATGCAGCTGTAGCTTAGCTTAACTGTATTTCTGTTGAGCAATTTGCGGAGTTGGTGTCCAGGCGGGAAACATTTGTCAAGTAAATTGAAGAACTTTTTACCGATGTTGGTGGCTACATTGTCGCTGAACGGTGGGTTAAACCAAGTTACCTTTCTGGTTCTGTTGCGTTTTTTCTTGTTGTCATTGTGGGGGTTGGGTAGCTTGTATTTGAGATCGGGTTCATAGCCGCTCTTACGTAGTGCTTCTTGGTATTCAGGTGTTGCTTCGTTGAAGACGGTCTCATTTGAGGAAATGTTAGAGAGTCTTTTGTTTATACTTTCCGGAATGTTCTTTAAGATGGAAGGTGGATGGTTGCTCTCCTTGTGGATGTACAAAGGTATGTTATTTGGTTTCATAAATGGTTTACATGTTCCATTTCGTAAGTCCAATGTTATGTCCAAGAAATCCACTGTTTTCTTGTTAGCCTCAATTATGATTCTTAGGTTGTTGTTGGAGAATATTTTGCAGATTTCTTTCTTGATTAATTCCGTTTGTCTTGGTGTTTTCCGGCAGATGGCTAGTCCATCGTCTCTGTATAGTCCGACATTGATGTCGATATGTTGTAATTGTGATAAGATATATAGTCCAATCAACTCACATGTTTCTGCTCCGTCAAAGCTGCCCATGGTAACGTCAAATTCAGAGTTAACACGTTTGCACCATGGTATGCCGTTGTCATACAGCATAGCCTTTTTGGTATGAAGGATGATGTGTTTCTCATAGTCTGATATATTGTCATAGCTAGATGCGAAGTTCAAGGCTTTGTTTAGCAGTTCTTCCGTTATTGATGGGTAAAATTCGCAGACATCAAAGCAAATAAATGAGTGGCTTTGTTTATTGTCCACATTATTGTACCAGGATATTACCTCATCGGTATTTTTCCATTGTTTCAGATTTGTAGATTTGATAATTTTTGAATTGATTCTTTCCAATGTTTACTTACTAATTTTACCGATCTCTGACTTACAGGGGTTTATCAGTCTACAGGTTGGTTTGTTGTTGAAGTTCGGCTTGTGGTCTTTCAGTGTGATAAATGCCTGGTTTCTTGCTGTGGTGTTGATTCTGTCGCTGAGGTCGAGTTGTGTAGCTATGTTCTTGTCTTCCGTTGTGATGAGTTTTTCTGATGTCGCAGATATACGTATATTGAAAGGGTGTGGGTCATCGGGTCAGAGACTTCAAATCATTGGGTCGTTTTGTTGACAATATGCACACAATTGTTATATTGTGATTGAAAATGTGTGAAAATTACATATTTGTATTGGTATAATTTTCCACAATATTGGATGTAATTTCATTTTATCACTGGGGCTACATCGGTTTAATCCCAGCTGATATCATGATTAAATCGAGGTTTTATAAATGTGTATCCAGACAGTTTCAAATGTTGCTGGTTTTTTTTACAACAAATTAAGATTGTTAATTAGCAAATCAGAGGTATAACAGTACACCCATAGGATTCTCTCCTTATATTTGGGTAATCGTGTTGAATTGCAACTTTATATCATGTTAACATATCTGTGGAATTTATATTGTTTGGCTTACGTGTCTTAACATTTTACAATGTGGCATACATTTTTCATTACATTGTATCACATGTAACCAGAATAATGTTCTAATATTTTCAAAACCGAGTCACACTTTTTAACATTTCATACATTCTTTTGAAGCTGTAGCAGAGTTTACGTGAAATTTAATAACATTTATTTATTATATTTTCTCACAGCACCACATTGCCATGGGCCATAAATGACGTCAGGTCAAGTAAAGATATGGAAGAGTTGGTAAATTTAACCTACGAAAGCGCTGTGGTAAGCAACCTCCACAATAACTATAAATGTGCCAGCTGCCCACTTCTTACGTGCAACACCCCAACTTGCCATGAGTAACAGGTAAGAATAAACACGAGTTTCTTTAATTTATTGTGAATAGACAGATTTAAAAGGAGGATTGATTGACAGCCACAACAGTTCACACCATCAATCAACGTAATGAAGAAAAAAATGTTTAGCAGGCTGCTGTGACACAACAATAGTATACAAATGTGTACTGCTCATGAGGGATCTAGTTGAATCTATTGGTCCCCAGATGAACCGAAGAATGTGGGGTACTATTTCTTGAGACTGAAGATCCCGAATAAAGAGCATAGAATATTTGTTTTATATCCTCCATTTATGCCTAACATTGGCCACATATGTACGGTTTGACCATGGCTAGGGCTAAACCAGACGGCTTTGACAGAAACATAAGCTTGTATCAAACTCTATTGATTAAATATTGCTTAATATCCCCATTTTTACTGGAATTTCACGGTAAAGAGTACTTCAAAGATCAAAACTGCATATTTCATTTTGATTTTGGTATGTTTTATGCTGCAAAATCCAGAATTTAACCAGTTCAAGTTTATGCATTGTTGTGCAGCTCTGATTTTCCTGAATGCAGGGTAATACTATAGGCAACAGCGCTCTCATCTTCATGAATGAAAAGGCGCTATATAAATGCCGCCTGCCCATCCAGTACCTTCATGGTTTCTTTTAAAGAACATGATCTTTAAACACCCTTGAACATCCTATCAGGAGTATTGTATCAATTAAATAAGTTGCTTTTGTAATTCAATACTTTTCTGCAGAGAGATGTCAAGAGTAACACTAGTGCCCATGCTGAAGGAGGTAGCTCTATCTTCAAAAGAATCGGAGACGCTTCGAAAGTGCCAGGAACAGTCATCAGCTGCAATTGGAAAGCTTATTTCCATGGCTGATGCGCTACTGTCCGTGAACATCGACAGCATCAAGCTTGATGTTCAGGCAGTACTGCCTGAGGATTGCCAGCTGAGTGAAAGGTTGGCCTTCTCTTATGCCATTGATTTGGCATGCACCTACATAGTAAGAATGATATTTTGACCTTTTACCAATATGTTTGGTGATGTGACCTATATCAGCAAGCAAAACATTCTTCTTGTTTGGACATTACTCTTGAAGATACTGACGAATAAAGCAACGATCTTTTAGTGCTGCTGTAAAATATAGTACACCAACATTAGATCACTTTGATCATAAGGTAGCTGTGACACAAATAATATATGTATATATTTACATTGATCAGAGGTTAACATCCAAACATTTTTCCAACATTGAAATTCAAAGTCTGCACGTGCATGAGATGAATTGACTTCTCTTTGTCAGATAAAATTTACTATTATGGTTCATTTACCAAACTTAGTGTAATATAAATATATAAGTTAAACCAATTGGAATGGTATATATGAATATTTCAACAACTCCCCCATACCTTAAGTATAGTAACAAAGCGTTGTTGATTTGAGATAAACCCACACTTCATATGCAAATTAATAGGATGGCGAACCTTATTTGGAAACCATGCATCGATGCAAAATTGTAAACAAACAACAAATGTTCGCAAAATGTGTTCATTCTTTCGCCCGTTTTTTCGGCGTATAAATGCATTTCGCCATGCGATCCTTAAAGTTAGCAAACAGCTTTATATACCAAAATGTAGCTATATCCCTGAGGAAAATATTTTTGGCGAGGGCCATATGTCACGGACTATAATTCCTAAAGCCACAATTTTAGCCGAAACGGTCGCTACTCAGCACAAGAGAATCGCCATTTTGTATCATCGCGTGGTGAAATGACAACCCTCAGACCGTACCACTATTGAAATGGAGGGGTGTGTCTAATTTGATACAAATATTCTGTAAACATATATCAAAATGTGTTATGTAAACTAACGCATTCTTGATTTAATTTTTCTCTGAATGTTAAAGGTGGTGTGTGAATAAAATGCTATTTACAAAATATTTTAAATTCCACAATTAATGATGTAAATATGTTTGTTCGTTGTGGAACGGGGTTCAACAAGGTCTTCGTCGTTGTTTATCTTGAATCGACAACGGTAAGACGGGTTTCCCCTCGCAAAATAAAACCCGTCTTTCCATTGTCGATTCACGATAAACAACTCCGAAACCTTATTGACCCCCTAAATATATGTTAATTAAAAGATTCTGTCTCGATCAGTTGTCAATATCTTTACATGTTTTGCAGTTCGTGGACTACTTGGGATTAGACTGTAGGTCATCATTATGGAATCATTGGCAGACCCATATCATTCCAGCCATACAGGCGTACCAGTGTGGTCAATCATATAGCGACCAATTGGCAGAGTCCTCAGCAAGTTCACCGCTGACGGACTTTGTCAAGTTGGTCGATCACTTGATGGCCAATGGAGATAAGGTTTGTTCCGCATTATCTTATCTAATTACATTTCATTGATACTTAATGATAGGATGTGTGTGACTTATAAATAAAAAGTGGTATTTTATATGAGGTAATTTTTCTGCAAAATCAACATCAATCTCAGTTTTTTGTTCACTGTAGGGAATGACTGCGAAGCTAACTACATACTTTAATGAAAACATAGTTTTGTAAATACTGGTTAGTTATTTTTGTTCACATTATGGACAAAGATAAGTGTTTATTGTCAATCCAAAGTTAAATAACTGGTTGCTGTTATATTTGAAAAATCAAGGCAAAGGGTGACAGATCCAATAGAAAGTAAAGTAGGATATATCTGTGGTATCATGGCGAGCTTCAGACAGCGCATGTTTGAAACAATGGTAAGGTCTTTTGGGTAACTTTGCATATAATATAATATAATATCATCTCCCACAATGGACATACCCCAAGGAATATACTGGGCAAAAGGGTCAAGGCTTAATGATCTAGTGATGCAAAGCTCTTGCTTGTTTTTTGTATTTCAGTTAACAGCGTTCTTAGCTATTATAAATGCTAGTGAATTTGCAATTGCCGCAGAGGGTATCAACAAAGGTCGCGTCGGAGGAAAGAGTGGCAAGAAGATTATAAAAGAGCTGAAAGGGACCCTGTCAGCTGTAGAGATCAGGTCGGGCACTGTGAGGTTTGGGAGGGTCCTGAAATGGGGACATATAATATCCCAAACGCTCATTCCTAATATAGAGTCATGGAAGACCGGTATGTATAATATATATCTACGTGTATATTAATATGATAATAGAGTATGTCTGTGTGTCCACATTTTGTAAGAATAACCAGATATCAAGATGAAATACATTGCTATAGTTGATTCGCAGACATTGACCGATTCACCATTTCAGTCAGAGGTAACAGAAGCAAAAGAGGGGGAGGCGCTCGAATTTTAATCGTAATATGCATGGATAATACCTTGTCATCATCAGTGCCTGTACTATTGTGACGTATTCACCACTATGTAAAGATAGGGTGAACACTATTATTAAACCTAGTGACTGGGAACTTGCGGCAAAATTATCTGCATTGACTTTGCCTGCAAACAGGTGTTGTTAATTTTTGATAAAGAAGATGTGTTGTTATTCAGATAAATTGATGAAGGTATTCAGGTGGTCTCATAGCCCAAAATATATAAAGTAACGTTTATAATCCGTATCTTGGTTGATATATAACTTTTTATTTATCATTCTCTTGACAAATGAATTATAAAACAATTGTAAACTAGATTTATCAAATCCCAATTAATCTTAATCTGTCCATTTTTTGTTCCAGTACATCAAGAGACTGTGGCGAGTGATGCCAAAATACCTGCAGAAACAGGTAAGTTTGACTTCTTGGTTTCAATGAATTTCTATTTAGATAAAGTAACATACAAGATTTCAATTCAATTCAATTCAATTTATTATAAAATAACATCGTGGCCAAAGGCCAAATTGCGCATTTTTTACAATATAAAAACATATAATATTATCATCAAAAATACATATAAATACATGATAAAACAGCGATAACATATAAAATACATAATTATGATATAAGATATAATATGGAAGCAACAACACTGATAGATTAACAAGTTGCTAATTGTTATTAATGATTATTATGATTCAAAACCAGTCTGTGAGTGTATCTTGAATTGCCTATAAAGGAGATGGTCATCTTGCTGCAAAATGTATTGACAATTGTATCAATATTTAAGTATCAAACTAAATTTAAATCAACATCACCTTTTGCATAAAATGCACTGGCAATCCTGGTACTTGAGCAACTCAGAATTATGTTAGACAGGCAAAATAATTATTTTAACACCACACAATACTATGATTTGTCATTCTCTTGACAAATGAATTATAAACAATTGTAAACTAGATTTATCAAATCCCAATTAATCTTAATCTGTCCATTTTTTGTTCCAGTACATCAAGAGATTGTGGATGCCAAAATACCTGCAGAAACAGGTAAGATTTGACTTCTTGGTTTCAATGAATTTCTATTTAGATAAAGTGACATACAAGATATAATATGGAAGCAACAACCCTGATGGATTAACAAGTTGCTAGTTGTTATTAATCAAGTTTATTAAAGGCCTACTTTCATAAACCAAATTATTTATTGGAGCTGACAGTCACCCTCTGGGCTGGGCCTATCAATTTGCATAATAATGCGTCAGTGTTTCTTGGTTACCGGGCGCCGGGCCAATCAATGCTCTTGCTTTCATGCCCGCGATTTTTTGGCCTTTGTTATTGTGCAAGTGTCAGGCTTTGTGTTTTTTGCTTTCCCCCATTTTCAATCACAATTCTTGTCGGCTTCAGCGAGATTGGTTGATTCTAAAAAATTGCAGTGGATGGATCTGATTACTCAAATCCCAATTAATCTTAATCTATCCATTTTGTGTTCCAGAACATCAAGAGATTGTGGCGAGTGATGCCAAAATACCTGCAGAAACAGGTAAGTTTGACTTCTTGGTTTCAATGAATTTCTATAGATGAAGTGACATACAAGATATGAAATGGACGCAACAACCCTGATTGATTCACCAGTTGCTAATTTGTATTACTGATTAAGAGGAATCAAAAATTCAAAAACAGTATGTGAGTGTATCGTGATTTGCCTTATGAAGGAGATGATCATCTTGCTGCAAAATGTATTGACTTATATCGATATTTAAGCATTAAACTAAATCCAACCATTTTGCATTAAGGCACAGTCTAAAACAATTGGCCTTATACCACACAATATGATTTGTCATTCTCTGGACAAATGAATTATAAAACAATTACAAACTCGATTTATCAAATCTCAATTAATCTAAATCTATCAACCTGTGTGGGTTGTAGTATTATACACCTATCAGTTGTAAGGCACACTATACGACCCCGGGAGAGGCGTGTCATGGGTGCGTCGTTTACTACCACATTCTTGACGGAGGGTATGTCGGGGGCAGCCTTTGGTCCTCACAAAATTAACGAAGGGTGCGTCAATGTCCGTCACTTTACATGGGTGTGTCACAGTGTACATCATTTTTACGAACAACAAAATACAAACTTTATAATTTAAATATTTGCCATACTATACCACTAATTAACTAGGCTTTACTTTACGGCAAACATCCCTTTTCCGATATACCGCATGTTCTAAAATGCCTAAAATCACTCGATCGCAGTGCAAGTGTGCAAGAGTTTGGCAAACGGAAAAAACAAGGAACCGACAGTTGGCCGAGAACCTTTCATTTTGAGAGTACTGTCACATGAAATATAGGGGATCAGCATTGCGCTATACCACTCAAGCGCAGAACAGTCTAACCACATCAGAGGTAAGAGGACAGGCCCGTTCACTAGGATCATGTACAAACAAAATAATCGCCAATGGGGGTGCGTCATATGGCCCGTTAGAATCAACCAATGGTGCGTCACAAAATTGACCGAGGGTGTGTATATTGTATGACAAATGTTCGCCACCTTTTTTGACACGGGGTGCGTCATGGTACATGAGAAGTTGAAGTACCTCGGTAAAGTGACGCACCATTCCCGGGGGTTGTATGTGTCTTACAACTGATAGGTGTATTAACATCTAAAAAAACAATAGTGATACTAGAAAGGTATAACAATTTCCTTATTTTTTGTAATTTTGTTAAGAGTAGACTTGAGTATAAAATCAGATAAATGTTTATGTCCAAAATAGATATAAAATATGATTCTGATATTGATATCCAATAGAAAGATTGATTATATTTGTACAATTTTTTTATTTACCAAATCCCAATTGTTCTACCAATTATTGTTCCATTAATATCAACTCCTTGCAGGCAGAGCAGGCGATGACCAAGTTGATAACAAATGGGGGGGGGGGAATAATTTCATTGATGAAGCTTGAGGGTGGATAATTGCCATTAGTAATTAAATGTGGCACTCTTCAATGGCTGGCATCTCTAAAAGACACTTAGGTGTGAATTAAAAAACTCCTTTGAAATAGTCTTGATTTAAATACGTTATTATGCATGTGACCAAAAAAAATCAATAAATATTTTTGGATGCCTTTGTGCTTTCTCAATAAACCTGGTCTGGTTGTGGTTACTAAATATTACAGCAACTTTTTCCCTTAAATAAACTTCAATGCTATGCTATTGTGTGTGTGTGTGTGTACTTGATACCTTTAGTGCCTCGTATGATTTAATCCATAGTATAAAGAAAATACAGTCATCACAATAAGTAACTGACCAGGTAATAAACATGCTGATAACTCTAAAAGTATAACTCCTACATAAACATATTTAATTATAAAGATGTTGAAAAATTTCTATTCTTGAATTTGAGATATTACACGCTAAGAATGGTTGATTAATGAGGAAGTTACGATCCCAAACGTTCTGGCAAGTCTGATTTTCATTTTAACATTTTCTTTTCAACACAGGGAGAGTATGACAGGTAAAGCGTATGGGTCGTATTGATCAACCGTAACAATGCCACCGGCCGACTATCCAACAACCAGGCCATCGACGGGTGAATTGGCACTACCACTACCAGTAATCAATAATTTGCCGGTCTGAGTCCCCGTGTTAAAAATGAAAATGTGAAAATGAAAATCAGATTTGACAGTACATATGGGATTGTAACTTCCTTAATAATCAGCCATTCTTAGCGTGTAATATCTCAAAATCAAGAAGAGAAATTTCTCAACATGTTTATAATTTAATATGTTTATGTAGAAGTTATACTCTTAGAGTTATCAGCACATTTATTACCTGGTCAGTTACTTATTGTGATGACTGTATATGTTTTACTGGCAAGGGCGTCCACAGACCCTTTTCATTGGGGGGGTGTAAAGGTCATCAATTGCCGACAGAGCCATTTGTGCCAACAATTTATTTTTTTGGATCGCTTCGCTCGCCGGAATTCATACACGCATATTTTTAGTATGGACTGTATGGACAGAACCCTCAATCAGTTTTCAGACATGTGGGGGGGGGACACAAATTTGATAATGGTAATTGAAATGTTAAATAAAGCAGCACGTAGCGCTGATTGAATAGTTCTGGGGGAGCCAAGGGCATATCCAGGACTGTTTTGATAGGGGGCACACATCCTCAAGCCATCTTGTTTATCTTAAATATTGAAACGTTGAAACTAATACAAAGCGCGCAAAAACCTGCAGTAAATATGCTAGCTGAGCGCGCACAATTTTTCAGTTTTTGAATTAAAATGGTAATGGAAAACTGTCCTGAAGCTTTCTTCAAGCGCGCAAAAATTTGCATTTCTAACACTTAAATAGTTAAGTATGACATTTTTGACGGTTTGATATTGCATAGTTACACATATCAAGTCCTGATCCAAATCATATGGTTTGAGGGCCATTATAATGTTAAAATCTGTAGAAAATATGCGCGGGAAGCGCGCAAAATTTTTCAGTTTAAGAACTAAAATGGTCATTGAAAACTGGTTGGAAGCCTTCACATACTATAAATTAAGCTTAAATAATGAAACATTGAAACTAATATGCGCGAAGCGTGCAACATTTTGCATCTCTAACACTTAAAGGGTCCAGTATAACGTTTTTAACGTCACCCATATTGGTTTGGTTCGAGACCATTATAATGTTGATACCTGTAGAAAGAATGCGCGCAAAGCGCAAAAAGATTTTCAGGTTTTAAGCTAAAATGGTCATGGAAAACTTTCCTGAAGCCATCTTGTTCAGCTTGAATAATGAAACATTGAAACTAATACGCGCGAAGCGCGCAACATTTGGCATTTCTAATACTTAAAGGGTCAAGTATGACGTTTTTAACGTCCCCCATAATATTTGGTTTGGTTCGAGATCTATTATAATGTTGGAACCTGTAGAAAGAATGCGCGTGAAGCGCACAAAGATTTTCAGTTTTTAAACTAAAATGGTCATGGAACACTTTCTCCCTTCACTTTTCTCCCTTCGATTTGCCCACAGCACCATAATTTTGCCCACAGATTTGATGAATGGGGGGCAGGGGTAGCACTGGCTCAAAAATGTGAGGAGTCCCATTTGCATTTTTCAGGACCCTTTAAGGACTGCAAAAACTAAATTTAAGGGGTCCCCCAGAAATATAAGGGGTCCTGAAGTTTAAGCCTTTGAAAATGGTCAAAAAGAATTTTAGAGACAAACAGTCGCTAACACAGATACGCACACTAGCGTAAGATCATGTAACTCATATACCTATGTCGTGTCCATGTTAATCAGTAGAAGATACTTATATAGAATGTTTTGGAAATCGCTTGAAACTTTTGCGGAAGCAATTCGGAAGCGATTTAGTGTGTTTAACAACTTTTAAAAATACAGGATTTGCATTGTATTTATCTTTAACGGACATTAATCAATTTAAAATGTAGGCACAGGATGGAGATTGACAATTTTCAGACAATTTTCAGAATGTCTTAAGGTTTCCACGTCCAATGCATACATCGTCAGATTTAAGGGGTCCCTTTATTTTCGATTGGGACCCGTTAGTGAAGTTCACGTCTTCTTCTTTTTCATGTGCGAGCTGTTCAATATTGAGGGCACACATCAAGTTTCTGCTAAAAAACCTTATCTATTATGTTTTCATTTAGATGGCTTACCTCACTCAGTGTCTCCTTGAAGGCATCAAGTGTTGGGAAGTTTGCTAGATCCTAGCTCTTTAGAGCATATCATTTATTGTTGCGGGGAGTGAAGTTATCTTGTGCTGTGTGAGATTATATTTTGAGTTGATGATGAACAGGTCAAAATCCTGAATCCTTCAGAGAATGGATATGGGAATCTAACTTTGTCTACAATGTACTTTTTTTTATATAAAGAGCAAATGTGAACAATAGCCCAACAGACATATTAACAAAGTTAATGAACTGAGTGATTACAAATCAAACGGGTAACTCTCAACAGAGAGCTCTGATGGGCCAATCAATTGGTTCACTGCAACTCAGAAAATAATCAAAAATACAAGTAAACACAATTGGGCAAGTAAAAATGCCAATGAAAGTGGCGTGGGACAGGAATAAGATAAACACCCAAACATAGAGAATAACATCAAAAATAAGAAGAAAAATAATATCTGGAGGTCATTGATACATCGAGAGAGCTTAGCCAACATACTCTGAAGAGTTGGAGAGAAAGTGTCTGTTAACACAACAATTAAAATATTGTAATCCTTCCTCTTGGATGTTGCCAACAACATTGACTGGAAGACTGTTCCACTGTCTGTGGCTGAAACTTCTGTCTAAACAGCAAGTGAAATGGCATGATCTGGCATGGGTTGCAGGGTTGCCTAATTCAGTTCACTCACGGCACTTGAACCGTGATCATACATTCTTCTTATATATAATTAAAAGAGTTCCACATTGGGCCCATATCTCGTGCTCTCATATAATAATGATAATGATAAAGAAAATAATTATACAAGCTACAATACTTTACTAAAAACTGTATATTTTTAAGTATATAATGAAACACAGCTAAAAGTTGTACTGTAATCTTACCCATTTACTTGTATAGTTGTTTAACCCTTTGAACCCTGACCGCACCAGGCAATGTGTACCGCTGACCCTGGCCATTCCGGGGGTAGCGCACAAAATATTGATTTTTGCAGGAAATGGATAAAACAATACTAAACTTGTTCCGAATCATCTGTAATATTATACAATCATATAAAAACAATAACAGTTTACTTGGATTGTGCTTTCAGGACAAAAATAAATAAAAATGGCGATATTTTTGGACCCCAAAACCCACCCGTACACCGATACTGATACTGATACTGATACTGATACATTACCACAAATACATGAAAAGCTTATGACTTCCATCAATTCCCATTTAATGCCCGGGTCTCAAAATCATCTGAAATGCCAGAACTATCATCTAAACAAATCCTTAGCAGTATCACTATCGTCCATCATGTCCAAAACACGCCACATTTCAACATAATTTTGATGCGAAAAGACACGAAAAAACAGCAAGCCAAATGCGCTGATAGAATCACTCGTCAATTGAAAACAACAAGCCTCTGAACTTTGACCCGGCAATTTTTAGATGCGCAGTAGTCTTATCTATGTAATCAAACCACTTTGGACATCCTACACTGAGCCTATAGTCCGTCTCATATGGTTGATTGCATACATACCTGTAAGCCGTTACACCGTCTCACCGGGTATACGGTACACATATGCGTAAGCCGGTCTAGCGGCTCGTCGGGTTCAAAGGGTTAAGGTTGCGATTTCAGCCAGTGGCGGCACCAGCATCATACATTTGGGGGGCAACAGGGGGGGGCAAGAATTAAAAAGTGTGCCCAAATCGCACAATTTTCTTTTGCAATTTTACGTTAAATCTGTCAAATTTGGTCTAATTTTAACAAATTTGGTAAGCAAATTGCCAAATTTGGTAAGCAAATTGCCAAATTTGGTCTAAAAATACTTATAATGGTGATAAAATGAGCCAACATTTTATGCTAAAATTGTCATATTTTAGCCTTTTTGAAATTATCTTTTTGGGCAAACTGGGGGAGGGGGGGGGGTTCTGTGTTTCCATCCCCCCCCCCCCCCCCCCCCTCCGGTGGCACCGCCACTGATTTTAGCATAGAGGTAGTCAGACTCATTGACACAGAAGTTATGGCTTGCTTAACGCAAGCACTGTGTACACACAAGATCAAAACATGTGATGTCACACTAATTACCTCTATTGACTAGCTCAGGTTTTAAACTTTATCATCCAAATGAGACTTTTACTTTAGTCAAGTCTAAACTGAGACTAATATACCTAAAGGTATATTTAGGTATATAGTCTAAGAGTCTAAAGTTGTATTTTCATATCAATTTCATTTGGATCATTGTTCGAGTCAATTAGTCACTCGAAGGAAATTCTTGTCAGATAAAAAGTGGCTAGAGTACAAGTAAGGCATATGCTAAAAGGGCTTGTTTGAAACAAAATGTGTGAGATTGTGCTGAGATATGGCCAACTTTTCCAGTAAAATGAAAAACTATATGATCCTTAGTTTGAATATCATGGCAGTAGCAATAAGCTCAACATGTATGCTACATTTAATAGCAGAAACATGTTTGCCCACTGCCCTGATACCCAGCTTAGCCTAGCATACAATAAAGTTTTGGTTCATTTTAGTTTTATTGTCCTACCAATTGAGCACAATTTATCTACTCAAATGTCTTTTCTTTCATCCTTTTTCATGTTAGAGCATATGGGGAGTAGAATATGTAGACCTTTGTTTAGTGTAACTCCTACAGAGGCTGATGTTAATAAAACATTGAAAGGTAAGTGAAGATGATTACAGCATACACATTATTATGTTCCCAAACACTTGACGCTTTTGGACTTGCGATTCGACAGTGCAAAACGTGCATGCGCATCCGTAAATAGTACTTTTGGAAGCCGTAAATAATAATTTCCAAAGCCGTAAATAGTCATTCCGAATCAGTAAATAGTGCTTTTACCTCAACCCTGAAGTGCCCTTTAACCAATCAATGAACAAGGATATAAAGTATATAATATGAGGGGGGGGGGGGGGTCATTGCATCCTTTAAGTCTTAAAGAAAGTGTCCCGCAAACACAACATTGAGCATTATTTGTTAGAAAAATAATTATCGAGCCGAAATTACGTAATTATATAGAACAAAACACCATACTAGCCACAAAAAAAGAATAAAAACTGCCATCACTCAACATGCAATTTTTAAAATTCGCGGCGATCAAAAGTCCCAGTGTCGATGACGTCATGGGTATCGGTGCTAAAATGTGCGCATGTGCATTGTTTAACTATGACATCATCGACACTGGGACTTTCAATCGCCGCAAATTTTAAAAAGTGCATGTTGAGAGATTTCGGTTTTTATTTGTTTTTGTCATAAGTGTGGTGTTTTGTTCTATATAATTACAAAAGTTGGGCTCGATAGTTATTTTTCTAACATATAATGGACACTTTTATGCTTGCGGGACACGTACCTCCTTTAAAAGTGGATCACATAGTGGGCAATGGACACATTCTTAGATGATTTATGACCAGGGAAATCTGTCAAATCACATCAAAAAGTGAAAAAGGAGTGGGAACATGTTTTTGATGTTTGTTGTTTTTACAGTCATGGTATTTGTTGGGCAAGTTTATACTTGCTTTATCAAGTACAAGAGTATCATTCTTCCATACAGACTTGCAAGGTGTCAACTATTTCTATTTCACATGAACATATTATGCTTGACATATGCAATATTACTCACAAACTTAAGCTTTCACACTCTTTTTTTGATGGCTTGATCACAAGTGTTTTGGTTTACTTCTTTTACAGGGAAACCTATATGATGTAGTTTCCTTCACATGGTGCAGAGTCAACCTATATGATGTAGTTTCCTTCACATGGTGTAAAGTCATTAAAGGGACATTAAGTGGTGTTGAAATGTTTTATTTATTTTTTATTTACTTCAAAATTCAAGATAAACATTAACAATTGCAATTTTTTTTGTTTCTACTAACAAAAATACAGCAAAACTTTATTAAAACAATACCATCGCTATTTATTGAAAAAGCCCTCTATGCAAATATGGTTCGCGATATTTATCACGCGTGCTGCAGGGGGATACAGTCTGACGTAATATGCTGATCTAGCGGAGATCAGCATTTTTGAATCAACACAAAGAGGGCTGATTTTTCTTAATCCTTATAGGTGTAAGTTCATACATGTTCTACAATTGTAAAAATATACAAATCCCAGTTTTTATCATATGTATTTGTAATTTAGGGCGCTGCCTCCACCACATCTCTTAATGCCCCTTTAAGCAGGGAATCATATATTCATATATATAATGTGTGATCGTGTGTGGTCCAGTGGATAGTGCTTGTGATCTCATGGTTGCAAGTTCAAACCCTGCTGCAGCCAAATTAGTGGGCAAGACATTTCATCTATATTGCTTCATCAACCCGAGTGATATTGGGTACCTGATGGGGAATATAACCATCTAAGTGTAGATACAGTGAGCGTTTTGGCCAGTTGAAAGACTATTGCCTTACGTCATTTTGTGGCCACATGTGGTCTAGCGGAACAGTGCAGGACTATAGTAATCTGAAGGTTGCGAGTTAATGAAATGCCATTAATGGAATGGCGCCATGGTAGTAGCCACGCCGGACGTCTGGCAATCAAGCTGGGCGACTGGCACTCTTAAAAAAGGGTAAAAAACGGCACTCTAAAAAGAAAAAAGAAATTGTGAATAGAATCATTAAACTGCATCATAAAACAAGAAATTATGTAGCAGGAACCCTCAAAGTACATTATTATTATTCTTTTTTAAACATTAAGAAGGCCTCTGACCCCATACCATGATCCACTGCACTTCGTCCGCTGCACTTACTTTGTTCACCGTCAGTAAAATTGTCCGGCACTCAATCTGGTCTAGCTACAGGTGCTATATAAAAGCCAGGTTAAATTATTATTTATTATTATATTTTGTGTGATCTAGAAAAACAAGTCTTTTGTCACGGTTAATCACATGAAAAGCTGTGTACCAAAACACTTGTGATCAAGCCATCAGAAAAGGATGGTGAATGTTGAAAGTTTGTGAGTATTATATTGGATTAACCAGGCATAATATTTTCATATTTTATATACAATTTTTCTATTAACTGATTTCCATATAATGTTATACATCTTCAAATAAAAAAGTATTAACAAGCCTATTAAGCCTACCGGGCATGGGTTATGAATCTCAGTTTCTTATCTCACGAAGAATGAGCTAATAGAAAAATTGTACTGTGTTTTTTTGCACAGTGTTTGGAAGTGACTTTCTCTTTCTTCCTTTTTCTTGCTATTTTCTTCCTTTTCTTGCTTTGTTTCTCAGCATGCATTTTTCCAGGCTTGTGCATTTATATGAGCCTGGAACAATCCATTCATTTTTCATGGACTACCATGTGTCCTCTATGAAACAATATGGGTAAGCAAACAAACAAACAAACAAACAAATAAAATTAAGAATAATAGATTGTTAGCAACATTTGTTATTAATTAACTCAAAGTTGATTTTTTATTCAAGACTGGCATTTACCGGTGATAAATATTGCATGAAATTAAATAAATTGGCCCAGACAAAATATTTTAACTTTTGAGAAGATACATACATATACTCGTATATGAATATATATGATAGCCTGATTATATATAAATGTTGAATATCTTTCATGTCTATACAGGAAGACAAAATACTGGAATATTAAAGAAACAACAAAGTGCCAAAAGACATGCCACAGAAGGTAAGTTAATCATTTGGGCCAGTAATTATTTCATTTAAAAATAAAATAAAGTTAAGAAATGTTGCCATGCAGGAACCTATCACCCAAAATAACCAGGCTGTTTTTACAATTCAAATACAGAGGCTAGTGTTTGAGTTTTGAGAATATTGCAGCCTGCTATGCAGCTGATACAATTACAACACTTACAACATCATCTTAAGAAAGAGTTGTAGACCGAGATGTCAATAATTTGTATTTATAATACGTCTAGACTTGAGTCAGGAAAACCAATAAGTTTGAATTCAAGATATTTCTAAATTATGTCTTATGTACCAGGAAATAACGTTCCAGATACCCTAACGGGTAAGTTACAGCATTGCATTTCGAAAAACATACCTTTCTTCAAAAATTACAATTTGACAGTGTCTTCTCTTCTCTCATTTCCAACTATAACTATTTACATTGAAGACATGTTTTCCTCTATTTTGGGGCTGGATACTTCTACAGTAAACACACCAAAAATGTAAAATTGTTCAAAAATTTCAAGCTTATAACATAGCATTTTATTTTTGTGTTCAATATTAATCTCTATTTGTAACGAGTTAAATTGAAGAAGAAAAAATTCAGTTTCTACCTTAATGTTTACAAAATGATCCTACGGGTGGGTCTATGGGGAAAATAACGGTTGTAACAATATTTGCCAGCTACACTGTTGGTACAGTTATGAATTGAGGGCTGTATCTGAAAAATATGCAGTGTACATTGTTCAAATTGCACCTGAGCTAAAAAAATGTGCCACTAAGTAATAAGATTAAATGGGATCAATATCTGGTGTATACTTAACAAAATGTTTGCATCTGAAGTTCGATTGAAAGGCCAATTTCTTAAAATCAAGATTTTTAGTACAAAATTTAAAAATTCGCCATATTTTGTCTGATTTTCATGAAATTTGCTGTGAACACTTTTTGTTGTTGATGCAAACAACAAAATAATGGTGTGTTTTTCAATACCTATCTGACAAGCATTCTCTGAATAAAACAATCTGAAACATTTCTGATTTTTCCCGAACATCTAATTTTGAATAGTTCTGAAAAGAATTATTGAAAAATCCACCATTAATTTGTTACCAGTGTCCTATCCTAACCATTTTAATAACTATAATTCATGTAGGATAACAGATTTTAAAGGAGTTACATTTTCAACTTTTAATGTTGAAATTGTAAATTTGTGTTTGCTTTTGGTAAAATTAAACTAATTTGCATATTAAATTACCACATTTATCAAAATTCACATTTCTGAATACATTAATATATAAATTGTTTGGGTTTACTCTGCATGGATTTGAATTAAAGTTAATATACTGATGCCATCCATTCTGCCCAATTCAAACCCCATCTTGCACCTTACAGATGTGCAACAAGTGTTTCAGCCCTGTCAAGCGTTTACACAATGCAATGCCGATAATTTGTGTTTACGGACTATGAGGATGGTAATGCAAATACTATTTGTTTGCTTGCTGAACTGATTGTTCCATGCAGAAACACGCTACAATATTGATAAGGCCAGTGTAGACTGCCCATTCCACACTTGAAAGCCTATAGGCCTATAGCATGCTAGCTTGTTACAGAAAAACAAACCAAGTAGGCAAAAGAAGACAATTTAACAAAAGACCATTACCATATCCTTTCCGACATTGCCTGTTAATCTACTCTCGACTACCGCAACTACTTATAACAATAATGTGTTTCAAATATCTCAATGTGTGCTTTTTACATAAACACAAGTGACTTAATTAACCTTCTTGTCAATTTTTTTAATTTTTAACAGATGAGAACAGCAGAACATCCAAAAAAACAAAAACGAGAACATCCAAAATAATAAAAACTGCGGGTAAGTGTGGCAGGCAAAAATTTGCTTGGTTAGAATAGTTTACTATGTATGATATTGACAATTCTTCAATTAATGATACCTGGAACTGAGAACAATCTGATTCCATACGGAATGTTAACATAATTGAAACTCATAAGAGTAACAGTCACTTTTTTATATTAATGTCATAAAATATGCTTGTTGATCTCTGGTTTGATGACCGTTTGATTTAGTGGATTTAGTTAATAATGTTGAGATACAGTGTGATTCAAATTTTTAAAAAAACATACAAATTATGTGTATGAATACAGGAATGACTTAAGTCCATGTTCAAAATTGAAATTTAGCTAATACGCATCAAGAGCTTGTCGCCTTTTGTGTTACATATGCTAGATTTCAGTTTTTGTGATGCAAATTTGTATTTGACCATAACAGTCTAGCATTCTGTATGGCTACTTTCACAGAAAGTACCCATAGAGTTCCCAACTAACTTATAATCATTGAAATTAGTTTATTACAAGGAAAAATACAAATTGAGTAATACGATGTGTACCTGCATGGCCTAACTCAATGGAAAAATGTATTTTTAATTATGAAAAATGAATAAAAACTGCCATCTCTCAACATGCAATTTTTAAAATTTCACATAAATCGTCATAGTTATGCAATGCAGATGCGCACATTTTAGCACCATAAGGCAAAAAAAAAAAAGTGTTTGTTTGTCCATAGAGGGTCCTCAAAAGGTAGGTCGGATTTTTTATTTTTTTTAAATATTTTTTAATACGGATATTGTATTTGGGAATATAAATTTGGCATGTATATACGAGGGGCATTCAGTAAATAATGAAAGTGATCATGGTATGGGATGCATGAGTGATTCTATTGAGGGATAATGTGATCAATACAAAGTATGAACCGTTGTCTTTCAAACAATACACTTTTGGAATGTTAGATACCTTTGGTTATGTAATGTCATTAACATAAACACAATAGGTTTCAGACACTGACTGAAATCTGTCAATTATTTGGCTGGATATGTAATATGTTGAAAATGGGTTGATCGATACATTTGCGTATATCTCGGCAATGCAAGCATAAAAACAGATAACACTTGGCACATAGTTAGAACACACACTTATCTCCGCTTGACATTATTTTTTAGACCTGAATTCCTTAACGCAAATAAGAAGGGACCATCTCAAATGCGCTTTTATTTAGCAAAATCCGCAATAATATACCTTTGAAAACAACAAAGGATAAAGAACAATGGAGGGATTATAATTTAGTAAATTTGTGTGGGATGTAAAGCAATAATAGTGGGGATTTCAGAAGGAGCTGTTCATAAAATTTCCTCAAACCATTGAAATTATGTGACGATTACTTTAACAATACATATATAGTAGCTCTAAAGATAACATTAATAAGAGAGGTTGTGGCAGCCATCTTTGATTGATACATTCATGTATATCTTTATTTTGACTATCACAATATTTAAACACATTGATTTAAGCATTTTTAATTATTTCTGATTAGAATTTGAAGGCACAGTAAGCTTTTATCTGGTAAATTTCTTGATTTTAGCCATTTGTGGCCCTGTTCAAAATGATCTGCCGTCTGCGCATGCGCACATTTTCTGCAGGTTTCATGCGAATAAGTTCAGAAAATTAGTTAACTATCATATGGAATCTCCCAAACTGGTTAATTGCTTGGATTTTTCATAAATTGTTTGATTTTCCGCAATATTAGTGATTCGCTGACTGGGCATTTTTCAATGAAAATTGGCTATTTGAAATACTGATATTTGTATACTTTTTATTCGATTGCCTCTCCTTACTTTTTACTCATATACTACATACATCAAATTATACAGGGATTTAAGTTATTGTCTTTTTATCATACTTACGTGAACAAAAATGGGATTTACCTGCTTCTGGTGTCATGTTATGCAATCTTCTTATCACATGTTTCATACAAATAATTCAAATTTCCCGCCAAATAACTGATTAAGTAGTGTCCCAAGTGTACTTACTTTGAGACAATGCTATGACGTCATAGTTCACACTTATAAATCCAAAACTGTACTGTTTGAAAGATAAAGGTTCATACTTTGTATTGATCACATTATCCCCTCAATAGAATCACTCATGCATCCCATACCATGATCACTTTCATTATTTACTGAATGCCCCTCGTATACTGTGAATTAAAGTCCAAACACACACCAAAACACCTTACTTTTCATAAGTTTGCGACATTTTAGTTGCTTTACTCTTCACACTGCTGATTTTGATCTCTTTCTCCTGCTGGGGCAGATTGTCAATTTAAAGTTCCAATACTGTCGCATTGGTTGCAACACTACAAACTCGATCAAAAATTATTTTTGTACTGAGTTTGCATTGCGCGCAGATACCGTAGAACGCCGCCATTGTGACTGAATGTTACACAATGTGAAATAACGTTGTGTTGAAGTTTTGCTAGAAATATATACGTGAAAGTATTGCTAAACCTATTTCCCGTACTAACTACCCCAAAAATTGTTATATACTATGTTGAAATTAATATTCATGCCGTTGAGCAACATTTTGGGAACAAATATTAACCGTAACTAGATTTTTCATATTTTCTCACACTGCGTTTTTAGTATAAAAATGACATCATTTGCACGTGCGATCACTGATTTTCATTTAGTCCTTTTAATAGTCCCCGCGGGCCGCGAGTGCCAAGTTCATGCAGTAAACATCATGTTACACGGGATTGCGAATTGGGGATGGTGTTGCAAATACCAGATTGACGATATATCATACGAAATAAGGAATAAAACGGTCCGTTTGGCCATTCAAATTGCTCAAAAATTTGTTTAAAAAAAATTATCGAAAATAAAAAGTAATACGGTCGGCACCTAGGTACACGGTCGGTCGGACGTGGACAAACAAACAACTTTTTTTTTGTTGCCTAACCATGATGCATGGACATCGGGACTTTTTATTCGTTTTTGTGTTAAGTATTATGTTTTGTTCTATATAATTATGCAATTTGGGCTCGATAATTGTGTTTCTAACAAATTATGTTCAATGTTGTGGTTGTGCCCTTCTTTAAGTAATTTGTTTTAGGTATAATAATATCAATATAAATATAATACCAAACAACCAAGATATTATCACATGAACAATTTTGTTAATGTTACTATTCTGTTCTTGACCGATATTGGACAATGGACAGACACTCGATTTCTGTAACATTAGCAGCAGCAAAAAACCCCAACTACAACCTCTCATGTGGTTTAAATTTGCTCATTCATAAAAGAACAGCAATATGATGTAAGAAAATAGCATGTGATTTATCACAGTACGCAATTTGTATTTATTTCACCTCGATTATGCAATATCAAGTTCCTGGGTACTCTATGTGATACTTTACTGTGAAAGTAGCTATATAGGCTTTATAGTTTAGCATGGGCAGTTTGTTCGACGTGGTCCTATCAATATTCCCGCCTGTTTCTGCATAGACTAATTTTTTCTCAATAACAAATCTTTGCGAAATTGAGTTACAGTAGCAGGCCTATAGTATATTTTTGATCATCAACATTCATACTACATACTTTTTCTGGGTACTTAATCATTCTTTTCCCCCTACCAGATGACACTTCCACCAGAAAGTCAACCAGATCAGCCAAACCAAACCCGGTATACAACAATTAACCAGATCTGAGGTGGCAAAATTTACATCATAGCGGCAATTGCAACAAAGCATGAGTCTACTATCTGATTATTGATGATGCCGGTCGAGCCAGCAAAACAGTGGATGTTCAGAGTTTTGTACTGCTTGAAGGGTGTTAAAGGGACTATACCCATGATTGCAGCTGGTAAATTAATCTCTTTAAATATTTCCAGATTCAAGTACAGAGACATACGAATCAAAACAAAAATCACCATAAAATTGCTGTAATTGTGATAGAGTGTGATTTTCCGTAGAAAAGAAGTTTTTTAATTTCTTAAAATTGAACATGTTTATGCAAAAGCATAGCATTAACTTCACAAATGGTCAAGTACACCAATGAAGTTTAAAAATCAATATTTAAATTGTTTGTTTATAGGAACACTCTTCTCCGTAAATTACCGAATACTAATTTTGCATTGTTCATTTAGAATGAACCCACATAAAAATGTTCTTGCATTAATTTGTCATAATAGTTTTATTACAATCCTTATAACATTCCACAGGAGGCGTGTTTTTTTTTTTTTAATTTAATTTATTTTTTGATTTATAGACCAAAATCTAATTTTCATGATTTTGGAGGTAAAAAATCAAATATGTTGGCACTTTTTGGTTTATAACTCCAAAAAAAAGAAAGAAGAAGATTAAAACAACAACAGCAAAAACGCCTCCTAGTGAATGTTATTAGGATTATAATAAAACTAGTATGACAGCATTTGACAAAATGTATTTTGAGTTTTCTTTGCAGAACCTAAAATGGGTTAAAAAAAGTGTTTTTTCTCATTTTCTCCAAAATGGTCAATTTTATTATCATGGTTGGATTCATTGAAACCTTTTCTGCAAAACAATGTGTACTTTTATATAGATTATATAAATAATGAAGAAGTTACGGCAGGTTATTCTAATGACAACTACACCATGAGAGTTTCATGACATGATTCATGTTGTGATATGGAACAAAGGGTTCTCTAAAAGTTAATCTTATAATTAGAAATTGGAAAAAAGTGACAATGCCTGGGAAGATGGATCAGGTTCAGATAACACTCAGATCTCAGGTCAGGTCATTGACCCAAACTGGTCAAAATAACAAGATTGATGTATGTTTCCACATACTGCAAAAGGATTTTCACGGAACTTTTTAGTACCACATACATACTGTATGAGCTGCTATATGTGACCTGTCCCACAAAACCCACCCTAAGTCACCAGAGCACTTATGAAGATACGACAGCCTAATAAATTGTCACAAGTCAAAAGACATCAAAGGAATTTTCAAGAGAAACATTGATTTTTCATCTATGGATCAAATTTTGAGCAATGATGACAAGTGATACATCATTTTAAAGCTTGGAATTTGAGCATTTTCAACATCAACCAATCATAATTTGTTTTCATCAATCACGGTGGGTTTTGTGTGAGTGGGTCACATAATAGCAGCTACTAGTGCCTAGCATATAATTAGCATGAATCAACCTAGATGTTTGGCTTTTTTACCATGGGTTTTAACTTCTTGGTTTTACTAAAGTGACTGATTGTATTTTAAATTAACATCAACAGTCAAATCTTACAATTTGTGTGCACTTTGTTTCTCTTTAAGCACACTTTCATTCAAATTAATTGTTTTGTTCAAGTTTTTTTTTAAAAGGGTGAAATTTATAGTTGTTTTTCGTAGCCTTATAGATGTCCCTAATTTATATTGGAAGTCTAACTATAGCTAGAAAATAGAATAGAGGCTTTACTAGTCTATTTCATGATGACCTATAGAGATACAAATAATAATATTGTTTCATTTTGTTGATTAACCCTAACACTCTTGAGTACTACAAATTACTACGATGCGGTGTGCTTGTGTCACCCAGCTCAGCAGTTTTTCGATGAAATAATGGCCCGAGGGTATATACGGGGTGAAATATACTCCGCCATTCTCCACTATTAAATTTTGTAAACATATTTGTGTTAATTTTTCATGTCACTCCTACATAAATTCTAGACTGCCAATTGATTAATTAAGATTTATCAATTTGACATAGCCCTTGCATGAGCTGCTGCATCAGTCCATTGAGCGTGTTCCAATTGGCTAGGACGTGCCAATATATTTATGGGTCAGACTTTCAAAGCACTGTATCATCTTGCGGTAAACATAAGGTTTTGTTGACAAAGCCCAATCAAAAGTTATTTTATGTCATGGAATCTATTTAGCAAATAAATGGTGAAAGATGAACTGCCCCATTTCACTCGCCAGAACAATTCGACCTTTCACCTTTTTGATATATGTTGACTTTCACGCTTATACAGTTAGTATTTGTATAATATGCACCTGTCAAATTTTGATAGTGTGAACTTTTTGTCAAAAGTATGCATAGTAAGAAGTACAAAAGAAATGGACCATTCCTAAGATTGTACTCCTGTACCACTTACCAGGCAACTTGTGCTAAACATGTGCTCTTAAAAATGATTATATCTCATTCATATACTCTGCGTACACCTCACGCATACAGTACCCCCCTCAAAATTAAAGGTAGCTAAACTATGCGAAAGTAACAGGCATGTATTATGTTTTCCAGCAGTTTGTATGCAGTGCGTTGCGTAGCCAATAGTATGCATGAGCGTCATGTAGGGTAAGGTACTTTGCCAGATGGGTAATTTTTCATTTAGGTAAACACTATTTTGCTCCTATATTTTTCAAGTTTTATGGGCAAAACTTGCAATCTGTTTTACTTTGTTCGAAAATCATAATAATAATATATTGTTATTGTTGTTTGTGAATTAGATTAATAACTGCAGATTAACCTTGTCCTTAATTCAAACAATTGTACAAAAAATAACGCACTTATGCTGACAGTGAGTGGAGTTGTCCAACTCGCTCGCCTGCTGCCCGTGAGAGTGAACAACGACAACATCAGCATGAGTGCATTATTTTGGTACGGTTTTGTCGCATCAAGTAATGCGCCGTTAGTAATCTATAAATATGTGTGCGTAATGTATTAAGACAATTAGTATTTTTGTTACTATGTATGTAGTTCATTTGTAAAGGGAACATAATTTTACATTTCCATATCAACAAATTTAAGGTATATTATAATCATACAATGTTGACCTAGTTTTGTTAAAACTTTGATAAGGACACATTTCTTTTCATATTCTTTGTGTATATCTATGTATTACAACAGGTGCATAGTTTTGACAGTAATACTAATGATAGGTTCTTGCATGGTTGTTTGCATCAGCTTCAGATACCCTTACCACTTTGTGTATTCTCGTTCACTTTTGTAGTGCAGTAAATATGTAAGATAAGATGGACTTGTCCAAAGACTTGAATCTTGTATTTTAACTTGGCATGGCAGCAAACTGATCTTAATCCTCTGAGCTTAATGTTTATGCTGAATATTTTGCATGCTATCTGACTGTACATAAAGTATATATCGAGGGTTGAGCACCAGAAGGCCGTAACTCAACTTTTGGGCATATTGATATTGTAGTACAAAAATATTCCCTATACTAGTAACCTAGATTTTCAGAACCATAAAGAGATAACTCATGAACACTCTAAATTGACTAAAATTAAAGTTATAAGTTGGGTGCTACAGTGTAGTGTAATGAGTCCCAAACAGTTGATTATCTCAAAATAGCATTACTTGAGTTACGTCCTTCTGGCGCTCAACACTCTATATATGAAAAATTGAAAATATTATTTTTGTAACCAGCCTATAGGGTCGATTCTAGTTGGTTTAAACGAACATGACTGTAAATATGCTTGTCAAAACTAGTCACGATGAGACCTTTAACTTGTTGTATGCTATTAAATGAACATCAATTTGTTAATAATATGGATATACAGCTGGCACGTTTTGTATTTATAGTAAAAGAAGGGGTGAACAAATATGATTCCCTGTAGCACTGCATGTATTCCTTAAATTATGATCATCTTGAAACTTCTTGTGTTTATGTTAAAATTGTCATCTAATAAGCAAAAACCTGGTGACATATTTAGAACTTTTTTTGGTGAATATTGAATTAGCCAGTCTACAGACTACATAAGAAAATCCCAACACATGGGATATTTGGAAAGAAGAGACATTAAGGTAAACTATGGTCCCAAAAGAATATAATTTTATATTAATGGTACCCCCCCCCCCCCCCCATTGGTAAATTTTGTTTCGGAAAAGGTGTTGTTTTTGTAAGACAATTGAGGGCCCTATATCTAAAAGGGGGTTAAGTCACAATCTTGTGAAATTGTAGTTAGTATCTGTTTCTGCTACAAGGAGGATCTCTGCACCCTCTGTTCAAACAGTTAAGTCATGTGGTAAAGCTTAGTCCATGGGAGGTACAACCCGAGTGGGTCAAGTCCACACACGGACACAATGAAACCTAGTTTTTGCCATTTTTCTCAATGTGACTTAACCCCCTTTTAGATCTAGGGTCCTCAATTGTTACCTGTGATAGCCGATTGAACATAATAATTGTGTGTTGCAACAGGTTATTTATTTTCATTATTTCAAAATATGCACTCTTAACGTCATTTGTTTTTAAAAAAATAACAAATATATTAGCCAATAATAAGACAAGCGAAAAAGTGATCGCAGAGAGATTCGAACTCACGCGCGGCGTAAAAATATCGATTAATCAATCTTTAATACAATCTGTCTGATGCCTTTATCCACTCGGCCACCGTGACATATGTCATAATGATTGCAAAGAAATAATAAATACCTGATACTTATTAAAATGGACGTTGTTTCCAAATGACCGGAAAATAAAAAACTAATATTTAATTATGTATTAACATTGATTTAGTATTTATATGATAGAAATCGTCCTGTTAAAATCATAAAACGTGCAAAGTGTTAGAGGGCTCGCTCATTAGTTAATTTTATTCAGACTGAAATGGGTTTCAAGCAAGGCCGTACACTGTTGAGAATGTCATGTATTTAAACAGAGACCACTACTTTAAGGGTATTAGCGCCCCCAAACATCATTTCTTAAACATACAAAATTTTATTTCAAAATTTCTTTGTCAATTTATTTTACTTTAAATTGTCTAAAATAAAAGTTGGTTTGATTAATCAAACCAACTTTTTTTTTTTAAGTGTTCTGGTTTTATAGGACGGAATTCTTCGGAACGGACTTAAAAAAATAAAAAATAAATAAAAAAAACCTTTCGCGTAGACTTACACTTTTGAATTAGGCCCATATTCCACATGACGTGGCCCCTTGTGGTCACTCCATGTGGGATGAAGAGAGGTGGACCAGATGGGATGGCCACCAGTCCATTGACAATCCGGAACATGCTAGTGACACTGTGTCGTTGATCAAAGTCAGATTTTACAAAGTTAAAATACGAGTGATCACAAATGATATAGTGAAACCAAAGCTGGACTCTGTCGAGTACACTCTGTCGAGTCCAGAATCAAAATATGCACTCTTAACGTCATTTGTTTTTAAAAAAATAACAAATATATTAGCCAATAATAAGACAAGCGAAAAAGTGATCGCAGAGAGATTCGAACTCACGCGCGGCGTAAAAATATCGATTAATCAATCTTTAATACAATCTGTCTGATGCCTTGACCACTCGGCCACCGTGACATATGTCATAATGATTGCAAAGAAATAATAAATACCTGATACTTATTAAAATGGACGTTGTTTCTAAATGACCGGAAAATAAAAAACTAATATTTAATTATGTATTAACATTGATTTAGTATTTATATGATAGAAATCGTCCTGTTAAAATCATAAAACGTGCGAAGTGTTAGAGGGCTCGCTCATTAGTTAATTTTATTCAGACTGAAATGGGTTTCAAGCAAGGCCGTAAACTGTTGAGAATGTCATGTATTTAAACAGAGACCACTACTTTAAGGGTATTAGCGCCCCCAAACATCATTTCTTAAACATACAAAGTTTTATTTCAAAATTTCTTTGTCAATTTATTTTACTTTAAATTGTCTAAAATAAAAGTTGGTTTGATTAATCAAACCAACTTTTTTTTTTAAGTGTTCTGGTTTTATAGGACGGAATTCTTCGGAACGGACTTAAAAAAAAAAAATTAAAAAAAAAAAAACGTTTCGCGTAGACTTACACTTTTGAATTAGGCCCATATTCCACATGACGTGGCCCCTTGTGGTCACTCCATGTGGGATGAAGAGAGGTGGACCAGATGGGATGGCCACCAGTCCATTGACAATCCGGAACATGCTAGTGACACTGTGTCGTTGATCAAAGTCAGATTTTACAAAGTTAAAATACGAGTGATCACAAATGATATAGTGAAACCAAAGCTGGACTCTGTCGAGTACACTCTGTCGAGTCCAGAATCAAAATATGCACTCTTAACGTCATTTGTTTTTAAAAAAATAACAAATATATTAGCCAATAATAAGACAAGCGAAAAAGTGATCGCAGAGAGATTCAAACTCACGCGCGGCGTAAAAATATCGATTAATCAATCTTTAATACAATCTGTCTGATGCCTTAACCACTCGGCCACCGTGACATATGTCATAATGATTGCAAAGAAATAATAAATACCTGATACTTATTAAAATGGACGTTGTTTCCAAATGACCGGAAAATAAAAAACTAATATTTAATTATGTATTAACATTGATTTAGTATTTATATGATAGAAATCGTCCTGTTAAAATCATAAAACGTGCAAAGTGTTAGAGGGCTCGCTCATTAGTTAATTTTATTCAGACTGAAATGGGTTTCAAGCAAGGCCGTACACTGTTGAGAATGTCATGTATTTAAACAGAGACCACTACTTTAAGGGTATTAGCGCCCCCAAACATCATTTCTTAAACATACAAAGTTTTATTTCAAAATTTCTTTGTCAATTTATTTTACTTTAAATTGTCTAAAATAAAAGTTGGTTTGATTAATCAAACCAACTCTTTTTTTTTTAAGTGTTCTGGTTTTATAGGACGGAATTCTTCGGAACGGACTTTAAAAAAAAAATTAAAAAAACGTTTCGCGTAGACTTACACTTTTGAATTAGGCCCATATTCCACATGACGTGGCCCCTTGTGGTCACTCCATGTGGGATGAAGAGAGGTGGACCAGATGGGATGGCCACCAGTCCATTGACAATCCGGAACATGCTAGTGACACTGTGTCGTTGATCAAAGTCAGATTTTACAAAGTTAAAATACGAGTGATCACAAATGATATAGTGAAACCAAAGCTGGACTCTGTCGAGTACACTCTGTCGAGTCCAGAATCAAAATATGCACTCTTAACGTCATTTGTTTTAAAAAAAATAACAAATATATTAGCCAATAATAAGACAAGCGAAAAAGTGATCGCAGAGAGATTCGAACTCACGCGCGGCGTAAAAATATCGATTAATCAATCTTTAATACAATCTGTCTGATGCCTTAACCACTCGGCCACCGTGACATATGTCATAATGATTGCAAAGAAATAATAAATACCTGATACTTATTAAAATGGACGTTGTTTCCAAATGACCGGAAAATAAAAAACTAATATTTAATTATGTATTTTTCACAAATGACCATGTCATCACATATCACAAATGTCAGCAAAACGGTTACTTTCCATTTACGAAATATCGGCAGAATCAGGAAATATATTGATCAACCTACATGTCAACATGCTGTACGTTCATTGATACTCTCACGTCTCGATTATTGTAATGGCCTTCTCTCTTCGCTACCATCTACTTACATCATTCGCCTGCAACGTTTGCAAAACTGGGCTGCACGTCTTGTATTTGAAGTCGACCGAAAACATTCGCCTGGACCACTTTTAAAATCACTGCATTGGCTTCCAATACGCCAAAGGATCATCTTTAAATTACTTCTGTGTGTTTATAAATGTCTTCATAACCAAGGACCAATCTACTTGTCAAATTGTTTATCATTATATGTTCCAAAGAGACCACTCCGATCTTCTAATGACTATCTACGTCTTCAATACCCTATCACTAGAGTTCTAGCTGGTGATAGAACTTTCACAGTTTGTGCGTCAAAAGAGTGGAATAAGCTACCT